>JAOTAY010000002.1:12230363-12243896 GCA_025629805.1 Erythroxylum baracoense | reverse complement strand
TACTGGTTTTATGATTAAATGTATGTGATGCCATGTGGAGTTTCTATAGTGATTGCACGTAACGCTCCGTTATCTTAAGATATGTATCGGAATGACCTACGGACGTCCCGGTGTGTACCCTAGGGTAATGGGGTGTTACATTCCCAATTCTACTATTAGGACTTAAGGGTCTAACATATAGCTTCTGGCTCCTAAATTAGGTTGAAAGTAGGAGGTCAAAAGATGTTGTCTATTGAAGTGATGAAGAGTCAGTGTTGCTACTAGAAATTTGGAGAACAAGCGAAGCTTAACTGGGAACAATGGTTGTTGGTTTTAGGATTGGAATATATCCCTATACAAGAATCGATTTTGGCTTGTTTCTTGTAGTTAATGTAACCTAACTAAAGAATAAGATTTGTTTGGTTATTAGCATAATAAAACCCATATCATAAAATATTGTAATTAATGCGAGTGCAATCCTAAAGCTAGAATAAACTAACTTTATAGCCAAGCAAAATTTAAAAGTGTTTAAAATTCAAATTTTAATTTAAAAATTAAATCAAATATTTTTTTTAACATCATTAAGATTAATAATTAGACTGAAATCTAAATTTGAAGTTTAGAAAAGTTGTTTGCAGAATTAGAATTAATTATTTATAATTAAATTAAAATTAATTAATTAATTTCATAAAAATTAAATTTTATTTTCTTATAATTTAAAAAGACATTTCTTGATAAAATTTATTTATTTTAACTTGATTGACATAAATTACATTAATTATTTTATTTATTTAATTAATTGTTATTCTATTTATTTAAAAATTATGTCTTTATTAATTTGAATAAAAAATGTTCTTGATTTATTAGAAAATACAATTTCTTGATTAAATTTGGAAAGATGTTTTCATTTATTAATTAAGAAAAATGAGAAATCTTTAATAATTTTGAAAATATTTTTCTAATTTATTAAGGAATGATTCTCTAATTAATTGAGAGCTAATCCCTAAATAAATAATGAAGAAATTTCTTAATTAAATTTAAAAGTTTTTTATTTAAATTTGGAAGAAGTTTTCTTTAACATTATAAAACAAATTTTAATTCAAGAAAATTTATTTCTAATTAGATTAAAAATAATTTTCTACTTAGATTATAAATAGCTCTCTAATTAGATTAGAGTAACAACTTATAAAATTTTGAAAGAAAGAGTATTTTAAAATTATAATAAGAAAGATGGGTAATTTATTTAAAAATATTTTCAATTAATTTTATTCAAGGAGTTAAGTAATTGAAAATAGTTTTCAATTGAATTCAAAATTGTTTTTAAAATTTTTATTTAGAGTAAGAACTTAATTCATTTAGGAATTAACATATTTAATCTAATTTAATTATCCAAAGAGTTGGAAATAGTATTTTTAGATTATAAAAATCAATAATAGAATCAAATACACCTTAACGTTCCATGCATATAATTTGATTATACTTGTATGGGAAATTGCATGTTTTAAATTGTATGTTTTATATGAATGATATTTTAAAAGCATTTGTTTATTAATGAGACTAATAAATTTAAATCTCTTGTTAAAATATTAAGTACATATTGTGGATGTTATTGTTGTCTTTTATTATTGAAATACAAAATTAGATTTTATTTATTGTAAGGCATGTTGAGTGACTCATGGTTCCTTTAACCTGAATATATTTTATTTTAAATTAATGGGTCCTAATTAATTAATTAAATTTGTATGATTTTGATTAGGGACTCATGATCATATGAATTTAGAGTTATGGCTATGAATAAAATATAAGATATGTTTTTATAAGAGTTATCACCTAAAAAATTTAGAAGTCATATGAGATGTGATTGATAATGATGTAATCTACCTGATTTAAGTTTAGTTAGTGTGTTGAATGCCTCAAGATCAACTAAATTTTAATAAGATCATATTTTGTTTGAGAGATTAGAGTAATCTTTCTACAATAGTTGTGGGCGCTAATATCTCAAATAAAATAGTGCAAGCAACTAAATAAATCATTAAAGTCTTAATTTTATTTGGTTGCCATGGTATATAATCAATTACTTGCTTTTCTTATATTTATATTTAGTTTTGAGTTAAACTACTTTTGTTTAGTATAGTTGATACCAAGGCTATGTTTGGTTGGATATAATGTTTATAATGGAATGGAATGGAATGATTTATAATAGAATGGTATGTAAATGGATGTATTATTACAAAATTGTTGTGTGAGAGGAATGGAAATGTTCATAGTGTAATATAGTGAAATGTTGTTTGGAAGATGGATAGAATGGAATGTAGTGTACATATAATAATAATGAATGATTATTCTACCCTTGATAGAACAAAACATATATTAATAGATCAAAACACATATTGATAAGATTTGGTTTTCTGGTTATATAAAATCAAAAAAACATGAAATTAAAGTCATTACAAATGCAAAATAATCATGTCATTTTAAAGAAAATTTTCAAAATTTATTTTTCTTATTAGTATATATATAACAAAAATACAACTGCTTATTTTTCAGTCCTATAAACCCAAACTACAACATGAATACACAACAAAACTATTAAATCTAGAAATTAAATGAAAAATTGAGCTTCATTGCTTGAACCAATCATACAAAATTTCACCCAATCAAGCTCATAACACGCTTTAATGATTAAACTGATCGAATAAAGAAACTAACATTGAACAGGTTCATTAATGAAAGAGGAGCCTATGATTGCTACCTCTGATGCCATAATACTCTTCAAACCTAACTCCCTCATGCTTGATATTTCACATTTGCTTCCTTTAAGTAAAGAAGATCACTTGAAAAAGAGACACCACAAAAACATGAGGAAGGCATTGAAATTTGTAAATCAGGATGACATAGTAAGTATTCTAATTAGCATATGAGCACCCACTTGCAAATAAGAGAAAGAAACAGGTAACTTACCTACCTTCATTCACTCCAAATAAGCAACAAAGTCACCAAAAATATCATTTCATCCAAGATTTTTAGCTTTGCTTCCATCCATCATTCAAATCAAAAGTAATATAAAATCAATAATCTATATATCCAAGAACAAATAAATCTAACATGAATTTGTGAACCAAAACATGCAGAAAATATCAAAATATTCATATATGCATCAAAAATATTATAAATGATGAAGGTTAGAATAAACAATATCAAAGAAAGAAATAAGGAAAAGTTGAGTCTTCAATCAGTTGCTACTCAATCATTAACTGAGAGATAGATATCAAAAACAAATTGCAAAACAAGCAATTCCCTCAATTACATGCTTATTTCAAATTAATAGGCTTCATGCTCAATTCTATGCACAAAATATCTTACCAAAATATAGGAGAGGGACAAGAGACTAGACATACTAAACTCCAGTATCCAAAAGACACCAAGTCATCAACATACTCCTAAGATATAGTAACAATGACAATATCATCTAGTATTCCTTAGAAGACATTATAAACTTCAACATATTCTTACTTATATTGACTAGTGCACTAAGCAACATCCTCACCTCATCAGACCTATGAACAAGAATGATATAACTTTCATGCAATTTTGAAGCTTCCACTCCCAACTCCACTAAATGATTATATAATTCTTCTTTTGGGATCAGAAGTGGTTTAACCAACAGTGAAGTGGATTTTATAGTGGCTTTAACAAATGAGTTAAGTCCATCTTTGGTGACATCTTCACTGTCATCAGAGGATGCCCTGTTTTTCCTTTTCCTAAATGTATCTGGGTTTACATTTTAAGAATGAGCTAGGATTCCCATTGGACATTCAATACGATCACCATCCACCATTACATTGTCTTTGAAACTTAACTCATTACGAAACAACATGTCATTAATATTATACATGGTGTTCGAAAATCCACTTTCGACATAAATAGTGTGTCTATTTCTTATCTCATGTGTTGTTTCAACATGCTCCCCAGTTTCTCTATCATGATCTTAAATCTTTACCAACTTCTTATAGTTATGAATAGGCTTCTCTCTCCACTCAATAGCTTATGGTTTAGCCTGTTACAAAAACAAATTCATGAATCAACCAAATCATAACATATATCATATTTTCTTCTAACAAAATAATAAACAAGTGCACTTGGATCAAGCTCTCCCACACTTTTGGCTCAGCACTCTATCTATTTGTTACAGGATTCCATGCAAATCCACTACCTCCATTTGAAAAGAAATCAAAACACTTACTCTACTTGTTCTTGATAATTTTGTTACGATTTTTTTATTTTTCTCCTTATTGATTCCTTTATCAGGAAAATTTTCCTTTAGTTCAACTTCAATTGTGCCAAATGCCTGCATTGTGAAAGTCCCACCATCCCAATTGCCTTGTCAATTTCAGTGCAATTGTGTATTGACCAAGGCATCATCTATAGCTTGATTCCAAATGCATGGCCTCTCAATTCTTGATGTTAGTTTTGTAGAAGGATCTCTTCATGCTAACGTTCTGTATATTAAAAATTCAACTAGAAAGGCTTAACTTTAAATTTAAAACATACACAATATTGGAGCTTCAAATATTTACAAATAATATAAAAGGTAATAACAGTAAAAAATAGTGAAAATAATGGGTAAGCATTACAAAGAGACAATTGCATTAACAACAATAATAAACAATTTCGTATTTAGATAAAAGTAGTCAATAAATATTTTAAAGCAATATAAAATCATGGGAGACATATATTTATTATGATGTGGCAATATCTATCCTAAAGCGTAATCAGCCCACATATGAGTAGTGAGGTTATCTCTTATTATTTCTGCACTATATGCATATCTTCATCGTCATTTTCATAGCCATGTTGGTTTTCATTTTCCCCTACATCGTACTTTTCATTAAGGAATGGATCATCTGGATCTGCACCAATTAAGAAATTGTGTAAAATGACACAGGTTATAACAATTTTTTTTAGCCTGAATGTCATATGATGGTTTTGTGGTGGATGCTATAATAGGGAACCGTTTTTTCAACACACCAAATACCCTTTTGATAATATTAATCAATGATGAATGTTAATGATTGAATAATTCACGAGCATTTCTTGGAGGACTCCTTGAATATTCTTTCAAGTCATATTGTTCCCCTCTATAAGCTGTAATGAGTCCACTTCTTAACATGAATCCAACATCAATAAGATAATATTTTCCTATGATGAATAAAACTATGTCAAAATGTAATTTATGGCATTTATTAATTAATAAGATTTGAGCTCTATTTTTACCATGAGGAATTTTAAGTGAGTACTGCCTAGTTAGTGCACTTTTCATAATTCGTGAATCAAATGTTGTTCCTTCCACCCCAACCAATACATATGTGAAATACATATCAAAAGAACAAGCACGCAACATATTTTAATTCGATAGTGCTTTCTCTCTTGAAACTTAAGAGCATCTCAAGTAGGTACTTTGACACGAATATGTGTACCATCAATTGCATCAACACAATCCTGACATTGAACTATATCATAATGAAACATTACGTGTGTTTAATATAATTATATATAATTATGCTAAGAAAAGAAAATCACCTTAAAATATGGGTAGAATCTACTATTACTATTCAATATTTTCGATCGGGTTTCTAATCCATCAGATTGTCTTAGAAAGATGTCTTCTAGCTCTATAATTGCTTTCAAAATGCTATAAAAATGACGACTTATAGTTTCCCCATATAGACTCCAAAAGAACTCAATCTCTAAATTGGTAACGTTATGTGCTAATATGTATAAAAACTTCGCTATTTGTTCTTCAATAGTTGTGTTCACAATGGGTCTAAGCACACCTTTTCTAACTAATAAGTCATATAATTCAATAAATGTTTTAGGCTATATTCTAATTATATTTCTCCCATTGGAATGAAATAAAATTCTTCTCATAAAACTCTCCTTTGATTGAGATCTCTCCAATGGTGTAAGCATTTAAAGTTTGTCTTTCGCACGTCTCTTTCGTAACACCCACCAATAGACCATAAGACAAGCAATATGAACAAGTGCTAATTAATGTATACAAATCAATTTGATCATTTGATTATTCATATTATTACCTCACTGCTCATGTCTAAAAAACAAATTTGGTAGTAGTTTTTAGATTGTGAAAATCAAAATAAACCAAATATTACATAGATATGTCAATTTATATATAATGTTATAAAAAATAGTCAAAATTTTAACTAGTGCTTTTGTTAATGAAAAATATAACCATATACATATAAACATATAACATATCACAACCAATTAATTTCCACCTACTTTTTAGGTCACCTACTTTTAAAACAAAACATATAGAATAAAGGACCACTCCACTTGTAAGATCAAGAATCGAATAACATCATATATATGTAAAAAACCAATAAAGAGATCAAAACATATAGAGTGAAATGAGTCTAAGAGATTAAAACAAGGAACCATAAATATGATAAACATATAACAATAAACCATTGTAACCTCATAACAAAACCATATAACATCACATTTATATGTAAAAAACCATAAAGAGATGAACAAATATAGAATGAAATGAGTTGAGATTAAGCAATAAAACAAGGAACCACTATAACCTCATATATATTCTATTGAGGAAATTATGATTCTATAACAACATCACTGATACTAATGGGTTCAGTATAATCAGAATGATAATGAAGAATCTTCTCCCCCATGACTGTTAATAAAAGGAGATAAATATTTATTTAATATTGTGGATAATATTGAAAATATGTATATGGTTACAGACAAAAGTCCATATAGTTGAGCTCATTTACATAATCATTATTTATAGTTATTCAACATTTTGTGTTAAATTTGGTCAGAAATTCAAAGCTCTGTTTTGAATAGATAGATCAATTCATGAATTTTCATCCTAAAATAGATATATTAATTAGCACCATCACATAGTAAGAGTCATCTGAAAAATTCAAACTTATATCCCTCTTATATAATGATGAGTTTTGAGGCCACAATCATATTTCAAGGAAGCCGATTTAACCCAAAGAGAAAGAGAGAAGCAATCGTTAATCAAGTACTGCATCACAAAGAAAAAGGGAAGATAATGAAGTAGTGCATAGTAAAAGTAGGACAGACAGAAGCTAATGGGTGTTACCTGGAAGTTGCTATTACCTGAATGATGACAATTCTTGTCCACTGTTGCCTAGTGACAGTGATCGTCCTATCCTATAAGCGACTACCGATTCAGACACCGCCCAACACAAATAATGAGATGTATTGTCTTGTTTCTTGCTATTAGGGTTGAGGGTAAAATTGGTATTATAAAAAATTATTAAGGTTATATTAGGTCGTACATATTGATCATTTTACATTCCATCCTAAACCCCCCCAAATTGGAGGTAACTCATTTTTACTGTCCAGGATGGAATGGGATGTAATGTGAAACCCTCCTCTTTCATTCCATTCCATTATAAACCCTCCTCCCAAACGATGAAATAATATTACATTACATTCCATTCCATTACTAACTACCTTACCAAACATAGCCTACTTGTTAGTGAACTAAATTTCTTAAATATAGGTTAGGTTTAAGAAGAATTCTTAAAATTAGAAAGACAAGTTATATGTATATTATATAATTTTGCTATTACCTCTGTTAAATATTAACTAAAAGTTTTAGAGATATGTTAATGCATACAATAAAATGTAATGAATTTTAAGTTGACTAATGTCTCATAAACTTTAATGGTAATATTAAAAATGGTTAGCTCAATGTAAATAGTTGCATAGAGTATAGTTGAAAGGTATATTAGCCGAATAGATTTGTTCAACTCAATTTAGATTACTATAAGCATAAACATGTACTACAATTATAGGTATTTACCATAGTATATAATAATTATCATAGGAATAAAATGAATGCATGAATTTTCTTCTCAATACGTGATATGATAGATATCACATATATTTACAATTCAAGCCTTTGAATATTTGATATTCAATTTGGATTCAGCATGATAATAATGTTCAAGGCATGATAAGAAATATGTCGTTAAGTGAAATTAGTTTATCCAAGTTCAATATTTTATATGTGTTGGATCGAAGGAAAATTTATTCTTAATAAAAAGTGGAAATAATACAAAGTTAGATAATTGAGACTATCCTTTTATGTCATAATGGTTAAATCAACAAAATAAAAATCATAAAGTTACATATAAAGATATACGTATCTTTTTTATTATGAATCATCTGAAACTTGTTAGGTTGAATAATGAACAAATCAACCTTTGATGAAAAGATGATAATGGTATTGAATTGTTAAATTTTATACATAGAAAGTATTATTGTAATAATAATTTATAAAAGGATTAATACTTATATTTCATTATATTTACTAATGAATTTATAAGAAAGGGTTATAAGTATTAAATGGATTATTTAAAATTTTTAAAAGTCTAAACTATTTAATTCTAAGTTGAAAGCAATTGAAACACTTCGATGAGATTAATATGGTAAGATCTAAATTTTAATATCTATAAGAAATGAGATTCTTATATGAATACCTCCACAATTGAATCTTGTAACAATATAGATTTATGTAAAGATGAATATACAATATGAGATATTGTATGATGCAATAGTATTTCTTTATATTATAACTTACCTTAAAAAGTTATAATTAAGTCAATCAACAAGATACTATATTACATATAGAATGGTACGACTTTAAAAGAGTTAAATTTAATAATTTTGGGATGTGATGCTTAGTTAAAACATATATTGTCCATTAATTTTAGAACTAAATCAGAAAATAAAAGGTTACAAAATATCTAATAAGTTAGATATAATCTTGCAAATTTAATTCTTTCACGGGAAGTGAGGTTGGGAGATAGTGTCAAGGGTTGAGTGGTGTCAGTTTAGTAAAGCCTTGGGTAAATCTATTGTACTTTGGTGCAAGTGATTAAGCTGGGTGAGGGCCTCGTAGACGTAGAATATCTATAAGAAATGAGATTCTTATATGAATACCTCCACAATTGAATCCCGTAACAATATAGATTTATGTAAAGATGAATATACAATATGAGATATTTTATGATGTAATAGTATTTCTTTATATTATAACTTACCTTAAAAAGTTGTAATTAAGTCAATCAACAAGATACTATATTATATATAGAATGGTAAGACTTTGAAAGAGTTAAATTTTATAATTTTGGGATGTGATGCTTAGTTAAAACATTTATTGTCTATTAAGTTTAGAACTAAATCAGAAACTAAAAGGTTACAAGATATCTAATAAGTTAGATATAATCTTGCAAATTTAATAAATAAAGTGTTTGTTTTAATTTATACTTATAGGTGAATGGTTCTCATGAAAAGTAGTGAGAGTAAGATGAAATTTGAAAGATTTAAATCTTGTGACAATACTTCCAATTAGAACTATGCCTTTAATTTATTGATACATTTGATATATAATTAAAAGGTTATGAGATGTTGAAAGATTGACTTCTATGATACATTCAAAGAGTTTTTTAAAGATGATTGTGAATTTATCATGTCTAGAAAAAGATTAATGAGAGTATAGTTATACTATTTAGTGGGATTATATAGAGACATGCTACTTATAGACATAATTAACATTTTCAATTAATGAAGATATGGTAGTCCAAAAGCAACTCTTTTTAGATATGAAAAGGTAACCTCTTAATTTCTAGGAATTTGATCAATAGAGATAGATATGGAAGTTATTTACCTATTTTAATCTATGTAAATCGATAATTTACGAATTATTTTTTGTATTTAAGATATCTAATACTAATGTAGTATTAAAGATATGTGTTATTCTATGTATGAGTTGATAATTGAGTTTAATGTTATATAGATATTAACTTTATAATTAAATCTTAGCTAAAGATATATTTTACATAGAACAATGCTATTTTAAGATTTGAAAGGTTCCAATGTAGCATTAATTACTAATCAAGCCATAATACTTTTTTCATTTAGCGGAAATGATTATTTGAATTAATAAGTTCTTCAAATGAACTTCATATAGTTCTTTGCAATGTTCTAACATTAATATAATATGGAATATTAAAACCATTAGGCATATAAAAAGAGTTGAGGTCTCATCAAAGATCCATGTATGTATTTATGCAATTTCTCTTAATTATGATGATAATTGAGATGAAAATTGAGAATTTTAAGCAATTTCTAACTATAGAGAATCTTGAAAAATTCTTTCATTAAACCACTGTCACAGTAGTACTATGATCATCATATGTAGATATAGTATAACATACTTAAGCAGTTGACGTAGTACAAGTAGGAGAATACTGGTTTATGCCCTGAAGTTAATTTGTTGGTTATAGTTATAATGACATAATTATTTATAGACATTCTTTATCTTATACATATTCAGATGTATATGATAAAGTCCATGAGATAAGTATATATTGTAAATAAAATTATGAAGAGATCATAATTATGAGATTCATATTATATTTACATTATTATCCATAAATTGTTCTTAATTATTGTCTTATTGACTTAGGACCTTAATAGAGAGTAAAAATACTATCACACGTTATATTTCTTTCTTATAAAGGAAATAGTTAATCTCATATATTAAAGTATGGAGATACTTAAACAAACATGTGAGTATTTTTTAGGGAACAAGTTCACTAAATTATCCTCATATGAGAATTCGATTTGGAACATTACTTGAATATGGTAATTCTCATTATGGCAATTGTGTAAGTGGTCCCTTTATTTAAGACCTCTAACATATCTCATATAGGAATTGTTATGTATTGATGCTACTTATGAGCTATTTTAGTCAAGGGTACCTCAATCGGTATACATTGGACATAGTATAAACTATATATAGGTAGTTAATGATCAATATATAATTTATCACCCTAAAGTAATTAGGAAGAGTATTTTATTGCTCTTAATTAGTATTGATTCGAAAAAAATTTTATCAAGCTGGAATGATACTTTAAAAATTTTTTCAAATATCATTAAAAGAATTAATTACTAATGGTGAAGAACTAATGTAACTCAAATAGAGTAAACTTTAATTGCATAATCTATGTCTAATTGGAATATTGTATAATAAAAGGATTGAATTATACAAAAAAAATCATATACATAAAGGTTAAACAAAATAACTTTACCATTCTTAAATATTTAGGTAGTCATGGTACATTGCCAGACATCAATCTTGATCTTTGGATATAAATAATATAATTAAAAAATAAAGAAGTTTAATTTATCTAATCCTAAAATTGGTGTAGGATTATAATTTATATCCATTGCTAATATATTGATGACTAATGGGTCACATACAAAGAATGAGATGAAGAGAGAAAAAGTATTTTAATCAAGTTAAACTTGATGGTAAAGTTTGAAAAACTTTAAAATTAAATATGAGACGTTTAATAAATAAGGTTTGATATGAGATAGTGGATATTATTTGGGCTCAATTAGTATTTAATTAGAACTTATCGTAATTTTAGTTAAATTTTAATTGAAATATGAGGTCTAGGTCATATTATAAATAGGCTTAGACTCTAAAAGAGCTAGCCTTCTTACCTAACTCTCTCTGCACTACTTGTAGAGTTCTCTCAATACATTATATATATACTATATAGTGCATGCGATGAACTAATTTCAAACGATTCCTAAGAAATAATGAGAAAATAATCAAGTTTTATATAAAATACAAATTATGCTTTATGCTTTATTATATTTTGTATATTAATCATATTATAGAATTTAAAGTGATGTTGACTTTTGAAAAATAAATAAAAATGTGTATATTAATCATATTATAAAATTTAAAGTGCTCACTAGAATTTCTTATGCCTGTTAAACAAATATGTATGTGGAATGACTCTCGAATGTTATTGCATGAGAATCATCTAATTTTGGAGCATATACATGTTTTTTTAATTTGAAAAAGGAGAGCTAGAGTTTCTGTTGAGTAGGGAAAATCTTATAAGGTTTTGTAAACTATAACTTGTGTTTTCTCTGTGGAGAGAAATGAAAATAAAAACATAACAGAAAAGATGAAAATTGAATTTTTATGCGTCATCAAAAGTTTTTTAAAAAATTATGCTGAAGCTTTAAATAATTAATAAAGATTTTTTTATAGCTACAACATCATTATAAAAGAGGATGCCCATTAATTTGGTGTATAAGAATTAGGATAACTCAATAGTCATTGGATAAGGTCTTTAATTATATTCAAGGACCTAAAGGAAAGCTGTTGGTACTGCTGTCACCTGCAATGTAATAGCCCAGACCACCCCGCTCATAGATATTGTCCAATTTAGGCCTTGGCCCAGCTAAGCCCTCACGGTTTACTCTTCTTACCCTTGGGAAAACGCGTCTATGAAGGAGAGGTTTCTATAGCCTTATAAGGATTGTTCGTTCCCCTCTCCAATCGATATGGGAATCTAACATTCCACCTCCTTAGAGGCCCAACGTCCTCATTGGCCTACAGGCCTGGATCCACCCCCTTGGAGGCCCACCATCATTGCTGGCAAATTGACCCAAATATTGGCTCTGATACTAATGTAACAGCTCAGGCCACCCTGCTCGCAGATATTATTAGCCCTCACAATTTTGCTCTTCCTACCCTTAGGAAAATGCGTCTATGAGGGAGAGGTTTCCAAAGCCTTATAAGGCCTACTTCGTTCCCTTCTCTAATCGATATGGGAATCTAATATTTCGCCCCCTTGGAGCCCCAGCATCCTCGCTAGTCCACAGGCCTGGATCCACCCCTTGAAGGCCTAGCGTCTTTGCTGGCCCACAGGCCTGGATCCACCCCTTTGAAGTCCCAAAGCTGACAATATCTATGAGCAGGTGGTCTAGGGCTGTTATAATGGTATCAGAGCCAGTACCCAAACTGATATTTCAGTAAGGACGCTAGGCCTCCAAAGGGGTGGATCCAAGCCTGTGGGCTAGCAAGGATGCTAGGCCTCCAAGGGGGTGGAAGTCGACGGCTAGAGAAATATATGGTTTCAGTTTCATCATTCACGTGTAGTTCCTATCATTCATAATCATGTAGAAACTGACGGCCAGAGAAATATATGGTTTCAGCTATGGAACTAATCAATTTTCTCTTCCCCTTTTCATATAATTGCTTGTTGGTTTATTAAGGCGTAATGCTAGTCAATGCCAAGGGCATATAAACTCAATATCAAACAGATTAGGCAAGACTACTCAAGAACATAAAAAAATTATAAACGTATAATCCAAATAAGGGTATATGGAAGATCAAGCCTTAGCATGTCCCCAACTCTTTTAAGTTTTTTTTTTCTGTTTTAGGAGGTCTTCTAATTTTAGAAACCTGTATAACTCTGAAGGAGGTTCTCAAGTTCTGATGAATATGAGTTTGGTCAGACTAACCCCTAAAGTTGATTGGCATAAGATTGTATGTTGCAAGCATCATTGCCCCTGATCACACATTATGGACTACTTTCAAACTCAAACTCCACAATCTCTGATGCAAAAGTAATAGAACAAAAGATGAACTAATAGATTCTGAAA
>JAOTAY010000002.1:12210401-12226135 GCA_025629805.1 Erythroxylum baracoense | reverse complement strand
CCTAATGGATTTCGAAATGGGCTTAAGTAAAAATAACAAGGGGCCCATGTATTCTAACTTAAAAAGCTAAATATGATAGACGAGGTCATGTACTACGTCATGGATATACTGTAGGAAAGTAATCGTAATTGAATCACGGATGCAGCAAAAGTAAAATTTTTATAGTTTTCATTCGGATCCCGATAATTGAATAACTTGAATTAAAACATGAATCAATTAGTAAGAAATCGTACTTTGTTTGCGCTCTTATTGAAATACTTTGATACTTTTTTTGATTTGTCTACGATTTGTTCAATTGTCTAACCTCTTATGATATCCCCAGAATAACTGCTCAACACTTTTGAGAGGAAGAAAGTAAGAGTGCGAACTCCTTTATTTTTCTTCCTATTAATATAAAATCATTATGGTGGTTTTGTAGTTTTATTAAAATTAAATTTCCGTAATTGTCCCTAAAGTTTCTCAGACTATTTAATTAAGTCCAACTTAATTAAAATTGATTTTTCTTAACAAGTTATTCTTTATTTTGTGATCCATTGGGTTCTTAATATATTGGTAATGATTATAAATTATAATTTTAATTCACAATTAAAATTAGATAAATTAAAAATTCTTTTAATTTATCTTTAATTCTCCAATTAAACAATTTATAATCATAGATCATGATTAACATCTAGCAACATGTCATGACCACTCAAATATCAAGAATGTCAAATTGGTTGGCTTAACCTTTCTATCCATCGTTATGATGTATAATTTAATCCTTTCGTCACTCAATATTCCAATTGGACAGAGTATGGATACAGTGCCTACTCTTTTCATTCAATCACGTTCGTTCTTGCTAATTAGTAGTTGATTTATAATTGATATTTGAAAACACATTTTTTAATTGTCAATTCACTCTAGTCAGAGAATTCCATAAATCGCTACTAGTCAAGAATACTGGAACATTCTCCCTAATTACTTTAGAGTCACGAATCTTTTATTGACTCACTCAACTATCTCCGTATGATTTATATTGCATCCAAGTAAGACTAACTGAATTATCCTAGGACGATTCATTAGTAGTATTAAAACACAGTAATTCCCACACAGGATACCTTAGTAATCTCAAGTCTAAGGATCAATTATACGGCCATCATTATGAGAAAATCCATAAACACATAAATAATATTCCATTTGGGATTCTTATAGTTGGATCCGTTCAGTGAATTATTCTCTAATAATCACCCACACATTAGTTTAAGTATCTCCATACTTTAACTCATGAGATCAATTACTTTCCAAGAAAGAAACATAATGTGTGCTAGTTTTACTATTTCAACAATATCCCGTCTTGTTGAAACTACAACTAGGAATGTTTATGAACAATACATAAATGTAAATTGAATCTCACAATCATGATCTCATCATAATTTCAATCACAAAGTAATTATTCCAAGGATTTTACCTTTATTATTAAAACATCAAATGTAATTAAATTAATACAAAGATAAAGAATGTCCTTTTAATTAATTAAATAATAATGTCATACATTAAATTGCACCCAACCGATTAGCAGTAAGGTTATAAACTGGCAATCTCCCACTTGCACTAAAGTCAATTGCCTATGTATCTAATACCATATCCATTAATATGTCGATCAAATCTCTTTTGAGACAATGGCTTAGTGAGAGGATATGCAATATTCTCTTCAATAGGAACTTGCTCCGATAATTTGTCTTTTCGCTCCACTATCTTCCTAATCAAGTGAAACTTCTTAAGTATATGTTTGGACTGTTGATGAGATCTTAGTTCCTCCACCAGCACAATAACACCATTGTTCTCACAGTATAATACTAAAGGCTTAACAATGCTGGAACTACTCCAAGTTCAGCAATGAAATTCTTGATCCAAATCGTTTCCTTTGCCACCTTTGACACTGAAATGTACTCTGACTCATTCGTTGAATTTGAAATGGTTGGTCGTTTGGAGCTCTTCCAACTTACCGTACCACTGTTTATAGTGAAGACGTATCCTGACTGTGATATGCTATCATTGGGATCTGACTAGAAACTAACTTGAACTCTCAATTCAACCCTTCATAGACCAATAAAACATCTTTCGTTCTTCTCAAGTACTTTAAGATGTTTTTCACAATCATATAGTGACTCTCACCTAGATTGACTTAAACCTACTTGTTATACTTAAAGCATCAGAGATATCTAGTTTAGTACATAACATCACATATATATTTGATCTAATTGTCAAAGCATTTGGAATACAATCCATTTTATCTCTCTCCTTATATATATCTTAGACACATGCTCTGTTAGAGAGAAATCCCATGTGAAATGGGTAAGAATCCTCTCTTGGAATTCTCCATACTAAATTTATTTAGTACTTTGTCTATATACGTGGATTGGAAAAATCCAAGTAACCTCTTTGACCTATCTCTATAGATAGTTATTCTCAAAATAGAGGCTGCTTCTCCCATATCCTTTATAAAGAAATTCTTGCATAACTAAATCTTTACAGACTGAAGCATAGGTATGTCATTTCCAATAAGCAATATGTCATCCACATATAGCACTAAGAAAACAATTGCACACCTATTAGCCTTCTTATAGACACATGGTTCATTCATGTTTTTTGATAAAATCAAACTCTTTGATTGTCTCTTCAAAATGGATGTTCCAATGCCATGACTATTGCTTAATTCCATAAATAGACTTTTACAACTTGCATGCTTGATTAGGAAATCTCTTGGATTCAAAACCTTCAAGTTGTGTCATATACACATCCTCTTGCAAATTCCCACTGAGAAATGTCGTTTTAACATTCATCTGCTAGATTTCATAATCATGATATGCTGCTATAGCCAACAAGATCCTTATGGATTTTAGCATAACTACTGGGGATAAGGTTTCATCAAAGTCAACTCCTTGTTTTTGTCTATAACCTTTAGCCACTAACCTTGCTTTCTACTTATGTACATTACCATCCATGTTAGTTTGTCTCTTAAAACCTACTTGCATCCAATAGGTAAAATACTATTAGGCGCATCCACCAATTTCCATTCTTGGTTAGTATACATGGATTCCATTTCAGATCTCATGGCTTTTTTCCATTTTAAATAATCAATGTCTAGCATTGCTTCTTTAAATGTAGTAGGCTCATCATGTATGAGCAATACATTATTCTTCCCTTGCTCAATATGTTGATCTAATCTTAGTGGGAGGATGACGTATTCTACTAGTACGTCGTGGACTATGTGCCTCTTGAACCTTTGGTTGTACATCATATATATCAACTTGAGGTTTTGTTCCATTTTGATGTGAATTTGTGGCTCTTAAACTTCTCTAAGTTCTACCTCACTCTTGTTACTTTCTTTGAGAATAAATTCTCATTCTAAGAATGTAGCATGTCTTGAAACATACACCTTTTTCTTAAGAGGATGGTAAAATTGATATCCAAAATTATCTTTTAGAGACCTATAAATTTACATTTATCTAATTTAAATTGAAGTTTATCAGATATAGTACGCTTCACATAAGCATCACATCCCCAAATCTTTAATTGTGACAATCTGAGTCTTCTGCCAGTCCATATCTCATATGGTATCTTGACAACTAATTTGTATGAAACTCTATTTAGAAGGCATGATGCAGTTTTAGTTTCATATTCCCAAAAGGAGATAGGAAGGACTGCATTACTCATAATAGAATATACTATATCTAATAATGTACGATTTATCCTCTCAGAAACTCCATTATGTTATAGAGTAGCAGGAGGAGTACATTATAAGAGAATCTTATTCTCTTTTAAATAATTAAGAAACTTATGGTCTAAGTATTCAACCACTTAGATCAAGTATTCAGCACCTCGATCTGATCTAAGTGGTTGAATACTTTTACTAGTTTGTTTCTCAACCACGAGTCTAAATTCCATGAACTTTTCAAAAGATTCAAACTTTTGTTTCATTAAGTACATATAATCATACTTAGAATGATCATCTATGAACGTAATGAAATATGAGAATCCACCTCGAGCACTAATAGAAATAGGCCCACACACATCTGAATGTATTAAATCTAGTAACTCACTCGCACGTTCTCACTTTCCACTAAAAGATAACTTGGTCATCTTTCCCAATATACAAGATTCATAAGTTTCATATAATTTATAATCTAAAGGTTTCTAATATCCTTCTCTATGTAACTTTGTGATTCTAGTTTCATTAATATGACCTAACCTATAATGCCATAAGTAAGAAGGTTTTGTTCACTTAACTTTCTTTTCTTACTATTTACATTAAGAATTGCCCTTTCAAGATCTAACTCATTCAAACCATTTGTAAGTAATCAAAATCTATAATAAACTTTATATTTATAAAATGAACAACTGTTATTCTTGATAATAAAGACAAATCCAAATAAGAAATAGAAATGATGTTTTTTGTAATAACTGAAACATAATAACAATTATCAAGTTCTTGCACAAGGTAAGTAAAGCTAAACTACAAGTTCCTACAACTAATGCAACAACTCTTGCTCTATTGCCAACTGGCAGGTCCACTTTGCCTTTCTTTAATGATCAACTCCATGTTAACATCTGCATGGTATTACAAATATGAGAATCACATCCAGTATCTAACACCCAAGTATGTGGAACAGAAGTAGAAAGATTGATCTCAATCATAAACGTATCTGAAGAGACAACTTCCTTAAGCTTTTTATCTTTCAGGCTAGCAAGATAAAATGGGTAGTTCCTCTTTTAGTATCCGTTGACTTCATAGTGAAAGCATGTGCCCTTGTCATTACTCTTCTTCTTGACACCTCCTTTGGGCTTCATTACACTAGTAGAAGCCTTCTATTTCTTGTTTTTATTCTTCTTAGAGCCTTTTTTCTTGCTCTTAGAAGAATTCACAAGTACAGAATTAGGTTCCTTCTTAAGGCACCCTTTCGCAGTCTTAAGCATGTGCATGTTCAACAGTTCAGGCAATGTCATGTCATTCTGGCTCATATTAAAGTTCATCACGAACTATGAAAAGCTAGAACTTAGAGACTGCAACCAGATCAATGTTTAACTTGTGGTCTATGACAAAACCTAATTGAGTTAATTTTTTAATATACCCAATCATCTTCAACACATGCAAGTTGACTGAAGATCCTTCTGCCATCTTGCATTGAAACAGCACCTTAGAGATTTTATATCTCTCCACCCTACTTTGTGCACCTAACAACTCCTTGAGATGCAGAAACATAGTATACGCATCTATGTTCTCATGCTACCTCTGAAGCTCAGGAGACATGCTAGCTAACATCACACATGTGGCTTGCTCAACGTCATCAATATAACGTTGATACCTCTCCCAAACTTCATTAGTTGCATATGAACTAGGTTTTGGTAGAACAGGAGTGTTAAGAACATATAACATCTTTTTTTATCTGAGAACAATTCTCAAGTTTCAAAACCAGTCAGAAAAATTAGGTCCAATTGTCTTGTTAGCATCCATAATGCTCTCAACGTCAAGTTGGTACTCATTTTTTGATTCGATGACTGAAAAACATAAAAGAGTGAGTATTAGTTTATATCCAAAATCAAATAAAATAAGGACTTTAAAATATTCTATTACCCCCACTATTTTATTCAAAATAATAGCCCTCATTATTAAAACTGTGAAATTCTCAAATAATTTCCCAGGGAGTTAAATCCCATTCAAAAATAATTGATCTTAAGTTTGCTCAACAAATCAACTAAAATTAATTTAGGTAGATAACAAATTTATCAATCGCATCTCATGTGACTCCTAGAACTGTTAAGTGACTACTGTTTGTCAAAATATTTCATATATATTATTCCTAACCCTGCCTCTAAATCCATATGATCATGAGTTTGGTCATCCAAATTATATATATTTAGCTAAGTTTGACCCATCAATTTAAGATTTTGGTCTCATCATTTCATTATATTAATGATTTCAAACATAATCTAATTATGAAAGAAATTATTTAAAACCTTTTGCTTGATTCTAATTATAGATTTGATAACAAATTTAATTTAATAATCAAACTCTTGAAAAATTAAACTAAATTCCAAAAATTTTCCCTAATAAAAATTCCCTTTGAAAAAATTTTCAAAAAAATTGGAAAAATATTTTTCAATTTTATTAGGAGTATAAACCAATTTAATCTCCGTTAAATTAATTCAATAGAAATTAAGGTTTTAAAATATCAAAGATCAAATAAAAGAGGTAAAGGTGGCTTTCTGGCCCATGTTCATGTCTGTAGACATGTCCTCAAAGCCAGTGGGCGAGTGACTCACATGCACCCGTCGTCTTCTCCAGAAAGTAGCCACGTTTCTGCAATCGCCAACCATTTTCCCTCGCTTGTTTAACAGTAACTCATCTTCCCACGTTTCTGCTTCTCACCGCCAACCACTACGTCAATTACCCATGGGCGTTAATCACCCCAACGATGCCAACTGTTGGTGTCAAGTGACGCCAACCACTCATTAGCATTGCAAGTGACGCCTGGTGTCGCTAGCGATGCATGTTCGCAAAGATGGGTGATAATCGCCCATCTCAAAACAGTAAACACAATGCGGAAATCACAAAGGGAGATGCAAATTATCTTGTTTCAGAACCCATATGTGGGCATCTAGAAACAAAAAACGCGAAAATAAAATTGCAGATGCAATCGTGCATAAACCCAGCCACCACGTAAATGCAGAACAAGCAATACATCCTTTTATTTTAGAAGCCGTAAATAAAAACAGAGGTTATATTCGAGCATTTGATTTTCCATACATAACAACACTATGGCAAAAACATAATCATACACGCATGATCAAGATGAAAATCAAATTTTCAAAGCTAGAATATGCGCATATGAAAAACACAATTCCAGAAGCATAAACAGGAATAGTAGTGAAAAAGACGAAAAAATAACAAAAAAACTTTAATTTTTTGTCAAAATCAACAACAATCAAGCACTAAATCCAAGTTAAACAATTATCGAAGGCTCTAATATCATTGTAAGAAACGAACTGCGATCCAATCATAGACGCAACGAAAACAAAATTTTTACAGTTTCCATTCAAACTCTGATAATTGAATAACTTGAATAAAAACACGAATCAATTGGTAAGAAATCGTACCTTGTTGGCGTTCCTGTTGAAAATCCTTTGAAACTTTTTCTAAATTGTTAACTATGAGTTCTTCAAATTGTCTAGCCTCTAATGATATCCACAGAGCAACTTCTCAACACTTTTGAGAGAAAGAACATAAGAGTGCTAGCTCCTTTATTTTTCTTCCTATTAATAGAAAATCATTAGGTAGTTTTGTAATTTTATTAAAATTAAATCTCCTTAATTATAATTAAACTGATGGTCTAATTATAATTAATTTAATTTTAATAAAATCAAATATCTTATATTTGACCTTAAGGTTTCTCAAACTATTTAATTAAGTCTGACCTAATTAAAATTGATTTTTCTTAACAAGTTCCTCTTTATTGTATGACCCATTAGATTCCTAATATATTAGCAATGATTATAAATTATTATTCTAATTTAAAATTAGAATTAGATAAATTAGAACTCCTTTTAATTTATCTTTAATTCTTGAATTAAACAATTTATAATCATAGATCAAGATTGACATCTAGCAACATGTCATAACCACCCAAATATCAATAATGTCAAATTGGTTGGCTTAACCTATCCATACATGATTATAATGTATAATTTAATCCTTTGGTCATTCCATGTTCCAATTGAACAGAGTATGGATATAGTGTCTACTCTCATCCAATCATATTTGTTCTTGCTAATTAATAATTGATTTGTAATTGATATTTGAAAATGCCTTTTTCAAATGTCAATTCACTCTGGCCAAATAATTTCATAAATTTTTTCTAATCAAGAACAATGGAACATTCTCTCTAATTACTTTAGGTTCACGGATCCTTTATTGACTTACTCAACTGTCTCCTTATGGTTTATATTACATCCAATTACTACTGACTGAATTATTCTATGACGGTTCATTAGTAGCATCAAAACACAATAAATCTCACACGAGATACCTTGGTAATCTCAAGTCTAAGGATCAATTATACAACCATCATTATCAAAAAATCCACACTCATAGGTTAATCAATTCATTGACTCATTCTGTAATAACCACCCACACATTAGTTTAAGTATTTCTATACTTTAATTCATGAGATCAATTACTTTCTTCATAAAAAGGAAACATAATGTGTTTTAGTTTTACTATTTCAACAATTTCACGTCTTAATGAAAATACAAGTAGGAACATTTAAGAACAATACGTACATGTAAATTGAATGTTACAATTATGATCTCATCACAATTTCAATTACGCAATAATTATTCCAAGGATTTTACTTTTAGTATTAAAACATCAAATATTATTAAATTAATACACAAAAATAAAGAATGCCTTTTTTATTAATTAAATAATAATGTCAAACATTAAATTGCACCTGACCAATTGACTGCAAGGGCATAAACTAATATATACATCTTTTATAAAGATACAAAAGAAGCTAGAAAGTTAATAAATTCAAAGTATCTCACAAACAAGTTATATCTTAAGTAGCGACTACAAAAGGTTGCAAATGCAAGAGGAAATATATCTAAAATAGTATATCAATGTATCCAACTAAATAGTCAGACCTGCTAAAGCTTAAGGTGATTATTATAGATGAGAATAAAGTGATGATTTTGCTTTGTTCTTTATCTATTTCTTATGAATATTTAGTTACCATTCTCATATTGGTAAGGAAACAGTTGGTATAAAAGACATAACATTCAACTATTAGTTCACAATTAACAAAGACTAAATAATAGTGAAAGCTCTCAAAGTGAAAGATTATATATGAAGGGAAAATAAGATCATAGGATGAAGCAGAACAAGGATGACTCATCTAAAAGGAGTTACATATCTAAACTTAAAGGTAAAATGATGGCCTAACACTACAAGTATGGGTTGTTAGGCGGGACTATTCAAATAAAAAGGAGTAGAGTGACAAAAGAACTTGATTTCTTTTAATACTTCATATGAAAATGATTTTGATATAAAATCGATAGAGATGATATTAAGGTGGTAAAAGATGATATAATTGTGAAGAAAGGGCCAAAACTATGGGAAATATCTATAGGATGATAGGGGATATAGTTATAGATGGAGAAGTTGTAGCAATAGAGTTAATGGAAGATAGTATTGCATTATGAAACATGTAAATGGGTCATCTCAATGAGCAAGGAATGACATATCTTTATAAGAGGAGCTTATTAAAGGGTGACAAACACTAAAATTTAGACTTTTGAAAGTTTCATATGCTTAGTAATAAACCTGGGTAACCTTTAAGGATGAAGTGTTTAAAGAGTAGTATATATTGAGGCAAACATATAGAGAAGACCTGTTAGGGTTAATAAAGAGCAATATTGATTCAAATGTGGTACAATTGGAACTAGAATAACCTATAACACATGTAAAAGGTGCTGGAAATTTTGTTTTAGGAGATGAAAAAACAACGTTAAGAGAATAACATCAACACAGTATTCACAGATAGAGTGAAACATACCATTAGATCACCAATTAGATGTAGTTAAGAAGATTTAGTCTCGCATGCTCTTAACATCAGTAATGGTGATCCAACTACCTTTCATGAGACTATGGATAGTCAAAAAAAGGATAGAGAGATGGGTATTATGGTGAAATATGTTAGGTTTTATAAGCTCAGGAGACTGATTACATCTAGTAGATTTTGTTGGAAAAGGTTCATATTTTAGAGAATGTAACTAACAAAACTTGATACTATGGAGAAGTTTAAGCATTTCTTAAACTTGATTAATCTCTCAAGGTGTTAGAGCTGGCTATAACCTAACTTATGTAGAGTATTTTCGCCAAAATAAAGATTATTTTGTATAACTCATATATAAGAATGTACAATTTTAAAAGTGATTCTTAAAGTGTTTTGGCTGAGGCAAAGATTGTTATGTATAGCTCATATATATGAGTGACAAGCTCAGAGTGTTTTGAGAATAAAACATGATTCTCTTACATGTCCTTAGGTGAACACGACCATATGTCAGGGTGTGTTCTTCTCTGAAATGCAAAACGAAGATATAGGTAAGGAAACAACTCAAGGCATGAGCATATTGGTGTGGTGGAGGTTTTTCTAAAGGAGTACATGAACATGTTAGAGCCTGTATACATATATAGATAAAGGAAGTGAATTACACAACCTGAGATTGTATCAGACCTCATGTCCACGTGCGAACAATAGAATATCTAATCTAGAAATGCAATTTTTAGTAAATTTCAAACTCTAAAAGGATTCCAGGATATATTATAGTCATGTTTAAACTAGGTTGAATTTGATAATTAGCAATTTGTATAGAATTGTACTAGCTAGACTTTTACATATCGATATCCTTATTATAAACCTACTTCTATAAAAAGAGAAAATTTATAGTTTTGAATATTATACTTGATTAAATAGTGAAATCAAATATTCTTAAATCTTAATGACCTAATTATATCTTATTGACTAAACTACATTAAAAATATTCTCATGTTCTTATTATTTTTAATACAACTTTATACTTCTTATACTTGATTTCTGAACAATCTTTAATTTGTGCTAATTCTATCTTAATTAGCACGAATAATACATTTTATTAATGAAAATGTAGAAGTTTGGCGTTAATCATGTTTTATGTTTGAAACTTAGTAACTATTTCCATAATATTAAGAAGTGAACGGTGGTAGTTGGATCTTAAGGAAGTAACTATGAGTTAGAGCAAAGCTTTGTTTGAAGAAATACATCTTCAAACAATACTAGTGGGTTTGGAGAGAAAAATAGTTTTAGTTATCATATTTTATTCTAACTTTTATTTTGATTTTTTGATAATTAATATTTAGATCAATTTATATTTATAATTCCTAACATTTTACCAGAAGAGGAATATAAATTATATGATCAAATTTTTATTTCGATGTATATATTATTTTTTATTATTATAATATTACTAATGTTATTTTATATGTTCAAATTCTCCATTTCTTTAATATTTTCTTTACTATATTATTATTATTATTATTGTTCAAGGTTTACTAGCTTACGAACTATGGTACCAAATTGAAATCATGCAGAAAACAAAAGAATTTTTAACAGTTACAAGGACTTGATTGTATTATTTAGCTAAACAAGACCTAAATGTAGGCTTAGTATGAAGGCATGGCCTAGGCCAATTTAACTGAGCTTTGAGCTTAGCTTAGGCCTTTTTTTTAATTTTAAGCTTTAAATTAGATTCGAGCTTGATAGCTTATGCCTGACTACTTGTCACAGTATAAAACGTCACACTCAGATAAAAAGAAATTATTTTACATACTTCACGCTCACACCTAACTACTTGTCACAGTATAAAACATCACACTAAGATAAAACGATGTTATTTTACACTGTGAAGCGAACCCTTATATAGTATAACAAAACTACATTTTACGCCTATTGTATATTGATGGCATTAGATCAATTGTTCCGCAAATGTTGTACATATGCTGTTCCTAGATTAAAATATCGAAGTTTTAATAAAACCAAACCTCTCGATTTTACTCTCGCGTAAGTCAAGCTGATGCCCCCTCTTTCGTTTGATTTTGCCTCTCGCTTCAACTGCTCTTGTGTTCATTACTTTTTTTCAGGTATTATCTTTTACAACATTCTTTCTGTGTAAACTTTTACTTGTTCTTCTTCATCTCCAATCTTGGATTTTGCTTTTGGCTACCTTCTGGTTATGCTTCATTGCATGTACAAAAAATTGCGTTTAACTTTTGTTCTTCAATATACTTCAGGTGTCTTTTGAGGAGTTCCCTTCATGCTAACCAAAATTAAGGCTGAAAGTTTTTTTATTTTTACTATTTTCTTTTATGTGTTCTATAGTTTGGCAATCAGATTTCTTAGAAAAGGAAATGTTGAAAGGGTTTTTTTACTAAGGCTTCTTAGGTGTTTCGTTTTCTTTTGCTTCCTTACAAATTTTCAGTGGAATGTTCCGCGAATATCATTTTGACACAATTATGTGGTGAAATGTGAGAGAGGAAAATATGGCTGTTAAATGATTGTTTTGCATTGTGGTAGATTGGTTTAGAGTTATTTCTATCTTGGTACTTCTGAATGTAAGAAATTTATTAATGTTATAGAAAATTTAATTACATAAACTACATATTGACTGTATCGTCTAAATATTTGTCAACTTAATTGAGACTGGTTCATTATATGAACAAAGTATTAAGGGACCTATTGACAAACTTTTGATTAGGACTTCGATGGCTTCTTTCAATCTATTTAGTTGAACATATCCTTAACTTCCTATTCAACCTTGAGTGCATGTTGAAGAACCTTATATAGATGCACATTTAGTTAAAATATGGAAGATTGGTCCATACTTTTAGTTTGGAATGAGGATGCTATGATAAAACTGTTGCATGTTAAGGGAGCAGTGAAAGGCCTTCTTTATGTTGTAGTTGTTATCCACCATTACATTGTATCTTCTAGTAACTTATAAAACCCTTCCCTGGTTGTCTTCCATTGCAAGGTTGAAAATGTATTAAAATTGATCACAGAGTTGTTTTAGTTATTTCAGAGGCCTTATGGCCTATGATAAAAGCTATTTGAGATGCTTTGCATAGTGATTTTTTTTCACTAGCTCATTGTTAGGATGGTTGATCATTCTGCTATTAATTTATATCGGTGATTGGGGACACTGGTTCTAACATAGTGTGGCTCTGTTTTCCCAGCTAACAAGGATTCAATTTTGGACTTGGCAAGTTGGATGGACACGTCAAAAAGTAAGCAATAGTTGTGGCCACTGCATGCAAATCCATTCTATTGGATTAATATAACTTATAAAACCTATCTTTAGCATATCCATTTTCATAAGTAGTGGCCTTTCCCTCTGGTGGCATTTTGCATACATAAGTTGTGGGTTGATTTTTACTGCAAAACTTTTAGTTGGTAGACTTTTGGTCTTGTTGCAGTTTTTGGAGTCTTTCAAATGGTTCTCTTAGCAGGTTTGCTTTTGGTTTTGTTACGGCTTTTAAAGTCTTTCAAAAGGTTCTCTTCGGGGTTTGCTAAAACCTAGTTTTGTCTATCCTGAATATCAATCATTGTTGAACTGTTCTATTTTCCTTTTAAGGGGATTGTGGAATTGATAGAGGTGGATGTGGGCCTATATTTTCTTTAATTCTCTTACAATTTGAAACTATATTGCTTGCATCTATCGTAAATAATTCAATACTTTAAATCCTTTTAATAATCAAATTAGATGCTTCAAACTATTGAATTTACGATCAATCTTCTCAGAGGCTTGATATGATTAGAATATATGGACTTGTTTTACAAACCTTTTAGCATTTTTAAAGCAACAATTGGTCATGTGATAGATAAGGTATGTTTCTTATGTTTCAGGAATGAATACTGGATATGATGAATTTAGATATCTAATGAAAAATGAGATAATGATTAGGAAACAAGTTCTAAAAAAAACTGAACATAATGATATGGAAAGCTTCTCAAGTTTGAACAACTTCAAGAGCATCCCATTATCTTCCATTGTAGCACTATCTGACATTCATATAGAGATATTCCAATCAGTTACATCCCTTCTAGCTCATCCAATTTCCTGCATGTCACTAAATCTGTAACATCAATTTTTAAATGCAAAAAATCTCATCTAATTCAGAATAGCTCGAAACTTGATTTTAACCTGAACATACTCTTCTAAGCTTTCTGGTAGACTGTAGTGAATTACCTGAAATAGATGCAGTTAAGAATTTCATAATTAATTCAAGTATAGACATTAGTGCGGCAAGACTACTAAACTTTTCAAAGACTTTCATAAAGAAAAATGTATAGTAGTCTTGTCGCATCTTAACATTTGTATGTTGTGTATGTTTATTATTTGATTATGCAGCAATTACTAAACTTATAGACTAGAATGATCAACCCATTATGGTGTTTTATTTTCCTTTTAAGCTTTAACTTAATCTATATTCGAAGGGACTTGCCATGTTGTCAGACGAAATGTTTGTAGTAATATGTTAGGTCTAATTTTTATGCCCATTGTTCTTTTGTTTTCTTTTATAATCGATCTCCAAAATGGGACTCATTTGACTCTTGTGCCTATCTTTTGTTTATTCTGTATGAGTACTACATATGATCTGTTGATTATGTTTACTATTTATACCTGAACCATCTTAATAGTGTTGCAAAGCATCTAGAGTCTGCAAATACAATGTTTTCATTTATCTGGTGGATCATTGGATTCTAATCTACTAGTAGTGAAGCTTTGGCAAACATCTCCCCTTAGGTTTATTGGTTTGCTCTTATCCTTGCCTGTCATTTTACTATTTTTGGATGCTGAAGTATCTTTCCTAAAACTTACGTTCTAAATTTGATGTTTGTTTGGTCTGTAGGCTTTCTGTAATATTTCTTAGTTGTGTTCTTTGCTTTTTCTATCTTGCTTTAGCATGCATCCTTGGAATTGTTGTATGTTGTTGTCTTCCCTATATAATTGTCATCCTATATGATGTTGCAGATCAGGTATCTCTAGCTTATTATTTATCTAATTTGATTCCTTTTTTATTTTGATGACATAAGATACTTCATTAATCTGGTCACTTGAGAGCTTCTTCTTAGTCTATTTAGCTCTGTTTTTTAATGGCTTATAGGTTTGAGTACAATTCAGTTTTTCCTACTGTGTAGGACAAAAAACTGTGAAGATTACTCATAATTGTGGTGTGTGTTGGCATTTCTTCAGTCGTTCGTTCGATCTTTGATGTGCTTTAATTGTCAAAACGAATCAAACCTTTAACATTAAATGGTATTAGATTGTCTTCAAGGTACGATTCCCATATAGATAATGGATTTTCTTGCTGGAGTGGGATAAGTGCTCTTTTATAAATGGGCATGAGGTTCTTTATACTGGTTTAGATCTTTTGTATGAATTAGTCTGTTCAACTCTGTCGAGCTTGATAGGAATAGGATGTGGTCTCATAAGCACATACATTCATGCTAAAATCCAAGCCTACATTGCTCTCATTGTCCATTGCTTATGAACGTAGTTATGTTCCACATATTTTAATCTAATTTTAGCTCAACTTCCAAGCAAAAGTATATGTTTTTTTATAACAAATAGACCTTATATTGTATAGTCTAATACTTTAATGAGATGTGTTGAGATTTTCATGTAAATTTATGTGTTAAGTGACATCTCTTCCATATCACATTCAAACTTGATTTTTATACAATAACACTTAATTGATTGTGATGAAAAAATGAAGTAACTTTTATTTTAATTCTTTAAAACAAATATGTTGTTCCAGTGCTCGTGAGTGACAATTTGGATCCTCTGTTTCAATAAATTTGTTCTAACCTTCTTTCGCCACAATACGTCATTTTAATAAAACTTAATTCTGTTGTGTATCAATCAGCTCTCTTTTAGCTTCAGTGAGGCCGATGCCTTTTCTTTTTCCTTTCTTTATTGTTTCTACTTTACCAACACACAGGAACGTCAAATAGAGAAACCAAAATTTTTTTATTTGTTTAGCTTCAATTGTTAGATATTTATTTAACTTTAATGTTAAAGGATTTATTTTTGCTTCTTAATTAAATTGTGAATTCTACACTTAATGTTTCTCTATATCATAAAAGTGAAGTATCCAT
>JAOTAY010000002.1:12172337-12203568 GCA_025629805.1 Erythroxylum baracoense | reverse complement strand
TTCCAAACATTCTTTAATCTCAAAAACTCTTTACTCTCTTTAATCCCTTCATTCAACATCAATTAAAATCATTTAAGAACTCATTTAAACCCTACATACCTCATATGGTATCAACCTTACTTGAATTTGGTTGAAAAACATCCACAAAGTCACTTTTTAATAAAACCTATCGAGTAACAATCATAAATGTGCACGATCATGATTTTCTTCCTTCATCAGCAGAGTCACAATTGTGCTGAAGCACGATTGTGACTTTCCTCGTCCTTCAGCAGAGTCGCGATCGTGATGATACACTCTAGTGACCTGCTGCGTTTTCTTCTATCTTTTTCTTCCTTTCTTGCCATTTTAGACTTACAACTAGATGTTTTCAGACAACACTTTTTTCTAATAAAATGTTCCTCTCTGTCTTAAGTTTCTAATGACACCAAATTCATTCATTTTGGTCCAGTGTTATGCAAGTTATGATCAAAATACTCTATACTATTTCTTATACTTCAATAGAACACAACTATCAACTTCAAGCTAAATTTCAGGGATCTTATGGATAGAATTAAAATTAGACTTCTTCAATAAAGTTGTAGAAATATGTCTCTATTTTAATATGAATTAAGAATAAACTCATTTGAAAATCTATAGCTCAAGATATAATCAAAATACCGAATTATATTCAATGAAAATTCTCCAGTTCATAACATTCCAGTACATTCCCTCACTTTGATTCAATCAATCCTTTTTCAAATCATTTAGATGCCTCTAAGTTTTTATGAAGAGGAAAATCAATATCTTAGGAGTGTTTTGATTCAATTTTTAAGTCATTTGGAGGTCGGATGAAAAAGTTATAGCTAAAAGATTCAAAGCTATTTAGAAAAAAGACACTAGTACATATGCAGATCCAAACACCAAAATCAGATTCGCAACCACCGCCTTCTTCTTCCTCTCTCTACTGCACTTTTGTTTTCAGCAATCCTTAACCTATTTTTCACATCTTTCTGCAGTTAACAAACTTATCTTAACACAAACAATTCAAAAATCCAAGATTTAACCATAAACATTAACACAGATCACTATTCACGTATATTATCACTTCTCTGCATTTTTCCAGATAACTCCAATTTTCTGCACTTTCCTACACACATTTTCAGCTATTAAGCACCATCATTCTATAAACTCTGAACTATTAACAACATGATGAGTATTTCAATCCTCACATTCATTCACCGAGACTACACTTCTTAAACCTCTCATACATGTATTCATTTACAAACCTTAAACCATTATCAACCAATCATTTACAGTACCCATAAAATTCAGAACATAACTTAATTGATTAAGCGAATTTTCCAGTAGATATGAGTGGACTCAATACACAAAATGAACAACTTGATGTTCGGTGATGGATGATCAAGAAGAGTGTTTTGGACATGGGCACTTTTGGTGAAGTAATGAGAGAATGAGAGGAAGAGCTGCATAAATGTTTTTGCTCAACGCCTAACTACGTGGGTTAATACTACATTGACACATGTCATCTATGCATGTGTGCTATTTGTTAAACATTTAAAGCTGCCACATGTCACTCTATACTTGGTCCATAATTCAATATTTTTTCTAGTCCAAAAATATTTCAAAGAAATCATCTAAAATTCACCAAAAATTTCGAAATAATCATACTATTCTCCAAATCACTTTTCAACACATAAAAATCACAATTCGCATTTAAATCGCATTTACAGCTCAATTATATCTGGAAAATGTCAGTAAATGCATGTACAAGTATTTAATGTTTATAAAATAAATATTCGCATGTGTATGAATATACAATGATGCATGAGCATGCAATGTATTTCTAATTTCACATAGTACACTTAATTTACTATCAGGTCTACTTTGCATGATTATTATCATCAGTAAAGTGAAGTAATTTAGCAAGACTTCCTTCTGGAACATTGTTCTCCGATGTCTTAAGTTTTGAATGATACCAAAATCATACAATTTGATTCAGTATTCTATGAGTTATGCTCACAATACCACAAACTGTGTACATTTGAACTTTTGGCTAGTACATGATTATACCCTCCACAGTGTACAACTCATATCTCTAAATTCTCATATCCCAAAATTATAAACGTGGCTTTTCATATTCAGAGGAGATATACAGTTAGGCTAATTAGCATATAGCCATTGAAATCAGATATGGACTAAGGGTCGAGATAGTTTGCACCTGCATATGTCTTTATTGATTTTAGTTTTAAATTATATTTCCGTTAATATTGTGCAATGTATGTGTGTAAATTTTAAAGTGTAATATCCATTGTGGCGAGTGATGTTTCTAATTGAAATGGACCCAAGTGACTACTGGGATTTCGATGATATGTATAATGAGACTTGTAACTCTTGTGATTGAAAAAGTTTATGAATAAAGTGGGTTTCCGCATACACGTGTGATGTGTTTTTTTTTTTAAAAACTTGTATTAAGTTTCCTGTATTTGACCGTTTTAGCATGCCACTCTTGCGAGGTTATGTACTCAGACATCACTCAGGATGTCGGGTACGTGACTTGCGAGAGTGGGTTGCTACATTTTTAGCCACATATTTTCACATCTTTGAACCATATATTTTGAGTTTTGTCAAAGCCTTCAATTGAACCTAACAAAGAAACAATGTGAAAAAGTAGCATAAGAAAGTTAGAGGGTAGCTAGGAATTTGCTGATATGGATTTTCACATGTCTCTTTTTTTTAAGAGAGGAATTTCACATGTCTATAACTATTAGAATATTTTCTTATTTTAGCATTCCTTGCATCAAGAAACCCAACTACACTTGATGCATCCTTATTTGACTCAATTAATGGTTCTAAACGCATAAAGAGAAGGAGTAAGTAAATGCTTTTACATTATGAACTAGTAGCAAGATGAAGCTTAAACAAACCTAAAGGAAACATAGACACGTGATAGCAGAGAGAATAAGAGACAATAGAGGTGTGATTATAGATTTTGCCTTCAATCAAGGTTTCACAAGAATTTGGAAATTAGTTTGTTGATTCAATTAATTTAGATTAGGGATTTTGTATATATTTAATTGAATAAATGAACTAATTAAAAATATTAATAATTTTTAGTTTTCAAAATAAATCACTTGGTCTATTATATCACGTATCACCTGACATGCATGTGACAATAGAATTCACCAATTAATTAAGAATATTTAAAAATGTCATGTCAATAATAATATAGTACTTGATGGATGAAAATTTAATTTTAGTTAGTTTTCATCCGCTTAAAGTATTTTAAAGAAAATTTCTACTTAAAGTTCATTTTGAATCTTTTAAAAATATCAGAGTTGACATAAACATTTTGAAATATTAGAGTTTAATTTATATTATGACAAAAACAATAGGATTCAAAATGTACTTTTAATATTAAAAGTTTAAGCATAACATATAAAAATTTTGATATTTTTAAATTATGACTATGAAAATTTTAAAGATATTAATAAGAATTTTATTATTAATGCGGGTATAAGTTGTCAGATCCTTTTCTTATCCCTCCTTGCGCCACCGTTAGCCAATAACCACAAAACAGCGGTAGACGAGCAAAACTAACCATCAAGCACTGCATAGACCATTGCAATGCTGCTGCTCGCTGCACCACATTGCTTCTCTTCCTCTGCCGTTTCCTTGGTCTCTCTTCAGAGTTGCAAATTCGTTTCTCGGCTTTCGAAGAGGCGTACGTGCTACATCTCAGTCTGCCCAATTCGGACTTGCAGAGCGAGTCTGATAACTGACTCTGACTCGTTTGAGGTGGGCAGACTCATTGGCAGCTACGGCTTCATGAACGTCACCAGGTACTAGTACTATTCGCTTCCTACACGTCTAAAATTGTTTCTTTTTTCCTTTTCTAAGTTAGAGATTTTCCGTCATAATATGAAAGAATTGAACGAGGTATATTTGATTTGACTTACAAGTAGATTGAATTCTTCGTTCATTTCTACTGAACAGTTGCATGTGGATGAGAGCATTGCAACATCTTGATGATCTCTCTTATCATTTGCTTGTTTTCAGTTCATTTTTAGCTTGGCTGTTACGAGATAAATTATTTTTTTGTATATTTCTCAATCAAGATTGTCTAGGTTATTGAGGCAATGAAGAGAGGGATGCCTCTTTTTGTTATTTTGACGATTCAAAATTCAGTGAGGAGCCCCAGAGGTTTACAATCTATTTACGAAATGAGTAAATCTTGACTAGGGAGAGAATCCGCAAGTTCTACCACCTACTTCACAGTATCTAAACTTTGTCAGCCAAATGCTAATAATTTCTAACTATTTGTGGAAGTAAGAGCAGCTAGTCTCTTCAAGCTGGGGCAATAATTAGCTAGAGGACTAGTAAAAGAATTTAATTTTAATTTGTACAACAATTGACAACAATCAAAACCGATGTGTTGTTGAGAAATGATTGTGATCCTAAAATGATACTGTGTTGTTGATGATCACATTCTATAGTTTCCTGTCCAAGAAAAAGGAAAATAAGAATTGTTTCATCAATGTTGTTATGAAAGAGTAAGGGATTTTCTTTCGGGAAAATGGGGTAGGTTTTATAACATGTTGGAGTTCATCTACCAAAATAAGCAACGCTATCTTTCACTCTCAATCTTACTTTCATCTATATGATGAATTCAGAGCATTTAGAACTATTTTTATTTGGTCTTCTGTTGTCAATCATCATAACGTATAAGTTACTTTCAGAATCTTGTATTTTCGTAATTCATCTTCAGTATTGAATTTAGGCAATTTGGAATGGGGTGTCTTAAGTTTATTCCTATTTTCTTTTCTCTTCCCTCAAGCTACTCTGGATACCAGTCAGGCATGGATTTTGGAAACTTTCCTGGGGATTTCAATAATCTAAAAGTTCAAGATGTGGGTGAAGGCAGTGTAAAGATCAGGTATATTTCACGAAACGATGGATCATTGGTCTATTGGAGTTTATTTGACCATATTTTGCAAAACAATTATGGTTCTTGTAACTGATAGTGATGCTATTCATGGCAGTTATTTTGCAGGCTTTATGAAGGAAGAATAGCTCAAGGCTCACTTAGAGGAACTCCAGTTATTTTCAAGGTTGTTTCTCTTAGAGCTGCTTTGCTATAGCGACTCCTATCATCTAATTATTCTTGTTATCTTCTTTCTCCATTTTGATCTAGATCACTCTAACCCCATGTTTAGTTCATCTTATTATTCAGAGGCTCTTTTACTTGTGGCAATTGATAGGCAGTAAATTCAACATGAAAACCACTAGAGATAATATAATTTTTGCTCAAATGTCTCAAAAATGGCGCTAATGATGCACTGCATAAGTGAAAAGGACTGATCCTTAATGACTTATCTTCACCATTAAATTTTATCAAGCAAATTATGTTTGTTTGAGAAGGGAAGACTATTAACAATTTACATAGTATGCAGCATCATCTTTTGTTGATTCTTGATAAAAACAATTAAAGGGAACATGTGATTTTTGGCAAACAAACTCTAAGTGTATGATGGTTTGAGCAAGACCACGTTTTCAAGAGCCAAAGGAGAGTGAAATCTTCTTATTAATCAAAAGATAAATACATATGTATACTAGCTACAAGAAAACTAAGAAAATGTAACAAACTAACTATTTCCAGTTAGTAGAAACTGAAGCTAAACAAAAAATAATAACTTATATCAAACTTAATATTTCTACAACCCACCTCAAGCTTGAGCTTGATAAAAGTCAACCAAGCCAAGCTTGGAAACAAGATAAGAGAACATTAGATTAGTTGGAAACTTTATAAAAACACTTCTAAGTTGTTCCTTGTTGGATTCTATAAAAACCCTTCTTGAATTGCTCTCTAACAATATGACAAGCAATTTCCAAGTGCTTGGTTCGTTTATGAAAGCAAGATTGGTTGCAATATGGAGAGTTGCTTGATTGTTACACCATAACTAGATAGGAGGAGATAAAGGATTATGCAAGTCTTGTAGAATGTAAGAAATCCATAGACAAACAATGGCCCCTAATTCTATACTTCGCCTCAGTTGAGGATCTTGAGACTATGGTTTGTTTTTTTGGTTTCTAAGAAATGAGAGAAGAACCCATATAAACATACCAATTAGCAAGCGATTTTTTGGTTCGTGGGCAAGATGCCCAGTCTAAATCATAATAAGTCTGGATATCAAAGCTGGAGTTAAAAGGATAAAGAATCCTTTTGTTGGACAAAGCTTAAGATATCTGAGTACATGGAAAGTTGCATTCTAATGTGCTTCTCATGGTTTGTTGACAAACTGGTACAATTGTTGCGCTGCATAAGAAATATTTGGCCTTATCAAGTTTAGATATAACAAACAACCAATTAATCTCTTGTACTTATTAGGATCTGATAAAGGATCTCTATTGTCACTAAGGAATTTATGGCCTTTGGGTAAAGGTTAAGTGGCAGGTCTAACTCCCAACAAACTAGCATTTATTAGAATGTCTAGAGTATATTTTCTTTGATTCAAATAAGTACTAGAATGTAAGAAATCCATATACACCTCTTCTTGTGAATGACCATGTAGAAAGGGCATTATTTATATCCAATTGATGGATAGGCCAATGTTTGATTGTAGCCATAGCAAAAAACATGCTCACAATAACTAATTTAGCTACAGGAGAAAATGAATCAAAGTAATCAACTCCCTCAACTTGATTAAATTCCTTAGCTTCCAACCTTACTTTGTACCTTTCTAGTGTTCCATCTGGATTAAACTTTATCTTGTATACCCATTTAGATCCAATAGGTTTCTTTCCAACTGGTAAAGTTGTCAATTGCCAGACTCCATTTTCTTGAAAGGCAGTAAGCTCTTTGTTCATGGCTTCTATCCATTTAAAATCAGTACAAGCTTGTTTATAAGAAGTAGGTTAAAAAATATTTGATACATTAGTTAAAAAACCATATATGACTCAGAAAAAGGATAATTGACAAGGAAAGGGTAGGTTTGTGGTGTATATTGCTTACTTACAACACTCAGACTTGGAAGCTATACTAGTAGTAGGAGAAACAGCAGGCTATTTGACAATCAAGACAAAGTCATTAAGCTAAGTTGGTCTTTGTTTTTGTTTGGTACTTTGTCTTAAGGCACATGGTGGTGGATCAATAAATTCTGGTTTTGGAATCAAAGGTGGAGATTGTGTTATTGGTCTAGGGTAGGGTTATCATTTGGGTGGGATCTAAGTGTAGTTTGGTGTTCGTGTAGGTTCAATATGATAAGGTTCTATATCAACATTTGATGGAATGTCTAGTAAGGGTAATTGTTATGAATCATCTTTCACAATAAGGAAAAACATTTTCTTGAAAAATAATCTCTTGATGGAAAAATATTCTGATTTCTTAAATTATAAACGTTGTATGCTTTCTATCCTAGATATATAAACATGCATCTAGATGCTCTAGGATCAATCTTATTCTTCTTTGGTTAGGTATTTGCACCATAACGCAGGCAACTGGAACATTTTATCATGGTGTAAAGTGGTTTATGGTTTAATATTTCAAAGGGTGTTTTCCATTAAAGAATAGGAAAGTTTGTTATTGATATATGTGGCCATTAATATGGACTCTCCCCCAAATTTTGTTGGTAATTTGGATTGAAACATGAGGGATCTTGCCACTTGTAGAAGGTGTTTGTGTTTTCTTTGAACAACACCATTCTATTGTGGAGTATGCAGACAAAATTTTTTATGTGCAATGCCTTTATCATTGAGTAGTATTTGGTATTCAGTGTTTGTGAATTCTGTACTGTAAGATAGAAAGAGGTTTGTATTTCGTGATCTCTTCATTGTATAGAAGTAAGGCGATATATACATATTTACAAGATTAGTTTATATACATATTTACAAGATTAGTTTATATATAAATATTTATAAGATTAGTTTAGGGATTGTAAATGATCAAGGGATTATAATCCCTGTAATAAAGACTATAATCAATGACATTAATGCTCAATATGTAACTCTCCCTTAAGTTGGAGTATATATATTAATCATGCCTAATTTGTTACAAATGTAATTGATTTGAGTATTGTTTAGGGCTTTTGTGAAGATATCTCCAAGTTGCTCTCTAGTTTTGACATATTCTGCAAAAAATCAAGTTGTGTTGAACTTTTTGTGAAGTGGCAGTCAATTTCAATGTGTTTGGTCTTTTTGTGAAACATTGGATTAGAAGCAATCCTGATTATCACACCATACTTTTGTTGGTATTGAGGCTTTAAAACCAATTTTATATAATAGTTGATATATCCATATTATCTCACACGTTGTCTGCGCTATAGCTCTATATTCAGATTCTACACTGGATCTTGATACAACATTTTGTCTTTTTGCTTTTCCATGAGATTAAATTTCCTACCAGAAAGACATAATAGCCTGTTATACATTTTTTATCGATCTTAGAACTTGCCCAATCAGCATCTGAAAAACATTCAATGTGAGTGTATCCATGATTTTCATATAGTATTCTTAGTCCAAGAGCCTCCTTTAGGTAGCATAAGATTTGTTCTAAGGCCGTGCAATGATGAGCAGATGGAGAAGACATGAATTGACTTACAACACTAGCAGAATATTCAATAGCAGGGCGAGTTACTATAAGATAGTTCAATTTTCTGACCAATCCTCCATATTCTTCAGGATCTTCAAGCAAATCCCCATCTTTGGTAAATTGTACATTATGGGGCACTGAGTTATTGTATTGCTTAGCTCCCAGTTTTCCTATTCCAGCTAATAGATCAAGTATATATTTTCTTTAAGATAGGAAAATGCCTTTCTTGCTTCTTGTTACTTCTACTCCCAGAAAATATTTTAGAACTCCTAGATCCTTTGTGTGAAATTGACAATGAAGAAAGATTTTTAATGGGGGGATGCCTATGGAGTCACTTCCTATAATGACATTATCATCCACATACACAACAAGGAGAATAATCCTAAGTTTAGATTGTTTATAGAAGACTGAGTGATCAGATTTGCTCCTAGTCAATCCAAACAGTTCTCAAGCTTGAATAAATTTTCCAAACCAGGCATGTGGACTTTGTTTCAAACCATACAACGACTTGCGAAGACGACAAACTTTGCCATACTTCCCCTGGGCAACAAACACAAGTGGTTGCTCCATATACCCTTTCTCTTGGAGGTTACCATGTAAGAAGGCATTTTTAATATCTAACTAGTGTAAGGACCAATTGAATGGAGCTGCCATAGAAATGAATAGACAGAAAGATGTTAGTTTAGCAATAGGTGAGAAAGTATCAGAATAATCCACACTGTAGGTTGAAGCATAGCCTTTAGCGACAATTCGTGCTTTAAGACGGGCCACTAATCCATCAAATTTGAGTTTGACTGTAAAAGCCCTTTTGCATCCAATGGATTTCTTTCCAACTGGTAAGTTTATCAAATTCCACGTACCATTAGCCTCTAAAGCATTCATCTCCTCTATCATAGCATTACGCCAACTAGGATGAGCTAAAGCTTCTTGAACAGTTTTCGGGAGAGATATGGAATCAAGTGAGGCAACAAAAGAACATAAAAAAAGGGGGGGGGGGGTGAATGATCATAAGATGCAAAAGAGGAAATAGGAAAGGTGCATTGACTTTTACTTTTGCGAAGAACAATGGGGAGATCATCTGAAGTCAGATTTGATGCCAAAAAAGACACAAGAATGGAGCTTACATCAGGATGATTTCATCTTCTAGAATAGACTAGATGAATGGCTGGTGGTTGTGGTTGTTTAGTGGTAACGTTATTGATCTGATAGGTGACCTCATAAACTAATGGATCATCATCCGCCTTTGTAGGTACTGAAGGAGTAGGAAAGGACATATGTTCGAAAAAGTTGACATTGACAAACATAAGATATTTGTTGATAGTTGGACAATAACACTAATAGCCTTTTGTAGACAAGAGTAGCCCAAAAAATACACATTTTAGAGATTTAGGATCTAACTTGGTGACTTGAGGGCGAGCATCAAATGGCAAAACTAAGGTGGTTAACCGCACTATCGAGATATATCTTCACTGTTTTAGCTCGGAACAACCCAAGGCTTGGTTAGATTATTTACCATGGGCAGACTATTGGTATAATACTAGCTTTCATTTAGTAGATAAATGTTCTCCTTTCGAGGTAGTATATGACAGACCTCCTTCCTTAATCACACGTTTTATTCTTGGAGAAACATTGGTGGAAGCTATGGCGCAGGATTTAATGAGTCGTGACGAAGCTCTAACACAGTTGAAACATCAGCTGGAATGCGCTTGCGATCACATGATACGTTTTGCAGATGCCCGAAGGCGTCCTCATGACATTTAGGTAGGAGATTGGGTGTATTTGAAGATTCGTCCACATCAGCAAGGGTCCATGCCTAAGAAGCTGCATCTGAAGATGTTAACACGATACTATGGACCATATTTGGTGGACTAGTAGGTTGGCGCCGTCACATTTCAACTGCAACTTCCTCCTCAGGCCCGTATACATCCAGTGTTTCACATGTCCCAGTTGAAAAAGGCTATCGAGCACTACCATCTTCAGGAAGAGTTACCTCTAGAGTTGGTCTATACTCCTGACTTGTGTACACCAGCCGCGGCCTTGGGTAGCAGGACACTTCATAATCGAGGAGCTGCCCGTGACCAATGGTTGATTCATTGGCAAGGCAAACCGTTTGAGGAAGCTACATAAGAGGACCAAGAGCTCATCTGTGGCCAATTTTCGGAGCTTAACCTTGGGGACAAGGTTATTTCATCAGCGGGCTGTATTGTTAGGAATAATGGTCACAAAGGAGGAGAGTGGTTAGTTTATACAAGGAAGAAGAAGACAGGCTGTAAGCAGTAGTGAGATAGCTAGATATCGATATATTTTAGTGATTCAGGCTGTTAGTAGGAGATATGTATTCCTTAGAAGTTTGTTAGGATAAGTAAATATAAAATAATAGTCTATGGGGGAAGTGGGGTAGGCTTTTAAATTGGAAATAATTCTCGGAAGATTTCCTAATATTGTAAGGGAGTTTTCCCTTGTGAAGAAGGTTCTTCCTTCTTGTTTCGAAATAATACTGAGTTATTGCTCTCCACCTAATGTTATTTAACACACGGATACGTTAAGTTGAATTGTTACCTAACAAAAGTATTACATGATTCAAAAGCAATACAGTTCAGTTTGTTGTTAAGGTAAATCTGAGTATCAAAACAGGATTTGTCTAGAGCATATAATCTTCCTATCAAATATCCAACTGTTAGTACTTCCTTAGCCTGTTGGTCTTGCATTTCACTATGGGTACAAAAGAAAGTGAATTTCATCTTTGCTGTTTCTACAAGTTTATTGACAGATAATATTGATAAGAGATTAAATCTAAAATTAGGGACGTGTAAGGCATCTGTCAATGTTAGTTTAAGGTTCCATCTTATCTGTTTGATAGGCTTTATATGAGTTAAAAGTTGAAGTGCACATATGATTTGAAGCCCTTGTATCAATTGTCCAAGAACCTTTATCCAATAAAATCAAGTGTACTAATCAAAGGAGAATCAAGTTTTGTACCTACGTAGTCCTGTAGATGAGCAAAATTGACATACTACTCCCTGGAGCTGCTTTTCTGTTTAAGAATTTGCCACTGTCATACTTGCAAGAGTTGAATTCAATTATTGGTCTCTTTATTATTCTGTTCAACTGCATCATCAAATGGTGTCTAAAATCATATTAGCAGCTCCAAGAACTTTTCCTTTTCCTTTCTTCACCTATAATTCTTTATATCAATATGGATAGCCATCAAACTTGAAGCAAGATTCTTTCAGATCTCCCTTCATATCGCAACGGTCACATGTCAATAGTTGCTTTTTAACTTTCTTGTTGGCATCTCCTCTTTTATTATTACTTTTAGATTGAAGCTGTTGTTTGTGATTCACGTCTTTCATCACCATAGCTGCACTTTCTACATTTTCAGAGAAGTTTATGTGCATGGAGAGGATCCATCATCAATATCTGATTTTTAACATGTCGATAACTCTCATTTAACCCCATCAGAAATTGCATCAACTTGCTATCTTAGTTCAACTCCTCCATAGCATTTCCAATTCTGCAGTTACATCTAGGAATATACTTTAAATATCCTAATTCATTCCGCAGTCTTTTAAGATAAGTGAAATATTGCAACAGGTGTGTTACCTTGAATCATTGTGCTGATCTCCCTCTATAATTGATAAAGGAGGACCATTACACTTACCAGAGTGTTTTTCAAATTCCTTCCAAAGCTCATAAGCAAGTTGTAGCATACAGATAGGTGTCCACCAGCTCCTTAGACATTGAATTTAAGATCCAAGAAGTAACTATGCTCTCACTCTACCCCAAGAATCATAATCTAGAGAATTAAAGTCTATGAAACCTAACTTTATCTTTGCCTTGAGTGCCATTTCATAGCTCTACTCCATCAGAGGTAGTTATTACCTGTCAGTGGATTTGTTACTGGCACCATACCAAGGTGATAATATCCTTGTAACATCAGAGAGTCATTGTTGTTCATCCTCAATCCATCCTCTCTCATTTAGTAGCCATGAACTACAATCGCAGAATCAATCACGATCTTTGATCTAGAATTAAAATTCTTTGTGGATCAAAAACTGCTATGATACCTAGGTTTTCAAGAACCAGAGGAGAGTGAATTCTTCTTATTAGTCAAAAGAAGAAAACATGTATATATACAGTAGCTGCAAGAAAACTAAGAAAACCTTTTGTCTTGTAACAAGCTAACAAATTAACAACAAACCATTGCCAGCTGGTAGTAACTGAAGCTAAACAAAAATAATAACTTATATCAAACTTAATATCTCTATATTGTTTAGTTACTAAGCCTTCATTGGAGTCATCTCAGCAGGATTTGTTTCTGTCTAAAAATTGTTGTTATTTTTTTCCACGTGTCGTTTTAAATCATAATGCTGAATGTTTTTGAACTCTGGATGATCCCAACTATAAGATAATTTATCGTCAATTTCTTATCATTCCCCTATTACATGGCTATTTCTCAACTTTTCCTTTAATGAAGTCAGTTGAAGCTTATTTGACTGCTAAATAGCCACTTTTCCATTATATTAGTTCCATAGTTGGATTATAAAAGATAAAGACATTGAAAATATTTTAATAATGGATCTCTTTTATCTGTATCTTTGTTTAGTTTGTTATATGCTATTGTGCAACATGTGATGTCTATGGTCCATACATAAATTGTTCACTATTTTGTGCAGACAAAATCAGTTGGCCATACCCTTTTTCATATTTTGGGAAATTGTAACCTTTTGAGTGACTTGTCTACTAGTTTATTGAAGCATAGAAAATATGTGATCCATTTCATTTCTAAACTTTGAATTTTTCTCATTTTTCCTTAAAACACATTCCTGTTTTCCAGATTTTACTCAAAACTTCTAAGTTAGTTCATATTGTTGGTTATAAAGGTTTATCCAGGACAATGAGCTGGCGGCATTGAGGCTGATATGATGGCAGCCAATGAGCTCAATACTCATGCTTTACTTCAGGTACAGTAGCAATTGTGTTGATTAATGTGAAAATAACTGTATACTATCATTCTTATTTGCAAATTCTTTCTATTCCCTTAATATATAGCATTTGTTAACATTAAGAGAAGAACATAATGATAGGCCTCCAGTTAAGCTTTTCTACTCAAGAAGGAAGAGAAAAGGGAAACAATTTAGATGAAAGGAACAAGGCTGGAAATTAGAGGAAAAGCCCATCATTCCTAGGATTGAGATTGAAGGGCTGCTATCCATGGTTTGTTATTTCTGCTTTATTAGTTGTCTATTTTGTTGCTATAGGATTCTAGAAGCCTCAATTGGCATGGTGTTTAGGGTAGGATGTCAAGTCAGGGTATATTTGGTTGGAAGAGGGTAGTGGGTGAGGCAAGCATCATATACTAGTAGAATATGTGTGTGAGGAGAGTGGCACCTGTCGAATGTTGCCTGTGATTACCATTCATATCAATTTTCATCTCTAATGAATGATCTGCTCTACTAGTAGTGGAACATTCCTATTCCTTTTCTTCTTTTCCTCTATTTCTTTCTCTTAAATCCTAATTCTTCTTGTTCTTATTCTACTGTTCTATTGAGGAAGCTAATAAATCTGGTATCATAGTCGGTTCCAGAACTTGGGGAATGCCAGTGACAAGGATGGAAGCAAAAGTAGAAAATATGTAAGAGAAGCTAATAGTGATTGAGAGTCATTTGTCTCACCTTGACTTCTCAGTTCAGTTTCTTCTTAAAACCAAATGCTGGACAAGGTCTTGAACGCCTTTCACAAGAGCACCATTTCTGTGGGGGGAAGCATAGCAGAGTTAAGGGGAATAGAACTCCCAACCGAACTGCAAGTCCGATGATAGATACGACTCGTGGAACAAAGGGATCTAGTACTCATGTTCCTGTCTGCCACAATAGGTACGATTGAAAACAAGAGATGCCCACGCATGATGGGGAGGGTGACCTGACCTAATGGGTCTTTCAGTTGAGAGGTAATTTGTAGTGAATAAATTGAGCGAGGCAGAAAAGTTGGAGGTGGCAAGGGTTTACCTTCAGGGCATCGCCTTGGCATGGTTGGAAAGCGAGGACAATCAACCCATACTGACATAGGATGAGTTAAAGACCCAACTTTTGAGAAGGAACTTGCCAAAATGCAAGGGGACTCATTAACATCATCTCCTGTCATTGCGGAAGACATTCATGGTGATGCAGTATCAGAAGGAGATGTTAAAGTCAAGGTACCATCAGATCTGGGTGAAGACTGAGGATGTCCCAAAAATTGCCTTTCATACTAATGGGGGTCACCACAAGCTTTTAGTCATGCCTTTCGGCTTAACCAATTGTCCAGCAACATTTCAATATGTCATGAACGCTATTTTCACGCCAATGTTGCAAAAAGGGGTATTAGTTTTTTTTTGGAAGACATTCTAATCTACTACAGTGCCATGTAAGCCTACTTGCAACATTTGAGGGAAGTTTTAACCATCCTTAAAGACTCATCGCTTGTTTGCTAATTTTAAAAAGTGCTATTTCTACAGAAAAAGGATTGAATACTTGGTTCATGTTATAACTAAGGGGAGATTGTTTTGTCCTGAAAAGGTGAAGGTAATGGAGCAGTGATCTATGCCGAAAATTTTGAAAGAATTATGAGGCTTCCTTGGATTAGCTGGCTACTACCAACGGTTTGTCAAAGACTATGGTAAGATAGTAGCCCCATTAACAAACCTACTAAAGAAGGATGCATTCAAGTGGAGTAGAAGCAACAATGGCAGGACAAAATCTAAAGAAGGCTATGGTGCAACTACCAGTATTGGTTCTTCCTAATTTTGATGAACAATTTATTATTGAGACAGAAGCATCAGGCTTAGGAGTGGGGGTAGTATTGATGCAGCAGAATCGACCTATAGCTTTTTTCAGTCAAGCCTTAAAGGGGCGGGCTCTTCTGAATTCAGTTTACGAAAGGGAGCTCATGGCCATAGGGTTGAGTGCAATTATGGTAGTAGTGGACAAATTCAGTAAGTATGCCCATTTTGTTGCTCTTAAACACCCCTTCATTGGTTCCCCTGTTGCTGAATTATTTGTCCAGCATATTTTCAAGCTTTATGGCTTCCCAAGTTTTATTGTGTCGGACAGAGATAAGGTTTTTGTAAGTAACTTTTGGAAGAAACTATTTTGCTTACAGCAAATGCAGCTATGACGTAGTATTGCCTACCACTCCCAAACCGATGGCCAAACTGAGGTGGTTAATTGTTGCCTCAAAACTTATCTGTGCTGTTCTGTACAAACACAACCTCATACCTGGAGTAGGCAGTTGCCATGGTGTGATAATTGGTATAACAATGGTTTCACACAGCCATTAAGCTCACTCCTTTTATAATTGTGTATGGAATGATCACCTCTTTTACTATGATACACAAATCGGGGCATATGTAACTCAAGTGTAGAAGACCAGTAGAGAGAATGGAACTTGATGCTTAAAGAGATCGAGGAGCAACTAACTGTGGCACAAGAAAGAATGAAGTAGGCAGACCAACATAGAAGGGATGTCCATGTCCAATTTGGTAATCTGGTTTACTGGAAAATCTGCCCTTAATGTGGCAGGTCTCTAACCAGGAGGTTGAATGAGAGGTTATCCCCTACCCAATTGTTCAGAAATTGATCTGGTTGCCTATGGAATGGGACTGTCAAACTCAAGTATCATCTATCTGGTCTTTCATGTGTCATAGCTTAAGGCTGCTATTGGTACTAATACTCCCAGCTTAGAGATTCCTTCGGTGCTCCAAGCTGATTTGGAGTGAAAAGTTGAGCCTGAAGCTATTTTGGGGGTTCGTCTGGGCAGGACTTTAATAACCCCTCTAAAGTACTGGTCAAATGGAAGGATTTACCCGACTTTGAAGCATCATGGGATCCTATGACACCATCCAACAACAATTTCCAGCTTCCCACCTTGAGGACAAGGTGAAACTCATCGAGGGAGGTATTGATAGGCCTCCAGTTAAGCTTTTCTACTCAAGAAGGAAGAAAAAAAGTGGCTAAACAATTTACGTGAAAACAACAAGGCTGGAAATTAGAGGAAAAGCCCATCATTTCCTAGGATTGATATTGAAGGGCTGCTATCCATGGTTTGTTATCTCTACTTTATTAGTTGTCTGTTTTATTGCTGGTGGGATTCTAGAAGGCTGAGGTGGCATGGTTTTTAGGGCAGGATGTCAGGTCAGGGTATAGTTGTTTGGCAGAGGGGAGTGGGTGAGCCAGGCATAATATACTAAGTAGAATGTGTGTGAGGAGAGTGGCACCTCTTGAATGTTGCCTGTGATTTCCCTTCTTATCAATTTTCAGCTCTAATGAAAGATCTGCTCTACTAGAAGTAGACCCTTCCTATTCCTTTTCTTCTTTTCCTCTGTCTCCTTCTCCTAAGTCCTACTTCTTCTTGTTCTTATTCTACTGTTCTATTGAGGGCCCTAACACATAACTGACTGATTGTATTTTTGTACCTCTTTTGCAGAGTAGTTCAAAACCAATTTGTCAGAATCTCTTGATGCTTGTTGGAGGTTTTGAGACGAAAACAGGGGAACAGGTTTGTCTTATAATGTCAGTTATAAATCATGACTGTTGAAGTTTTTGGTATTTTCTTTAGGGACTATTTAGTTCATCCAGGAGTTAGATTCCACAAGAAATGAAAGATCATTAAATATTCAAATTATGATCAATACAAACAAGTTTGAAACTCAAAAAAAGGCATGAAATCATAAACTGACTACAATTTCTTTTGTTAATCTGGGATTCAAGAATGAAATATAGTACTTATTGAAAACCAGAATGAATTAGATTTCTTCTTGTCATCTTGGCCCTGTCCACAAATTAATGGAAATTCAAAATGTACAGTGGCTGGCTTTCTGTGATGATGGGAAATATAGTGCTGCAGACTATGCAAAAATTACAAGTCAAAAGATTTCAAGAAATCGTGTCTCAGAAAGTTCATGGAATCATTTTGAACTACAGCAAACAATGGAACGGAGGAGATATTTTGTTATTAAGTTGCTCCGTGGCACTATTAGTGGTCTAGCTTTCATGCATGCTCATGACAGATTACACCAGAGTCTTGGCCCTTCTTCTGTTATTCTCAAGTATGATGGAAATGTTTATTCTAGCTTTCCTCTTGCTCTTGTGCATATAGGATTTTTTTATATATTCACTTATGTCTGATGTAATTCCATTTCATAAATGGCAGTACTGTAGTAGAGAGAGATGCTGCTTACTTAGTTCCTCGGCTTCGAGATCTAGCGTTTTCTGTTGACATAAGGTACTTATAGTTTCTGTCTGTGGAATTAATGTATAATATACTTGATTTACTATTGTACCTTAAATACGCCATGTTGACTTAGGATTTGTGCTTTCCTCTGTGAACCTGAAACTATTCTACCTTGTGCGATCCTCCGTCTTGACTAGGACACTTGATGGATTCTGCCCTTTTTTCCATTCTCTCTTGTGTGACAGGATATTTGGCAGTAAATGTACAAATTCTCCCTCAATTGATCGACTGGATCAATTATTCCCTTTCTTTCTTTCGTCATTCTTAGTTCCATCTGCTGTTTTTGGGGTTGGAAGTATATATGCTCCAGTGGAGGTCAAAAGAAAGAGGATTTAATATTTTGCGTAAATTTAGTATAAGTTTTTAATTTTAATATAGATATATGAATTTTTTTCCCTACTAAAATTCATGTTTAAAAATTTTCCCCTACTAACTGTTGTCTCTGGGTTCACCCCTGGCTGTGATCCTTGTTGAAATGATAGCTGAATCTTCAGCTATCTGTGTATCAAACATAACTGGCATACTTTCCTTGGCCCAAATTGCAGCAAAAACTTCATTAACTGATGGCAACTTCTCTTTTCTGAGAACCTGTCCCCCAACTTGATCAAATTCAGCTAGGAAGCTAAATATTCTCCCCCCACAGATTTCCTGGAGTGTCTTAGCTTGATCACTGTACTTCATCTTCATTCCCTGATAATGGTCAATGTGAAGTGAATAACCATTCATTGGATTATAGTATTAGTCATTGAGAGTGAAACTTGCTTTCTAGTTGATATCCTTATCTTGATCTCGTAAATAAGAGCCGCTTCTCACTCCATCGAATAGGTACACTATGTTTGTCTTAGTAGTAGGTAGAAACATATAATTCTTACTGACCTTTGGTTTCAGTACCAGAGCCAAGACATAATCATTAAATCCTCTTCATCTCAGGCATTTGACTTTGGATCACTAGCATCTGTTCCTGTTGCATTCAGTTGGTTGATCTTTCCCTTTCCTGTGAGGAATATCTTCTCAACCTGCTACTGTAAACAATAGGCAGTATGCATTCTATGAAGTTCTGTGCTGAGCACATTCTGTCCTTACAAAAACGTGGTTCCTAGTGAATTTAAAGGCATGATCTCAGAAATTTTCTGATATTTTTTGAAATAGACATTTTTAACTATTTGAGGTCAAATTTGGGTTAGTTCTACTGTGAAACATTCAAGAAATTTTGATTGGTAATGAAGACTGGTAAAGGAGAGCCTGAAACCATAAAGAAAGAATTGTTTTCTCTTTCTTATCTACTGCTAATACACTTATGTAGTACATACACTCAGAAGAGCCTATATTTGATAGGTCAATTCCCAATAATTTCGTCCCAGGGATTTGGAACAAGATTGTATAAGATTTCATGAATAAGGCAAATTTTGGAGACAGGGAAAAGTAATTTCAGAGATCTATAACATTGTTCGTGATGAATAACACAATGGTCAATACAGCAATGGCCTTTGTTTTTTCTAACAATACTTTTCTTTCATTTTCATCTAGAAGGTTTTTGTTTCATTTCATCTTAAAGATTTTGTTTGTTTTGCTATTGATATTTTTTGTTCGTCTTGAATACTCTTGATTTATGAAGGTTTGTTTTGATCTGCTTGTGAAGGTTCGAGAACTTGAGTGTTTCTCAAGACAATTATTTTTAAGAGATAATAGTCTAGTGGTTCCAATTGCAGATGGGTTGTCTTCTTTTAGGTCTTTTAGTCTGATGGATACTGTTTTCATAACTTTGCAAGGGAATTTCATTTTGATATTGATTCAAAAGGTGTTAAAAGTTTACTGGTGGAATTTTATTTTTGAGGGTATCAATTTGTTCAAAGAAATCAAATTATAAGGAAAGTTGAAATAAGCTTGAGATTTAACTCACTAAGTTCTATACGGATATAAGATAAGTTGAAAGATCTATGGCCAAACTTGATGAGGATGCTTGAGAAATTTGTTCTTTTTATTTACCAAGTGATATCTCGCATATATTGTAATAGTTTAGATATCTAATTGGTTTGTAGTGTCTTGTAATTATAAATAGATGGGTGAAACATAGTTATTAATAAGGTATCTTATTGCTTCTTTTTTCTCCTACAATTATTTTGTTCAACTTGAGTACTTAATATACTTGTGTCTGCAATGGACGTGCTGCTTAGGATTTCTCAGTTTGAAGAAGATCGTGGAACACTTTCTGAAGGGCTTTGGAGAAGGGCAACAGCTGCAGGCGCCCTCTCATCTATTGAGAAAAGATCCTTTGGTATTGCAGATGACATGTAATTTCTTAGAAACTGAATTTGTTTCATCATGAGGCTACCTAGTTTAGTACTCCTTGCGTCACTAAACTTTCATTGCTTTCAACAGATATGAAGCAGGTCTTCTTTTTGCATACTTAGCTTTTGTCCCATTTTGTGAGGCAGGCATCATGGATAGTCTTTCTTTGCAAGTAAGCAACAACGTGAAGCATCCATCCGTTAACTTTTTCTGTTTTCATGTACTGATCCCTCTCATTTCATTTATGTAACAGCAGTAATTTATGAGCTTAGGCATAAAGGGATAAATACTGATATAAGTAAATGTTTGCTGTATAAGTCAGTGCTTAGAGATGGTAATCAAGATGGTAATCAGTTTTTGTCTGATTGCAGCGGCTTTTGGAAAGTACTTTCCGACTTGATCTTGAAGCTACAAGAGAGTAAGAGGCTTGTGCAATGTCTATAATTTTTCATGCATAAGATTTATTGGATGTGTATAAGATCAGACTCCCTAATTTGGATTAAACTCAGGACATACTTAGTACATATATGGCAAGGATGGGCTTCTTTTAGATGAATTTAGTGTGCCCTGTTGTACATACTCTAGAAGTTACAGTCTCATTTGATGTGGTTCAAGTCCATGAGATCTTCGGTGGCCAAGTTCAGCCTGAGAATTCTCATTTATCAAAGACGGCTACATGCCATCAATATTTATAGGGTACTGAACGTGAAATATTCTGTCTGGTCGGAGTAATCTGTTAATGTTCAGCAAATAAATTTTCAGTTTTGCTTTGGTCAATAAAACAGCAGGTGTTTATTTAGCTCTTCGGTATCATGTAAGGACTTGGTGTTCACTGATAAAACAGAAACTTGATACGGCTCTGGTAATTTTGTGGACTAGAAAAGATAAGTTTCTTTCCGGGATAATTTTTTAATTTCACAAAAAGTAATCTTGCTTGCATGTTATTTGGTCTGTAGACATCCTTGTGTAATTTTCTTAATTTTGAGCAGGTATTGTTTAGCTGATGATCGCCTGGAAGAAGCTGTGAAGTTTCTTGACCTTGGTGATAAGGCTGGTTGGCAATTGCTGCAGGTTGAATTAATTTTTCAAACGCAGTAATTATTGTTCTTTTCTCAGTTCACTTTGCATTGCCGCAATCTAAACTATGACTGGATTGCAATAGCAGCACAGATATTATACATCTTCTTGCTCTAACATCATCAGCTGTTGCTTGTATGAACTTGTTAAATTCTTGGGCACTCTAAGAGTCATTTTTCACAGAAACTCTTGTCATGTTTCTAATGTTAATTAGAAAATCGAGCCTAGTAGTGAAAATTCTGTTGTTTGGATTTGATGCAAATAGTTATATGATTAAAACAAAGTTGATATCACATACTTAGAAATGATGGGAACCAGTAGTGAGTGTATGAATTTTGTCTTAGGAAATTCCTTTTCCTAGTTGAATATGTCCCGTTTGCACTATAGCTTTAATATTTGGGTGAAACACTTTCGAACTTCTTTTTAGCCAGTTCATTCTTACCAACTTTATTTCTTTTCCTTTTGGCTAATCAAGGGCTTAGCATTTGTTATGCATCCAGATGGTTACTTTTGTCCAGTAGTCACTTTATTTTGTTATAAGTTGATACTTCTGTGATGCAGGCAATGCTAAATCCTGACTTCCGTAAAAGACCAACTGCAGAAGCTATACTAAACCATCCGTTCATAACTGGTGCGGTTCGTTGAGTTATCCACTTATTCGCTATGAACTATATTATAGGGAAAACTCGGCAATAAATCTATTTGTTTTCTTTGTATACCGGATTCTCTTGTGAGAGAGCTGCAATAGCTTGCTTGTTACAGATTAGGCATAAATATGTACGAAATTTCTTACTTTCCTTTTCCTTTCCAAAGAACAGCTTGATGTACTGTTGGTGTGAGTGTGATGTCCTGAACTTATTACAAGTTCTTTAACGCATCACATCTTGTTACATCTTAACGAGAGTTATACCCTATTAGCAAATTTTGTTTATAGTTGAGCAAAATCTAATAATGGTTAAAAATGTGCGGACACCTTTTTAGGGATGTATAATTTAAACTCCTAAAAATAGGACAACGGTGCAATATTTCATTCATTGCAAACAAGAAGGATAAACAGCCAGGCCCTAGGCTGGTGACTTTTTTTAATATTAAAAAAAGTTCAAAATTAATCTCAGGTTGAGCCGAAATGAATCCAGACCCAATTACCAAGTCTAATTGGGATGGCTTTAGGGATAAAAAAATGTTTGAATGAGCAACAATTTCTCTTGCCTGAAAATTTGACCTAGGTAACTACAGCCTGTCATCATCTTTTTTGAATGTTGAACTCCAACATTAGGAGCCGCTACTCCACGTGCCCTCGAGATTGGTGGAGGATGTAAATCGCGAGATGTGTCTCAATTGACCAGAAACTTAGGCTTACTTACTGATCTCACCATACAAGGGGCCTAAATCTTAAAGATTGTCTCAAGATTCGAACCTCCACCTTGCAGGTCGCCAGCATGACAGGCATCACACCACCCAAACCTTTAAACCCCACCCTACAGGTCGCCAACATGTCGTCATCTTTTCTGATTAAAAGGGAACGTTGTTTTCCTTATTTATATATGAAGAAAGGACGCAAACAATATAATAATGAAAATTTTAGTTTTATTTTTCAGAGCTATATGGAATTTACAAGTATCCCCATAATGGTGAATTTTCCTTGTTATTAGGATGAGGTAAATTGTAAATGCCTCCCACCTAGGGAGCAGATCGAACCGGAGGTTTTTTTTTTGAAAAAAAACCGGAGCTTTCATAATAGCAACCGACTAATTACCCCATAGAGATCCTCTGTATCTATATGAATAAGAAAGAATGTAGTACAAGTGGTACTTCCAACTTGCAACGAGCAAAGTAAATAGTCGACTCCATTTATATGACGAATTTCCAGTATTTGATGCAAAAGAGTTTTCTACTTTTACTTCATCCAACACATACTTTGGTCAATGCCTGCTACATTAAGGACACACGCATACATACACATCTATGTATCTATACGTCTTATCATCCAAAACATGCATCAATCAACAAAGGGATAATGCTGCCCTAAATATGAAAATTTTTCGTACAAATATAAAAATGTTAAAATAACTATCATAACCTGCCTAGAAATCCAAATACCAAGTTAACACTTGTTCAAAATTTTCTTTTAACTTTTATGTAGAGCCAAGCCAATTCAAGTCTAACAACGGAATTACAGTCTCTTTAAACTCCAAATTTAACAGTGATCAAGCATCCTCCCCCTCTGCCATGGGCTCATCAGCAGGCCTGTCCAACCCAGTACCAATATCCTCCGAGTAGTCAACATGAACCTGTTCGCAAAAGTGTTTGGATCATATCTCCTTCAACTTGCTAAGATCAAATTTTGGAACCTTCAAAATCTTAACCTTTCGAATGTATACATTTTTACAGTGGGAACATGCTTGATGTGGCCGTCTCAATCTCGCTGCGAATGCTTACAAGGATTAACTTCTGCACCAGATCTCTCAAATCACTTGACGTAGCCTGATTAATCATGATTTCTCTCATCTTCTGGCGGATCAGAAATTGCAGAAAGCACAAGAACCAATCTACATTTGGTAAGGGTAACTAATGCAAGATCAATCCAAACTAATCAAGGAAGTATAATATAAACCTGGCGGATCTGACTGGGCATAGCATGGCAGGAAATTCGTCAGCACATTTCTCCCTTAGACATCTTCTGCTCTGAAGCGAATCTTCCGGTAAGTATGATCCTCGTCACTTTGCAGACACTTCACAAAACCCTATGTTTCAGTCCCTCAGAAGCAATCTGTTAACAAGAGTCGGAAATAACCTTAAAGTTGAAAATAAAATATGCATGTGCCAAGATTTCCAGGTTCTGAATTCTGACAAACAAGCGATCAGAATACAAAAACATTCTTCTACTGAATTACATAGAACACATGTACATATTTATAAAGAGAGCGAGGGAGGTATGGACCTTGTTTCTTTGGGTCCTGCTGACAACCGACAAGGGTTTTCCCAATGCATTTACTGAGAAAACAGAAGGCGCCTACCAATCCTTCTTCGCAAATGAGTCTGCTCTGTTTCATTTGCAAAACCTAGAGAAACACCAACCAACAAAGACCAGATAATCAATCGTCATCGTCTCTTAAGTATCGAGAACATTCACATAAATAGGAAAAAGGGGCCTCAGGTAAGATAGATAGACTCACCCCTTCTTCTTGCCTCCTTTTTTGCCCTTAGAAAACAACACCCAGAGCCAGAAGACATCAACTAACCAGACCTAAACCCAACAACCCAGAGGGAGTCGAGATTTCCCTACGGCCATGTTTCACTTAGCTTTACTTCTAGAGTCAAGATCACCCTAGCAGTTGTATAATCTTATGTAACTTGTTGGGTAAGCTTGGCAATTTTGGTCAGGTACGATTTGGCTAGGTTTACCGGATCAACGGGTCACAGGTTAAGCCCGATCGGGCTATGGGTCAAAGTCGGGTCAAGCATAGGCCAACTCGTGGCTCGACTGAAATGATAAAAACAACATTGTTTTGTAAATTTTTTATAAAAAAAAAGTAAGAATGGTCCAGGCCAAATTACGAACTGACCTGTGACTCATTCAAAGAAGTAACCCGACCCGACTCGATCTATTGACATCCTATTGTTAGGTCCATATTATTGAATATTAACTAATTTTCTAAATTATAATAATTTTGAACATCCGTTTTATATTTTTTAATCTAAAAGTGTTATTTCATCTAATTAATTTTTATTTCGTTTACAGCACCTATTACAAAGTAAAATTGTTACGAATAGCGTATCATTTATCGAATTTAGTTTTGATATAGTATTGTATCAAATTGATCAAAATTAGGTACTATTTTAAAGTAATTTTTTAAATTTATAATCCTTTAATATATTGTACTATATAATTCATAATTTTATATCAACCTTCTCTCCAAAAATCATAATAATAAAAATTTGAAATAACAACAATTTATTTATTTTTATTAATACTACTTTTTACATATAAATAATAATCATAATTAATATAAAAATTATTTAATAATCATACAGATATAAATTAAGAACAATAAAAAGTATTTAAAATATTAAAACTCCTTCATAAAATAAATAATAATTGTATCAAAAAATTAAACAAAAAGAATAATAAATATCACTAACTCTCTAACTATTACAATTTATAGCAAAAGTTGGTGTCTAAAAAATAGCCAACTAGGAGTGAAAAATAAAACAAAAATATTTACAATTGCATATATATATATTGTATGTATAGAATTTAACATATACATCAAATATAAATGAAATTAAAAATGAAAAAATGAAAATCTATAACTCCATTCAATCAAATACCTATTCAGTTCGCATTGGCCTCAATTTTCATTTGGTACAAAATCATCACCATTCAAACTAGCCTCGTCATCATCATCATTTAAACTCGTTATATCATATGATATATCATACTTTTCCATCCAAAATTATCTTCGAAGTCACTCTCATCTATTAAACTTGGTTCATCAGAAACTAATGATTAAGGCAAATTGGATATACAAAACTACTTATTCTATTAGGAGTCATAGTAAGCAAATAAAATTAAATTATTAAGAAATTAGAAAAATTTATATCCAACTTAATAATGATAATAACATACTTTTTCTAAAGCTTTAAATTGTATTTAATCCAAGTTATTTAATTCTTTATGCTCCAATATATTCCTTTTTTATAATTAATGAATTTAAATGTGCTTGAATTTCTTTCATTCCCTTTTGCACTTAACACATTGACTCATAATTCGAATTACAAACTTTTGTAATTTTAGAGCATCACTTCTGAATTGATCTCACCAAGTAATTGTAAGACAATAAAAATACCATTATAAACAAAATAAAGTGATGATTAATTTTCAATAAGTAACAAAAGTGAAAAATATATATATTTGGGTTAAGTTTGTTTCATTGACGAAGAGCAATTAGCATCCCAAAATCACCATAATTATCCTTATAAATCTCCATTTACAAGCTTAAGAGATCTTGTATCATTTCGTGGGCAACAATTATTATAATTGTTAATAACATTCTCCTATTAATTTCTGTTTTATATAAAATTTTATTTAAAATAGACAAGAGGATTAAAAAATGCCCCAGTTACAAACAACAGAAAGTAAAGTTGTCTTTATCATCTCTCATCGATGTTTGTAAGATAAGGTGTGTACAAAAAAGACATATTTTCATATTGGCCTTGATTGCTTCCTTCACATTTTATATGACGTCATAAAAATAACTCATTGTTGCTTTCTTATCACTATCAGCTGTACGAAGTACCCTCAACAAAGACTCACAAGCTCGTATGACAAATTGACAATGAGACTGAAATTCATGATATTCAAGTATAATTTTAAAAACCTTCAATCTAGCATTAGACCTAGCATGCTGAGATGCAACTCACTTATCACTTGTAAACATTTATCTTAAGTCATTCTTCATTAGAATAAAATACTGAAGTGATAAGAAATTAATTGCAAATCTTATAATAGCAGGACAACACAAAAATTCCTATAATTGGGAAATCCTTTCTCATTAAACTTAAGACATATACACAATTGTAGATAATTTTTGTCACCTTTTTTTCTTTTTGCACAATCTCATCAATAATTGAAAAATATCTTGCATCTCCTATATTTTCCAATATTAGGTCAATGCAATATGCAACACTAAAGGTCTAATGAAAAGATTCATACTTACTTTGCAATCTTTTTCCAACTGCTTTATAAGCAAAATCATTATTAGTAATGAACTGAATAATATTTTCTGGCTCAACTTCATTTACAACTTCATCAAATATCTGAAACAAAGTATCATCATTCCTAACAAGGCTAAATGCATCAATAGACTTCAAAAACATTATCCTCTTTATATAATAAACTAAAAAATTAATAATAGACATATGTCTTCCATTTGTCTAACCATCACACATGATTGTTCACCTATAAGTAACCTAAGTCATTCTTCTTTCATCCAAATAAGTTTTATTTCATAAATAAAAATGCTCAAAAGTTTATCTCTATAGTCTTCAATTGAAGGAACTTTGTATCATGAACTATAAGAGGCAATAACATCCAACATAGGCTGATAATAATAATATTAGGTTATATCGAATGTTATAACTGAATCGTACCACCATCTAGTCATTGTCATGTCTATATTATGAACCACTTCTTTAGCTTGTAAAGCACTACAAATTGAAGGTTGAACTCTAAAAATTATTTACGGTGCAAAAGAATTGTATATATGTCCCTTCTTTTCCTAAAATCAGGTGCAACATTTCCTTCTTATTGGGTAGGAATACTATCATCTTCAACAATCTCATTATCATCCTTCTACCAACAAAAGAACTTTTACTACCAATTTAGTATTTCAATCTTTTCTTTCTATATTTTTCATGCTGATACTTTTCAAACAAGGTCTTCATTTGTTATTTCATATTATGACTCACTTTCTTACAAGACTCTACTTCACCTTTGATTTCAGTTAAATGCTTCTTTAATATGGTAATCCCCTTACCTTTCAAATGCATATTACAATATAAATAAATAGTATGGTTCTTTATTTCAAGAACCAATATAACATGACCCTAAGTTAGATCATTGAATCTTTCTATACTTGAAGCGACTGAATTACTAAAAGTACTTGAATTTTGCTCTATTTATCTATAAAATAAATAAAAAAATATGTGAAAATTAAATTAATAACTTCATATAAAAAAAGAACACTTAATTTCATTACTTGAATTTTGCTCTATTTATCTATAAAATAAATAAAAAAATGTGAAAATTAAATTAATAACTTCATATCAAAAAAGAACACTTAATTTCATTACCAACTACTATCACAAAATATGTATTGTTTAACTTGAAACTAACATAAAAGCACTTACATCTTATATAACTCATTTTATATGATTACATAATTCAACCATAAAGACATACACTCATAACTAAAACCTATTCAACCATAACTCATAAATAAAAGTTTAGAACCTATTTTATGTAATCACATAATTGAACTATAAACTAATATATTATGTTTGCTTATACAATTCAATTTGTAATGCTTATCATTATTTTATTTTCTTAACTAATTTTAATCAATATTGTTACTAAAATTCTAATTTCCAGCTTTAGTTTATCAATATTTCATTCACCAATTTTAATCAACATTCTTAGTTTCTCACTCAATTTAACTTCATACTCAAAAGTCAACATACACTACAAAATTCAATTTCATCCAACACAATTCACCAAGAATTAGCAATACATCATGCATAATTACTATATAACACAAAATCATAAGACACAAATACACAATCCATCATAAATTTACTATTCAATATTAATTTATCTGTATTAAGTACTCTTTAGATTGTAAATATACAATTCAATATTCAAATCAATAGCTAACACAACTCAATATTTCAATATTCATATTCCATAATTCCATAATATGCAATTCTATAAAATTTGTTATAATTTTTTGCAACCTTCACTAAATCTCTATCTTTGAGACACTGTGTGTCTGTCTAGATTGCTTGTATTAACTATAACGATGCAATTAAGGTAGTGTAGTGGATTGGTGCAAGTCGGGTCTACAAGTCTACTTGTAGATTGTGGGGTAATGGTGTGGGTCAGCAGCGGGTGTGACGACAGGTCTGCGTGTGGGTGTGGTGCGAGTGCACTGCAAGTGCAGTGCGAGAGTGGTGCGTGTGCAGTGCAAATGTAGTGCAGGAGTGGTTAGTTTGCAAGTGACTGATATTGGTGATTAGTGCAGGTGCAATGGCCAGCGCTTCTGCATATGGTGCATTAGGTGACGAGTAGCGACAGAACTACGAAATTCAATATACAGTGTGGTAAGCAGAGGTGCAAAGTTTGACGCAACACAGAAGTGAAATAAACAACACAATTCTAAAACCCAGAATTGCAGAAACTGATCGAGAGAGTCAAGTTTTATAGAATGAAAAATATCAAATAAAAGTCCCCTGTAAACATCACCAAAACCAAGTATTTATAGTCCTAATCATGTCCTAAAAATCAGGAAATAAAATAACTATTCTATCAACTCATAAGTCCTAAACAAAACAGAAATCTAAGACAGAAACAAAATATGGGCTTCACGTTACTGCAGCACTACTGGCAAAGAACTATGCTATTTTGATGCCTCATCATCCACCTCCACTTGCAAATAAGTTGACTTAAGTTCTTGTTGGCATAACCTAACTCACAATCATGTAAATATGGTGAAAGATTCGCAACATTAATTGTAGAAGAAATATTACCCATCCATGATGGTAGCTTAACAACATAGGCATTCTCATTAATTTTCTTTTTATTCTTGAATGGACCATCATAACACAAAGTCCATAGACAAATCTTCCTAAATAGCATTAGGAATCGACAATGGCATGTACAAACCAGCATTAGAAGCATGTCCCTTGTAAGTTTGGCAAGTTATACACCTTTCTACAATGGAAACAATATCCCTTCTCATCTTTGGCCAATAGTACCTCTTCCTTACTTCTTCAAGAGTTTTGTCTCTGCAAGATGACTAGCTAAGCCTCCACCATGTAATTCTCTAATCACCTTCTCTCTAAGTGACGCCCTTGGAAGACAAAGTTGGTTTCCTTTCATAAAAAATCCATCCTGCACATAAAAATCATCATAGGTTTTTTTTCTAAGCACATATTCCATATTTCCTTGAAGTCTCCATCATCCATGTACAATTCTTTTAAATATTCAAGACCATCCACTTCCATACTCAAGGTTTTAATCATGGCAACTCTTCTACTTAACGCATCAGCCACAATATTTTTATTTCTAGTTTTATGAACCAGTTTGTATGGAAATTTATCAACAAAATTTGACCACCTAACATGCATCTTCGTTCTCAATTGCTTTTAACTTCCTAAATGCTTCAAGGCTTGATGGTCTATGTATAAAATAAATTCTTTCCTAATCAAATAATGTTCCCAAATCTTCAAAGCTCTCACAATAACATAAAATTCTTATCATATTGTTAAGCTATCATTTTTGTGCTAATTTTGGGGATAAATCTCTTTAATGGGTTGAAATTATTATTTAAAATTAATGGACTTGTTTCTTAATTATTCTCAGATGATTTTCAACAAATGAAAGATAAAATTGGATCAAAAAGATGCAAGGAAAGTAAAGACAATTCGAATTCACAACTAGAAGAAAAATAATTGACTAAGCGTGGGCATGTGTAAGGAAAAAGATTATCTGCAGAATCTGATTTGAAATCAGATTCGATCCACCTAAGATCTTTATGATTTTTTGAATTAAGTTGTTGCCTTACTAATAGGGATCTGCGACCTGAATATGTAGGGAGTGTATTTGCTGAAGATTACGATAGGAGGGAAGAGGGAGGAGATTGAAAATCATTAAATACATTCATTGTTCACGTTAGAGTATAAGTTCTTAGTTCTTTACGTTTTCTGCAATAGTTCGTCTGGTTTTTGTTAGGATTTTTCTTATTTTTCTAGAAAAAGACCAGGAATGGAGACTTTATTTTGCTGTTCTTCTGTTGGTTTTTACTTTTGTTATGAATAGCTAAATTCTTCTTCTTGGTTGAAGGGAACCGTGTTATCATCTATTATGTGTGAGATTTCTAAATAAAGTTTATTTCATTGATGAATATTAGTGTCTTTCGAATTGCTTTTCATAATTGAATTGATTGATTTCTAGGGTGCACAACTAGGAATTGATTTGTTTAATTTATATCCAGATTAGTAGGATTTAACGTTCAATCTTGTTAATCCAAAGTGACAATTAGGATTACCATCTTTACGTTAGAGTTTGGAAATTATAAGAAGACGCTTAACTTGATTAAATGCATTTTGTACGTGTGTTGTCTTGTTCATTGGTTTATTAGTTCTTAAAGCTGTTAATCAATTAAACTTAAGATTGTATCTAAGTTGTTGACTAATAAGAATGTTTAGAATACATGTTTCTATTCATTTAAT
>JAOTAY010000002.1:12155490-12170185 GCA_025629805.1 Erythroxylum baracoense | reverse complement strand
AATCAATTAAACTTAAGATTGTATCTAAGTTGTTGACTAATAAGAATGTTTAGAATACATGTTTCTATTCATTTAATATTAAGAGAAAATATTACCCAGTGAATGTTTGTTAATGGATTGAGTTTTATATCGAGGATCCATATTAGTTTGATCACGTAGGTGACCCGAAACCAAGAACATTACCCAATGAATGTTTGTTAATGGATTGAGTTTTATATCGAGGATCCATATTAGTTTGATCACGTAGGTGACCCGAAACTAAGGTTTGTTTACTGAATTTCCAGATCTGATTCTTTTTTTTAATTTTTAATTTCTACCATTTTTAATTTCTTAAATTTATGTTAATTCAAACCTCCTAACTTTGTTTTAGTTTCAACTCATATCACAATTGTTGTTAGAATTCCTTGTGGGAACGATCTCAACTCTTCACTATCTACATTTTCTTTTATTGCTAGAATTGGTATTAATTGGGTTGCAGGCGACAGCATTACCACATATGTAGCCCATTTTTGTCTTGCGTCACACAACTTCTCACTGAAGAAAGCAATTGGCCTCTTTTCTTGAGACAATACAGCTCCTATGCTAACTCCATTAGCATCATATTCCACTTTAAATAATTTATCAAAATTGGGTAGAGCTAAAATAGGTACTGTGTACAACTTCTTTTTAATAAATGTAAAACTTTATTATTGTTCTTCTCCCTATTTGAACCTTCCCTTCTTTAAGCATTCAATAATAGGAGACACAATGCTGCTGAAATTTTTGATAAAACGCCTGTAAAATATTACAAGTCCATGGAAGCTTCTTACATCTCCAACATGTTTAGGTATAAGCCATTTCCTAATAGCCCTTACCTTCTCATCATCAACTTTCACTCCATCCTTCCCTACGACAAAACCGAGGAGCAACAAACTTTTAGCCATGAAAATACACTTCTTTAAGTTGGCATATAATTTATTTTCCCTCAATACTTCAAACACACTTTTTAAGTGATGAAAGTGCTCTTCTTTTAACTTGCTGTAAATAAGGGTGTCATCAAAATATACCACCACAAACTTGCCTGTAAAAGGCCTGAAAACTTGATTCATTAACCTCATGAAAGTGCTAGGGGCATTGGTTAGCCCAACCAACCACTCAAATAATCCATCTCTAGTTTTGAAAACAGTCTTCCACTCATCTCCTAGCCTAATTTGAAATTGGTGATAGCCACTTTTAAGATCAAATTTAGAAAAAATTACTGCCCCATTAAATTGATCCAACATATCATCCAACCTCGGTATAGGAAATTTATATTCAATAGTAATTTTATTGATCACTCGACTATCCACACACATCCTCCAACTACCATCTTTCTTGGGAGTTAGTAAACCAGGAACAACACATGGACTCATGCTCTCTTTAATGTACCCCTTTCTAATCAACTCCTCCACTTTCTCCCTCAAAATCTAATTCTCCTTTAGACTCATTCGGTAATGAGGTAGGTTAGGCAAATTAACCCTAAGAGCTAAGTCAATTTGGTGTTGGATATCTCTCATAGGAGGTAATTCATTGGGTAATTCATCAGACACTACCTCTGCAAATTCCTCTATAATAGGTTGTACCTCTAAGGGAATTTTACTTTCTTCCTTCTCAATCTCTTCTTTCCCTTTTACTATCAATAAGTGTACCTCCCTTGTTTCTTTCATTTCATTCACAAAGCTTCCCCTGTTATTCTCTACTTTTAATAATGGTTTCTTTCCCTCATTTGGTTTTGATGTCTTTTTTCCACCTATATGTACCAATTTATACCTTACTCCATCTTTCAAAATCAATACATATTCTCCCTACTAGCTTGAGATGCATTAACATCATATTGCCATAGTCTTCTTAACAAAATTTGGCATACATCTATATCTACAACATCACAATAATGTTCATATGAGTATTTACCGATAGAGAATGGTACCTTACATCTTTCTGTGATGCGAATATCACCCACATTTGTGATCCATGCAATACTGTAAGGGTCCGGATGGGATTCGGTTGGTAGCTTCAATTTCTGTACTGTTGATTTGTTGATGATGTTCTCTTGACTTCCTCCATCAATAATCAGTTTACAAAGATGACCTTCTACCATGCATCTAGTGTGAAACAATTTATGTCTTTGCAAATTTTCATGTTCTTTAATGGAAATCATCAACCTCCTAATGACACCCACAAAAACATCTTCTTTATACAAGTTATCATTTTCATCTCCATCAGGTTCGCATTATTCTTCCTTATGTGGTTCTTCAGTTTGCTCTACTGTATTAACAATTTTTCTTCTTAAACACTCATTAGAACGATGACCGGGTTCTCCACATTTAAAACACTTGAAAGGAGCAAGTTTCGCGTAAGGGTTTGTACTTTTAGGAATTGAGGTGGTTTGCTTGCTTAAATTTCCACTACTATAATTACTTCCCTTTATACCGGTACCTCGCGCATGAGTGGAGTTTATCACTTCCTTTCCCTTTTCACTCGCTGGGCTTTCATTGTTCCATGTTTTTCTATTCTCTCTTGATTTTTGGTTAATCAACATCTTAGCTCTTATAGCTAAAATTCCTTGCATCATGAACATTCAAAGTGATCTGAATACCAATCTTTTCTCTAATTGTTGGTTCCAAGCCTCTCAAGTATTTGGTAGCCTGTTGTGGTTCGCTTTCTGCCAAATTATTGCGAGCTGTCAATCTAAAAAATTATGTTGTATATTCATTAATTCTCTTTCTTCCCTGTACGCAGTTTTGGTAAGCATCGAACAAATACTGCTCATAATATGAAGGTAAGGATCTTCTTCTTAATGGTTGTTTCATCATTTCCCAAGAAGACACTGGAGCTTGCCCTTCTCTTCTCTTATTGTCTTTCAATTGAGTCCACCATACTGAAGCTCCTCCCTTTAGCCTATAAGAAACCAATTTTACCTTCCTCTCTTTTGGAATTTCTATGTAACCAAAGAACCCATCTACTTGTTTCCTCTCTTTTGGAATTTCTATGTAACCAAAGAACCCATCTACTTGTTCTAACCAATCTAGGAAGCCATCCATATCAAGGTCACCACTAAAGGATGGAATATCTACCTTCAATTTGCATTCATGGCCACCTCCTCTTTACCAATGACGGTCCTCTCTTTGTGTAATTTCTTTGTCATCACTCGAGTCGTCAATTCCCATGGCAGGCACTGGAATTCGAGGTCGTTGTGAGGGGCAACTTTCTTGGTAGCTTGATCCCCATTTCTTTGGTTATTGTCACCTTGTAACAAAGTTTGCGATTGCCCAATGATTGTAGTCAATTACTGTTTGATGTTGCGAATAGACATCCCGTGTTCTTCGAGCTTTCTCTTCCTTGATTATCGTCATTAGGATTATTGGCCATTGTTAGATTGAACAAGCTTCGTGAGATTCAAGGCTCTGACACTACTGATGTAGCACGAAAGTGAAATAAACAACATAATTCTAAAACCTAAATTTCAGAAATTGATCGAGAGAGTCAAGTTTTATAGAATGAAAAATATCGAATAAAAATCCCCTATAAATATCACCAAAACCAAGTATTTATAATCCTAAACATGTCATAAAAATCAGGAAATAAAATAACTATTATACCAACTCAGGAGTCCTAAACAAAATAGAAATATAAGACATAAACAAAATATGAGCTTCACATTGCTGCAGCACCACTGACAAAGAACTATGTTATTTCGATGCTATCAAAGTTGAAGATGGTAGGTTTATGGTTAAATTTTTTCAAAATTTCAATTTAGTCTTAATTTAAAAAAATTATAATTAAATCTGATGACTGACTAGTATTGCAATACCAGTAGTACCAAATTTTGGTATGAGATAGCTCGGTAGTGTACTATTGTTTGATCGGCATGATAGGTATCAACCGGTAGTGGCCGATATGATACAATACCCGTAATGTGTACACATTAAAAATTGTTCGGAAATAAACTTCTCTTGTAATTATTAAAAATAATATTAAAAATCCAATCAGTCCCAATTCCCAAACTTGATTGTTCCAAAATTGTATTTTATAAAATCAATTACATTATATGAAGACAAAAGTAATTAAAATGAAAAAAGAAGCGTGTCTTGGTTGGCTCCTTGCTTGCTTGTTCTTCTTCACTCGATTTTAATCTTCCTGGCGTTCGGTCTTGGTCGGTCTTTCTGTTTCTTCACATTAATTTCAACGCCCGTCACCCTCTTTCTCATCACCATCATCTACCCCATTCCTTCTTCTATCAAGACCATCACTACACTCATGGAAATCCCAACTGATGTGGTATCTATGGAGGCAGCCCTTTGTTGAATTTCTTCCCATGTACAATATCTTTCATGGGGATTAATAGCAAATTCGTCAATGATAAACCATAAAGCTTCTCACCGTCCAACTATATGCTACAGACCCATACACCCTTCTGATCTGGATATCTTAGAGCGAATTCATTCTGATGTGTTTCCTATAAGGTGGATGCCTAGTCTGATTTTTTTTTTTTTTAACATTGATCTCGGAGGCTCTTATGGTGTGCCTTTCCCAAAATGCATGATCTTTCAGGTATGAGTCGGAGTTTTTCCAAAATGTCGTCAACCAACAAGGTATTGTTTCCTGGGCAGCTGTTGATCGTAGTCGGCCTAATGGTCAAAGTGATGAACTGATTGGATTTGTTACTGCAAGACGAGTGCTTGCAAAAGAGAGTGAGGTGAGTTGGGTCTTCCGTGTTTTTGGGTTATGATTCCACCTCTGCCAGATGTTTGAATAAAGTGGTTCCATACAAAAGTTGTTGGAGACTTGGCTGAGGTCACATGATGAACACAAATTATTTTTTACCAAGGAGGTTTTGGCCTTCTTTGACCAGATACTCTGACTTTAACTCATTTTAGAAGTATTTCCTTGATTTAAACATTCATGCTAATATGATACTGCATCCTACTGGAATTGAATTGTATAAAGTGTTGGACTTTCTTTTGATCTTCTACTTTTAACTTGTTTTACTGTTTTTAAATTTTACGCTGAAAGTTTAATGACATAATGTTGTGATTTTTTTTGTTAAAGAAGAAATGAAGAACAGAGGAGAGGAGAGGATAGGACAGGAGAGGAGAGTCCAGAAGGAGGAGAGCAAAGAGAGAGAGTAAAATGCTTAATTCATATTTCTTGTTTATGAAATGGTTACAGGGTTTTTATACTCACTAGTAATTTTTATATGTAACAATTCCCTTTACCTTAGAAAACTTTGTCCTCAAAGTTTGACAAAAAAATTGTTAAACTGATGGAGGGGTGAAGAAGGCATAAAAAGGAAACAACCACCCCTTCTTCTTCTTGACAAGAATAAGCTTCTTTTCATCACATTTCTGCAATTATCCAATAATACGTTGATTGTTATTCTCCTCCATGTATTTAAGTTGGTGTTCATGAAAACATAGAGCTATATTAATTTCTGTGTCAAATTGTTCTGCATTAACATCAGTTATAATGGTGGACAAATCACTAGATTAAGACTTCCGTATGTATTACTTAGCATTGTCCTGTTTTATTGTCACCACAATCCTCATATTGAAATTCAAGTTGCTCACAAGGCTCTTTTTTTCAAAATCATTATCCATTTTTCTGCCATTATCACCATCATAAAACTTTTGATTTTGTATGTTGACTGTTGCTATATCTAGAGCAAGCTTTGTACTCTCTGAAGCAGCCATTCTTTGTGATTGCATAAATTAGTTTTAAATTGCTCTTATCTTTTTTATCTATCTAAGACTCCTTGAGTTCTTGGATACCTTCTTCAAGCTTCTTGAACTCATGGTTCCAATCATCTTCTGTCATGTTTATGGAATTTCCTAGTCGAGAATCATAAAGGTCTGATACCATTTGATATGATTTTTTTTTGTTAAAGAAGAAATGAAGAACTGAGAGAAGATTCCAGAAGAATAGGGAGAGAGAAGAGAGAGAAACTTAGACAAGAGAGAAAGAGAGTAAAATGTTTAATTCATATTTCGTGTTTATGAAATGTAGGGATTTTTATACTCACTAGTAACTTTTATATGTAAAACCTAAATTGCATTTTGTGGATTCTTCTTATTCCGGTTGGTGAATGGTTGCCTTGCAGATAGGGGATTTGCTCAGATATGACCCCTCAAAAGCTGATGAAACACTAGTCTACATTTTGACACTTGGAGTAGTAGAAACTTACAGAAACCTTGGCATAGGTGGGATGCCCCTGCCTTTCCCTGTCTTTCTATGGATGTGTACAGTGCGTTAATATGTTTGTGTGGTTGCACATCTAAAAGAATTAAATGTGGCAGAAGTTTCTCATGGTTTTCTATTTAATTACTCATTGGTTGTTTGGCTTCCAGCAAGCGCGCTTATCCGTGAGGTCATCAAATATGCTACAACTATATCGACTTGCCGTGCAGTTTACTTGCATGTCATTTCCTACAATATAACCGCCATCCATTTATACAAGAAAATGTCATTCAAATGTGTAAGAAGACTGCAAGGTTTCTATCTCATCAATGGTCAGCATTACGATTCATACTTGTTCGTTTTCTACGTAAATGGTGGCCGTTCTCCTTGCTCTCCGTTGTAAGTTAGAATCTTTCTTTGTTTGTTTGGTTGATCTTCGAACACAATCATAGTTCTGCTTCTTAACATTCAATTGTAGTGCCAAACCTGCCAAAAGTAAAAAATATACATTAAAGCAATGTGCTACACTTTGATAGTTTGACTGAGTATTTTGTTTAAAGCCAACTTACTTGACCTTTTTTTCATTGCTTTTTGTTGTCTGTTTTCTTTTTGTTTCTCTTTATTTATCAGTGTGCTTGATGTTGAACCAAATGTGACTTATTGGTCCATCTTTATGGTGGATCATTAATTATTGATTTGTCGAGCCTTCTTGCTTTTGCCCTTTTCTGAACGTCATTCACACATACTGTAATTTTGGAATCTTCTTTTAACATAATCGCCTCATGCTGAAACTTTGGAGTCTTATTTTTTAATGCCAAGATGTTCAAAAGATAATCTGACGTGTGGGAGAGCGGAAAGCACTGTCTCCTAGCAAATAAGTTTAACCTATTGGACTGGTGATAGGGGACCATTTTGATTCTAGTAGACATTTAATAGAAGAAGCTTGCAGTTGTATTAGAAATTGAAAGTTTGTTAATCTTATGTGAATTAGTGGGTTTTTGTTAGTCTTATGTGAATTAGTGGGTTTTAGTCTCTTTCTTTTTACTTTATAATTAGTTTAGGAGATAGAAGTAGCTTTTCTGTACAATTTAAGCTTCAATGTTGGTAGGTTATTATTGACTATTTCTATGCTAGTAGGTTGTTACTCATTTATACGAGTCTTAAATGCTAATCTGTTTTAAGCTTTTCTTCTTTTATTGGTATCTCAAGTTTTCAAAATTATGAAATTGGTTGAGGTAGGTTTGTTTAATTCTTTTTCACAATAATTATGCATGCTCAACTCTCCCTCCCACTATTTGAAATGAAAATGATTTACTTGACCTTTCATTTAAATGTTAAAGAGTACTCATTCTTGGATACAGTCTTATTGTGCACAGTCTTGGTTTTTTCTATTGTTCAATTAGTTAGGAAGCTGAAGTTTGGGTTGGGATTAGTTCATTGTAGAGCATTTAACTTGAATATGCTCCAAGTATGAGAATCCACCATCTGTCTCCCTGTATTTGCTGTGTAATGTTAAGCAAAGAGTTACACCTCCTTCATAGCAATGCTGCCATTCCTTTTTTCAAAAAGTTGTACAGCTTGGAAATAATGGATTGAGAAGCGAGAGCATTTTCATTTTTTTTTGGTTTCAGAAACTGCCTATGATGGCTTTAGTTGGAGTCTTGATGAATTTAAGGTTATTTTTTTTGAGGACTTGATGGAAAAGTGAATTCATATGCTTCTTAAGGGCATGATATATGGTCTGAGTTTCTGGAGTTCTAAAAGAAATGGTGTGTGGTGAAAGGTAGATATTGAAGTCTGGTTGAGAAAGTAGGACTTGACATGGTGGAATATCATCGCAAGTCATCATAGATTTGGATCAAGCAAGGTTATCATTCGAGTAAAATGCCATACAACTAGAATTATGGTTGTATTTTGTTTGGTGTAACTGTTGAGGTTGTCCCTCTCCCAACATGTGTCGTTTGAAGATAAGACTAAATTTACTGAATTTATGAGGTCGTGTCTCTTGTGTGTTTTTGTAACGACTGGATTGCATGCCGTCTGCTGCAACTTTTGTCCTCTCTCTATAAACAGAATGTTTAATTACAGTAACTGGGTTGTATCTTGTATTTCAGAAAACAAATAACCCCTAGTTTTTTATTTGCTTAAATTGTCAAGTTTAGACTATTTATCATGAATTAATTTGCTGAAACCAATATGGTTTGGTTCTTGTGCAGGGAGTTGGTCACTTCTTTAGTAACTTACATGAGGAGTGGTCTGAAGTCAGTAGCTGCTAGGCTAAGGATGAACGAAGAGAGGTTGCCAAAATGTAAAGAAGCTCACTCTCTTATATCAATGCAAAGAAAAAGAAACCTTTCAACTGATTGTACTGGTTATGAATGCGTGTAGTGTGTCATTCATCGCTGTTGCCTGGTGTTAAAAGATGAGAAATAAAAACTCAGACTAGGTATTAGTAATACGTGTAATCTTCCACACATTCCGTAGCTTTTATGTAAACTTCGTGGGTTGGTTGGAGAGGTGACATTCATGTAAATTATGGGTGACTTTGATTGACGTCCCTTGTAATTTATTGAAAGTTAGAATAAAATTTATTTGTTGAATAGGGATTCATTTACCTGATGCTGTTTCCTTATATGGCATTGTGAACTAGCCTTAGTACGTTTTTAACACTTCAAAATTTTAACTAAAATTTAAATTAGATCTTACTAGTTTATAGTGGTCAAGCAAAATGTGATTTCTCAACGTTAACAGCTTACGTGACTTTTGAAGGATTGGAAAATGTCTACCTATCTGGGATTTCGGTCTTTCCAGAGGATTTAGGGTTTCAACATTTCTGGGATTTCTGTGTCTTTCCGTTGCTGATTTTATCTGTGTGTTTGAGAAATTCGGATCTCCATAGCCAAGTGTAGTGATGGTGGAACGAACACAATAAAAAGCATAACAAGTTCCAGATTTTTAACCAGGTAAGGACAAAGTTCCTAGAACTACAGGCACCGCAATAACGGCTTTGACAAAAAGAAGCTTGAACTTGACTTTAGAGGTTTCAAAAAAGTTGAACTCTAACATTAGGAGCCCCCACCCTCCGTGCCCTCAGATTTAGTGGAGGATGTAAATCGCGGGATGTGCCTTAACTGACCAGGGACTTGGGGTTACCTACTGATCTTATCATACAAGGAGCCCAAATCTTAAAGGTTGCCCCCAAGATTCGAACCCCCACCCTGCAAGTCGCCAACATGGTAGGCACCACACCACCCAAGCCTTTGCCAGTTGAACTATGCCCCGGGAGTTTCAGCCTCCTTAGGATGTCAGTTTCTACCAATAAGGATCTCTTGCATTTCTACAATATAACATTATGTCTTACTTGGAATTATCCCACAAAGAGCCATGCCTGAAAAGACAAAGGCACAAGGAAGCAGCTTTGCCCTTGTGTTTTATGATAAAACCAACTGTTATAACCACATTCTAGGACATTGTTTTATCTTCTGTTTCAGGTTATAGATCTCATTGTCTTTCTCCAGAATATGATGCGATATCTAGCATAGTCATTTCCTTGGATCGTGGATCCTCTTACTTCTATGTGCATTACAATATGAACTAAGCCACGACTGTATCCTAAATCGTAGATTCTATTATCTTCTCTATGCATAAAACAATTTATGACACGATCGTACTTTTAAAATACTTCCATCAAACCAACACGCTCATGTATGTAGTTCGTGACTATATATCAAAAGGGACGCAACCTGGGTCATGCTCGCGTCCCATTACGTGTCCACCAAAAAAGCTTTAAAAGATATCTATTTCTTTCCTAAAATTCTAAGATTCCATGATTGTATATGTGAGTCATACATAATACTCTTCACTTCAAAAAATTTTCTCTTTGTAGGTAGGTTGTATCCATGTCTTGTACCTTGAAATTTTAATCAAGTCCGAGCAATTTTTGAATTTCTCTATAGTAGCCGATTTTGTCATCACGTTAGCTGCATTTTTCAAAGTATGAACTTTTTCTAACAATATATACTCAAATGCAATCACTTTTTTGAAGTTGTGAAACCTCATATTTATGTACTTAGCCTTGGCGTGATATACTTTATTTTTTGCCAAATAAATGACAATTTGACTATCACACTATATTTAAACTCCAACTTGATCAATTTTCACCTCTTTTACTAGCCCTATAATCCAAAATGCTTCCTTAACATCATCACCATCATGTACTCTACTTCAATTATAGATAATGCAACCATAGACAGTAACATTAATTTCCAACAAATAGGCCCTCTTACAAAAGTAAAGACATTACCTGTAGTAGACTTCTTGTTATCCAAATCTCTTATATGATCTGAACCTACACATCCCATAACAAAAAGCTCACCTTGTTAATTACTAAACACAATCTCATAGTTTGACGTATCATTTAAGCACTTAAATATCCATTTATTGCTTCCCAATGCTATTTTTTAAGTTTTGACATAAATGGGTCAAATCTAACCTCGTACAAATTGTTACACATATTAAACATCCGACAACATTAGTGTATGGTACTAGACATTTCATTGATCTCTACATTTGTTTTTGGGAACTAATTTAGGGAAAGCCTAAAGTGATTCCCAATGGAGTGCTACAAGTTCAGCCTTCCTTATTCTAAATACGTTTAGTATCTTTTTAATATAAACATATTAAGATAACCACATTTTAAAGAGCTTTTATCATTCCAAATCTACATTTCTAGTATTTTATTGGCAATATCAAATCCTTTATCTCAAATTTCTTTCCTAACAAGGTATTCAGTTCATTTACATCATGTATTCTCTTCGCAGTAGTCATTATATCATCCATATATAGTAGTAGGAAAACAAAAGATCTATCATTAAGGCTCTTAGCATATACGTAACAATTATACTTACTTTTTTTATAACTAATCTAGATTGTATGGGAGTTAAACCTTTTATATCATTTTTTAGGAGATTGTTTTAATATATAAAGTGATACTTCAACTTACACACCTTATGCTCCTTTCTATGTTGACTAAACCCTTTGGGTTGCTTTATATAAATTTGCTTCTTCAAGTTACCATAAGAAAGGTTATCTTCATCTCCAAAAAACTATTGAGACTTTTTCCATCTATTTACTCCAAATTCTTATCCTAATTAGCTATTGATGTCATTAAAGTCCTGATAGAAGTATGACCAATCATCAGAGAAAATATTTCATCATAATCTATCACTTTTTGTTATGCATACCCTTTAGTTACTACTAAAGCTTTGGAATTTTTTTCCTTCTTTTTCTTGTACTACTGACTTTCTCTTACATACCTATTTGCATCTATAAGCCACTTCCTTATAAGAAGATGCATTGACTCCCATGTCTAATTTTTTTTCAAAGATTCTAACTCCACCATCATAACTCGCTTCTCTCTATCCTTCTCTTAAATAACTCGCTTCTCTCTATCCTTCTCTTGAATGTTCATATTCTCTTAAAAATTGATTAGATACCAATTTCTTATGATGAGTGCAAATGATACTAAGTTTTTTTGACCAAATCTATTTTGTGGCCAAAATGATATGCCTCATTTTATACGTGGCTATATTATGTTGATGCTTTTCTTTTGACATTATTCTAACTTCCAAACTGAAATTTCCTATCCCTTTTAAGACTACTCTAAGTCAGCCTAGTTTCACTTATACCTCCTTCATAATGCCCTCTATTGATCCCATCACATCCTCTTCATATGTTTATTTTAACATACGTTGTTCATCATGTTAAAGAGCCATGGTTCCATGCATCACATACATGGCAAGGTAATGAAAGTGTCGGAATCAAAATTCCAACCTCACGACATCCCTAGAAAATCCAAAATCCATTTGCATGTAGAAAATAGATTATAAGAACATGAAATTACAGCTTACGTACCTTGCAAATACTCCTCCTTTCTTGAATCTTCTCCTTGTTTAGGTTGTAACAAACACCAAACCCCTTCCTTAGCCTTAAAAGAGCACGAAAAGATGAAGAAAAATTAGTGTGTAAGGGAGGTTAAAGCACCAAACAAGATGAGTTCAAGTAGATGCTCTAGTGAGAGTTAGATCAAGACCAAGTTACATGCAATTAATCTCATGTAACAATGGCTTAAAAATGTATAAATAAATATGAAGATCACTCCTCTCAACTTTTAGAACTCTTCTAGACCTTTAACCTCTCTATTGAGTGTGTTTTTGGGTAAAAATTAGTGTGTACATAAGTGAAGAACTCACTTATGTACCATCTGTCATTAAGTCGGTCACGATCGTGACTTGCTTAATTGACAGCCATGCACACTTTATTTTTCATCCAATCTTTTATGTGTGACACTCTTAGGTTCCCAGTAATTTTGTTCACTTGAATTAACTCTTAATCTGAGCAAACCATGAAGGGTTTCATGATGTCATTTTACCAGAATGTAAATGGATTAACACTCAAACTCTTCGATAGTTAATTATCTGACTTACGAACCTTTCTATAGTCAATTACCATGCAATTCGCCCCTTCACCATCCTATACCCCACTTGGTTCAAAATATGGGCTATGTATCAACTCCCACTAGGTTGACTATATCAGATCTAGTCCAACTAATGTTAGTTCTTGTCCCGGGAATCTCATTACTTTATGTGTCGTTGAAGACTCTCTTCATGACACATAATTGCTCTGGCCAGAGACTCCCGAGTAATGGTCCCAATAAGAGGTTACGAGTATCATCTCCTTCTATCAGGAGTGGTGAATCTTTTATTGTCTACCCAATTAACTTCGAATACTAATAGATGTACCCAATCACCACCCTACGAGAGACCTCATCTTGAAGCAATAAGAAATGTTGTCAAGGCACAAGATCAGTATCTAAGATATCCTTAAGTATCTCAAGTCTAAGGATATTCACACCATTGTTATGATGAGATTAATCATTGACATTTGATAGACCATCCATATGATAAACTCATAGCAGGTCATTCGATATACTTACTACTCTTAGTAAGCATCCACATGTTGACTCTAAACATCTCATGCTTACAGTTTATGAGTTCCACCGCTTGATCAAATCAAGGAGTATAACATGTACTAGTCTATCCGGATTAATAATGTCCTATCTCATTAATCCTATAACTAGGGATAATTTAGATACTAACATAATTGCATATGATAGAAATCTCATTATCATGATTTCCTTCATCCTATGTTTTGTATCTTGGACTTCATTAATTCGATTTAAGAATGACAACAATTCATAAATAATTGAACATCAAATTAATGAAAATTACCTTTCACTTTATTAATCAAAATAAAGTTTGTACAAAAGTGCTAAAGGTTATTGCCTTTAGAGTACTAATCTAACAATCTCCCACCTGCACTAAAGCCAATCGTCTTTGTATCCAATACCATAGACGAGTACGCTAGAGTCAAATCTCATTTGAGAAAGTGGCTTAGTCAAAGGATCAGCAATGTTCTGATTTGTGGACACTCTCTCTATCTTCACATCAGCTCTATCAGTGATCTCCCTAATAAGGTGATATCTCCTGAGTACATGCTTGGACTTTTAATGAGACTTTAGTTCCTTGGCTTGAGCAATAGCCCCATTGTTGTCACAATAAAATAATATTGGGTCTACAGTTCTCGGAACCACTCCAAGTTCCATAATGAAATTCTTGATCCAAACAGCTTCTTTTGCCTCTTCCGCAGCTGCAATGTACTCTGACTCGGTCATTGAATCTGCAGTTGTCTTTTGTTTGGAACTCTTCCAACTGACTGCTCCACCATTTAGTGTGAAAATGTAACTTGACTGAGATTGGAGTCATCCTAGCTAGATTGAAACTGGCATCTGTATGCTTGCTCACTACGAGATCTCCATCTCGATATACCAAGAATACATCTTTAGTCATACTCAAGTACTTTAGGATATTCTTGACAGCCACCCATTGACACTCACCAGGATCTGATTGATATTTGCTCGTAACACTTATAGCATACGATATATCGAGTCTTTTACATAATATAACATACGAGATCGATCCTACTACCTAAGCATACGGGATCAAACTCATGCGAGTCCTCTCATCTTGCATCTTGGGATACATAGATTTTGAGAGTTTTATTCCATGAGTTATAGGAAGAAACTCTCTCTAGGACTGCTCCATGCTAAACCTCTGTAGCACTTTATCTATATATGTAAACCGTGAAAGACTTAGTAACCTCCTTGATCTATCTTTATAGATCTTTATTCCCAATATATAAGTTGCTTCTCCAAGGTCTTTCATAGAGAAATTCCAGGACAACCAAATTTTGATATATTGCAAACTTGAGACATCATTTCCTATTAGTAATATATCATCCACATATAACACAAGGAATATGATAGCACTCCCACAAACCTTCTTGTACACATAAGGTTCATCAGGATTTTGTGAGAAACTAAACTCTTTGATTGTCTCATCAAATCGGATGTTCCAACTCTTAGATGCTTGCTTCAATCCATAAA
>JAOTAY010000002.1:12143027-12155390 GCA_025629805.1 Erythroxylum baracoense | reverse complement strand
TCACCCTTATCATAGGATATGTACCGGAATGACCTGCGGGCGTCCCGGTGCGTACCCTACGGTAAGGGGGTGCTACAGTAACAAGGCACGTAATTTATTGCGAACTTACACGGGCATATATCTGATGGTGTAAGTCTACATAAGAGTTTCTAGTAGGCATGTAACTCTCTATAAATGTGAGTGAAAATTTTTAAAGGATTGAGAGTGTACAAATCATGTACAAACTTGTTTCAGCTTCCTTCAATCTTCATTCATCTAGTTTCATTAACTAACAAACACATCAAAACACCTTAAGAACACAAGATTAAGGTCCAAAATCATGCCCTAAACCACTTAACACTTAGAACATTAAAAAACAATCACATTAATATTATTTTAAGTCTAAATATGCAATAATCATCTAATCAACACCTATAAACACATTAAAACACCTACCAAAACATAATATAAGCTACGACTATTAGTTTACCCTAGATTTCCATAAGAGAAATTGGGGTGATTCCTCCATCTTGGATTATAGGTATTAAGTCCTCAGATGAATTTAGAGTGTTGCCTCCCTTATCTTCAAAGAGAAAGTCAAGGAGGAAAGCTGGGAAATGACTCTCCAACCTAATGAACATATTGTTTTAGAATGTTAAAGGTCCAAATAGCCCTAAATAATAATAAATAGTAGAGGACCTAATCCTAAGTCCTTTAATTCATTCCTAAAAAATAATAAATAGTCTTGGGCTTTTGACTTATGACAAAATGCTTCCTCTGCTAGGCTATCTTCCAAGGAAATGTTAAGAAGTGGTTACAACCTAAATAGATGTCCTTAAGCACTATAAGCTCTCTAATTATTGATACCAAATTTGAAGGGACTAATTTTTCTACTTTTCTAACCCTTGGAATAGTCTAGTGTTCCTTTCTATCTAGATGATATATATATATAGAGAGAGAGAGCAACCTAATGTAATGATGTAAAGCTTCTTATATACTTTGTTATCTATATGTATCCTATTTAGCCAATTAAATGCATAACATACTTGCTCCTATTGGTACCTAAGTTACATAAGGATTTGATGGTTGTCCATATACCAAATGAGAAATCAAATTTGAAGTAGAGATGTTTTAAAGTGTCAAGAAGTATTTTATAGACTCCGTATACGTATTAAAATTGAAAGAGTGGTCATCTTTCCAAGGTAGGAAGTTTCTTCCTTACGAGTCACCATAAATGAAAGGAAACTCTTAGTAATACCTTGTTGTTCCATATGATTCCAAACTAAGAGAAGGATTGGCCTTTTATTATGAAAAGTTCCTTACATAACTTATTGTTCAAATTCCCTGAAAGTGATTTAGCCATAAGTGGGAGTCCTTCATTGATGAATTTGGTTTGTAACTTGGTGTAATGCTCATTGAAGGAAAGAATCTAATAAAGCTTTGTTCCTAGTTATTGTTTTTAATAATAGATTAGAATTTTGAGTCTAATGAAAAAAGCTAAATCAACTTAGGCCTCTGAATGACAAGGTTTAGAGGGCTTATATTGCTTTAATTATCAAACCAAAGTGAAGCAATATTACCATTCCCATTCTTGCACTTGATTGAGGTTTTTATTTTATTTACTAAAAGGTTTTTCCCTTGAAAAATATAAGTCAATCCATCTAACCTAAAGCACCTCCTTTGTAGTGAGAATCCTCCATACTCTTTTTATATTCAAAATCTTGATAGATAGTTTTAAGGATTAAACTCCAAAATCACCCTCGAATTTAAGCAAGAAAATTTTATCCTACTTGACTTTAGCATTAATTGATTTACTAGGAGAACCAAACCATAAAAATATATTTCTAGTGGAATTAATTATTCCTTTACAGTGGAAGATATGAGCTAACTAGTAAGTGTGAAAGGAGTTGAGATTAGAGCTTACCGGTTGAAGTCTCCTACAAATGAGACTGGTTAGTGCACCAACTTAAGATCCTTATATGGATATTTTCTAATAATAGGAAACAGTTTTTAACTTGGATGAATATGATTACAGATAAGTAGCATGATAAATGTTGAGCTTTAATTGAGATAATGAGGAAACTTTTATTTTAATTTATAAATAAACCATATAATTTCTTGAAGGAATAAAGTGATGACATCAAGTTGTTCAGGGATTTATTAGTAGCCCTTGATAAAAATAGAAGATCATTTACAAATGAGAGGGAAAATATATTCAACTTCCTCTATCTAGTATGGAATTTGGGCTCAAAATGTTTTCTAATATTATGAGCCATTAGCCTTATAAGTGTCTCTATATATAAGTTAAATAAGTAAGGGTATAAGGAATTTCGTTGCCTTAAGCGTTTTAAACTCTTAATCAGATTAGTAGGTTTCTTATTACTTGGTACACTACAGGATAATATTGATAAGCATTACTCTATCTAATCAATAAAGCATTTAGGAAAATTGAAAGTTTCTAAGATGTATAAGATGAAATGTTTGCTTATTGAATAAGTTTTTTTTTGAAAATCCACATTGATAGCATAACTCTTAGGTGAGTTCTTCCTTTCAAAATTCCTAAAAAGTTCTTGGGCCAATATGATATTTTCTCCTATTAATCTTCCTTTAAGGAATACTCTTTGAGAATCATTAATAAGATTATAGAGGATAGGTCTCAATCTGGATACAAAAGTTTGGTAATGATCTTATATAAGGAATTACAACAAGATATTTCCTCAAGTCAAGCACAAACTAAAGGCTAGGAATCTTAGGAATAAAGCATATATAGGTTTTACTTACTTCTTTGAGCATCTCTTATTCACAAAGAACTCAATTATTACATATTTTATAACCTTTTTTGTTAGTGCTTAGGTCTTTTGAAAGAAAAATCCATTGACTCCATTATAGCCTAGTGATTTCTTTTATTTATCACAAATACGAATCTTTCTATATCTTCCTCAGTGAAGGGCTTACATAATTCATGAATTTCCTTATTACAAAATTGATTGAACATAAATATTCATATAACTTATACTAAGGAATCACAAATAACTTTAATTCCTATAGTATTTTAGAAGAAGTCAAATACCTTCTACTTGATATCCCCCTAATTCTAAGTCGTCCCTCCCCTTATTTTTCTTTGGTAATGTAGTTATCCTATTGTATTTTTCCTTGAACTAATGGGGTTATGGAAAAATTTTGTACGTTTTACCCTTATTTTTCTTTGGTAATGTAGTTATCCTATTGTATTTTTTCCTTGAACTAATGGGGTTATGGAAAAAATTTGTACGTTTTACCCCTTCCTTCAACAATATCATTCTCAATAACTTTACTATAAGTAAGTATAGCAATTTTGAGCGAGCAGTAACCACCCATATTAAGAAAAGATATGGTCCATAACATGAACAAATCTAATAGTGATGCCCACCAATAATAACCCATCCATCTCCCAATAGGAGTTTTAGCCTCATAAGGGAGGATTAGGCTATCCAGACCTCTCCAAAATCTATGAAAACTCTTCAAAATAAGTTGAATCTATTAAAAAATAACTTTTCTCCTTTTCCTACTAGGCAATCTCTAATGATTTCATCTACCCTAAACTAGATGGTGGCTCAACCACAGCAACCTACTCCGTATAAGAAGTCCAACACAAGTGTAGCTTGGGGAAAATCTTCTGTATCCTGTAAACCTAAAGAAAAATGAATTAATATAGAGTCTCCCTTGGTAAAGAGTGTGATCTCCCCCTAATGAAGTGATAAAAGGTGGAGTGGCCTCTTAGTCCACTACTATAATTGTGTATTTTATTGGAAGAAGACTAGTGTTTCTATAGGTCTAATATTAGGCCTTTATCAGATGGAGCAAGTATATGTTAGTTAAAATCCTCTTGAATGAAGATGATGCTTTCTTATTTAGATTGGTGGAAGGGACAAACATTATGGCACTAATGGAACAAGGGCTTTAACACATTAGTGGGCATCCTTTTCTCCTACAAAGATGGAGGCTAGGTGTGGAGCGTGATAGGAGAAGAGTTGAATTCATACCTCTATGGCTTAATTTCCACTTAATTCCCTTATAATACTAGACATTGTAGGTGCTAAGTTATATGGCCAGTGTTCTTAGTAAGTCCCTCTACACAGATACTCAGATATGTAATCAACATAGACTGGGTTATGCTTACATATATATCGAAGTTAAAAGGGAAGTCCAGCTCCCAAAGGTTTTACCAATCATAAATATTAATATGGTTAGCGAATTGGTTCAAACAGAGATTCAACTTTCTTATTGTTAGAAGTTATCTACTCAAGTATTGCAATGGTTACCCATAGGTAAAAGATTCAATACTGGGTTGCATTAGGAGCTACTAGGAGGATGGGAAAATGAACTAATTCCTAAACCTCTTGAACCCCATAAGACTCAAGAATCATCACCTAGCAAAATTCAACAATGTGAAGAAATTCCAAATTATAGTGAAATTTTTGTTAGAGCTTTAAAGAATGTTCAAGTAAGCCTATTTCATGAACATAGAGGGAATCTAGGAACTAATTTGGTAATGTTGGCATCTAATGAAGGAAATACCTCAACTAAGGTGATTTTAGACCCTAATCCATTAATCCATCCCTCTATAGAGGAAGTTTTCTTCACTAAATGATAAGCCTTAAAGAACTTAAATGGACTCAGGCCGAGAAGCATAAAGGAACATCCCCGAATGAATTTAGAGTTTAGCCTCCCTTATCTTCAAAGAGAAAGTCAAGGAGGAGAACTGTAAAATGAGGTAATAACTCTCCAACCTAATGAACATATTATTTTGGAACGTTAAATGTCAAACAGCCCTAAAAAATAATAAATAGTAAAGGACTCAATCTCTCCCTTTCAAATATCTCAGTGTTACCATCTCCTCTAAAAAGCTAAGGTACCAAGTTTGTCTTCCATTTTTGGAAAGGTATAAAAATAGAATCAATGCTTGGTAGAACAAATCTTTGTCTTATACAGGGAGACTTCTACTCCTGTTAGCATTCTTAATCTAGCTAGAGAGTTAACATCTGAAGGGAGGTATAACATGTTTTTATGTTTATTAACTCTTAGCCCTGAGATCCTACAAAAAATTTAAAGAGAATTATACAAGACTAAAACTAAATAAGAATTAGCTTTAGATAACAAGATCAAGTCATCTGTAAAGCTTAAGTGAGTAAGCTTTAATGGTATGCATTTGTGATGGAACTTGAGGTTGGGATTGTTCAGGGTATTCTTTATAATGATCCTTGAGAGAATTTCCAAAGCAATAGCAAAAAGGAGGAGGATAGAAGATCCCCTTGCCTAACTCCATTAGTGCCCTTGAAATGATTAGTAGGAGATCCATTAGTGAGAATGCTAAAAGAGGATGCAAAATTACAAGTATAAATCCAAGACATAAATTTGGACGAGAAACCAAACCATTCAAGACAATATAATATGAAATTCTAGTTAATAATATCAAAAAATTTCAAAAAATACACTTTGATTACACAGTTCTTAATTGATTTATTAGTGTCATAATCCCTCTTTAACTCCTTCAGCCTTATAGCTTTCTTTTGATAAAATGTTGAGCCACCTATACATGTTTAGTTAAATCATGTTAAACATGATTATAGGAAATATTGACAATTTCCTTGTTGTCATAAAATAAATGCATCCTATTATTTAGGGAAAATATGATTTTTATTAACAATTTTCTAAGCCACATAAGTCCTTATCCATTCCATGAAATTCAACTTTAATGCTTAGCAATGCCACAAAATTTTGTTTTTTACTTCTCAAAATAAGAAGATTTTGACCAACGAACTTAAAGTACCTTGAGGAGGATTTCTTATCTAAAACATTTCTTATGTAGTATGCATCTATACAACCTTCCACCTTTAGGTATTTTGTCTTTTTTCTTAAATAAGACTTTAGGTATAAAGAATTCAATCCATATGATCTTCACTTAGATAATGCATGAATTGAATTACTACACCCATAGCGTAGGTAGATCTATAGGAGAGCCATGGGTCTATGCATCACATACATGGCAAGGCAACAGAAGTGTTGGAATCAAAATTCCAACCCCACGACATCCCCAGAAAATCCAGAATCCATGTGCAAGTATAAACAAATTATAACAACATGAAATTATAGCATATGTACCTTTCCAATACTCCTCCTTTCTTAAATTTTCTCCTTGTTTGAGTTGTAGCATATACCAAATACCTTCCTTACCAACTAGAGAGCACACAAAGATGAAGAAAAATTAGTGTGCAAGGGTGGTTAGAGAACCAAAAAAGATGAGTTTAAGTAGATGTTCAAGTGAGAGTTAGATCAAAACCAAGTTACATGCAATTAATCTCATGCAATTGCTAAAAATTACATGAACAAATCTCAAGATCACTCCTCTCAACTTCCAAAACTCTTCTGAACCCTTAGCCTCTCTATTGAGTGCATTTTTGGCTAAAAAAATTGTTTGTACATAAGTGAAGACCTGTCATTAAGTCTGCCATGATCGTGGCCTATAAGCCACGACCATGGCTTACTTAAATGACAGCCATACACACTTTGTTTTTCATCCGATCTTTTATACGCGAGACCTTTAAGTTCCCAATTATTTTTGTCACTTGAATTAACTCTTAATCTGAGCAAATCATGAAGGGTTTTATGATGCCAATTTATTAGAATGTAAGTGGAATAATACTTAAACTCTTTGATAGTTAATTATCTAACTTACGAACAATTACTGTGAAATTCACTCGTTCACCATCCTATACCCCGCTTGGTTCATAGTATGGGCTATATGTCAACTCCTACTAGACTGACTAAGTCAGATCTACTCTAAGTGATGTTAGTTCTTATCTTGGGGATGTCATTACTCTATGTGTCATTAAAGACTCTCTTCATGACACATAATCGCTCTAGCAAGAGACTCCCGAGTAATGACCTCAACAAGAGGTCGTGGGTATCATCTCCTTCTATTAGGAGCGGTGAATCCATTATTGGCTACTCAATTACCTTAAAATACTAAGAGTTGTACCCAATCATCACCCTATGAGCGACCTCTTCGTAAGACAACAAGGAAAGGTGTTAAAGTATAGGATCACTATCCAAGATATCCTTGAGTACCATAAGTCTAAGCATATTTGTACCATTGCTATGATGAGATTAATCACTGACATTTGATAGATCATCCATATGATAATCTCATAGCAAGTCATCCAATGTACTTACTACTCTTAGTAAGCATCCACATGTTAAATCTAAACATCTCATGCTTACAATTTATGAGATCTATTGCTTGATTAAATTAAGGAGTATAACATGTGCTAGTCTATTTGGATTAACAATGTCCTGTCTTATTAATCCTATAACTTGGGATAATTTAGATACTAACATAATTGCATATGATAAGAACCTTATTATCATGATTTCCTTCATGCTATGTTTTGAATCATAGACATCATTAATTTTATTTAAGATAGACATCAATTCATAGGTAAATAAACATCAAATTAATGAAAATTGCCTTTTGCTTTATTAATCAAAATAAAGTTTGCACAAAAGTGTTAAAGGTGATTGCATTTAAAGCACTACTTTAACAATCTCCCACTTTAACTAAAGCTAATCGCCTTTGTATTTAATACCATAGGTGAGTACACTAGAATCAAATCTCATTTAAGGAAGTGGCTCAGTCAAAGGATAAACATTGTTTTAATCTGTATACACTCTCTTTATCTTCACATCACCTCTATCAATGATCTCCCTGATTAGGTAATATCTCTTAAGTAGGTACTTGGACCTTTGATGAGACCTTGGTTCGTTGACTTAAGCAATGGCCTCATTGTTGTCACAATACAACAGTATTGGGTCTATAAGGCTTGGAACCACTCCAAGTTCCATAACGAACTTCTTGATCCAAATAGCTTCTTTTGCTGCTTCTGCAGTTGTGATGTGCTCTAATTCAGTCATTAAATCTGCAGTCATCTCTTATTTGGAACTCTTCCAACCAACTGCTCCACCATTCAATGTGAAAATGTAACCTAACTAGGAATTGAAATCATCTTGGTCAGATTGAAAACTGGCATTTATATGCCCACTCACTACAAGATCTCCATCTCCATATACCAAGAATACGTCCTTCATCCTTCTCAAGTACTTTAGGATATTCTTGACAGCCACCCAGAGACACTCACTAAAATCTGATTGATATCTGTTTGTAACAATTAGAGCATACGATATATCAATTCTTGTACATAACATAGCATATATGATTGATCCTGTTGGTGAAGCATACGGGATTAAACTCATGCAAGTCCTCTCATCTTGCGTCTTAGGACACATAGATTTCGAGAATTTTATCCTATGAGTCATAAAAAGAAACCATCTATTGGGCTGCTCCATGCTAAAACTCTTTAACACTTTATCTATATATGTAGACTGTGAAAGACTTAGAAATTTTCTTGATCTATCTCTATAGATCTTTATTCCCAATATATAAGTTTCTTCTTTAAGGTCTTTTATGGAGAAATTTCGGGTCAATCAAATTTTGACAGATTGCAAACTTGAGACATCATTTCCTATTAGTAATATGCCATCCACATATAACACAAGGAATATGATATCACTTCCACTAACCTTCTTGTACACATAAGGTTCATCCAGATTTTGTTAGAAACTAAACTGTTTGATTGTTGCATCAAATCGGATGTTCCAACTCCTAAATGATTGCTTCAATCCATAAATAGATTTCTGAAGATTGCATATCTTTTTGCCATATTTGGATATAAAGCCCTCAAGTTATATCATATACACATCCTCAGCTAGGTTTCCATTCAAGAAACTCATCTTCACATCCATTTTTCATATCTCATAATCATAATTAGAAGCAATGGCTAGGAGTATTCTAATGGATTTAAGCATGGCTATAGGGTTAAAAGTTTTTTCATAGTCAACGCCTTATCTTTGTTGATAACCTTCAGTGACTAGTCTCGCTTTATAGGTAATCACATTACCATCCATGTCGATTTTTTTCTTGAAAAACCACTTACACCCTATAGATTTTATCCCTTCGGATGGGTCAACCAAAGTCCAAAATTGGTTTTCAAATATGGAATCCGTTTCAAACTTTATGGCTTGAAGCCATTTTTCAAATTTTAAACTCTTCAAAGCCTCTTCATAGGTGGTAGGCTCGTCGTCCTCTATGAACATTACATTATTATGTTCACTTATGAGAAATCTATAGCTCTCTGGAACATTACGCATCCTACTTGACCTATGAACATTTTGTGTGTCAGAACGTTTAACTATTATCTCATCTCCATGAACATCAATCTCAGTCCAGGCAATTGATCTACGTCTATTTGAGAATCATAAACTTCAATAAGTTTAACTTTGCTCCCATTGTCTTCTCTTATAAGAAACTCTTTCTCTAAAAAGACAGCATGCTTTGAGACAAACACCTTTTGCTCTGAAACATTATAGAAATGATATCTAATTGTTTTCTTAAGATATTCTAAAAATAAACATTTATAATATTTCACTTCAAGCTTGTCTGATTGAATCCGCTTCATGTAAGCTAGACAACCCCAAACTTCCATATGAGAAAGATAAGGTTTTTTATTAGTCCATATCTCATATGGAGTAACATCGATTGCTTTTGAAGGGACTATATTTATCACATAAACAGCAATCTTGAGTGCATAACCTCAAAAGGATTTTGGTAGATTTGTTAAGCCCATCATTGAACTTACCATGTCCAACAAGACTCAGTTTCTCCTTTCAGCCACACCATTATGTTGCAATGTGTAAGTTGGAGTCCGTTGGGATACAATCCTGTTATCCCTTAAATCACTTGGAAACTCCTTATTCAAGTATTCACTACCTCGATCTGATCAAAGTGTTTTGACACTTTTACTGAGTTGTTTCTCTACTTCATGCCTAAATCGTTTGAACATTTCAAATGCTTCAAACTTGTATCTCATTAGATACATATACCCATATTGTGAATAATCATCGATAAAGGTAATGAAGTATATAAAACAACCTCTGGCATGAATGGACATCGGACCACATGCATTAGAATGTATTAGGTCTAATAACCCATTCTTACATTCACCTTTTCCTTTAAAAGGTAATTTAGTCATCTTACCTAACAAGCAAGATTCACATGTGTCATATGATTTATAATAAAATGACCCTAAGCTACCACTCTTGTATAGCTTAGCCATGCGTCTCTCACTTATATGGCCAAGTCGACAATGCCATAAGTAAGATGATTTTAAATTATCTCGGTTTTTGTCTTTTATTACCATTAATATTTAAAATTGGATTGCACATATCTAATATGTAAATACCATTGCACAATGTAGCAATACCATATAGCATTTCATTCAACTTAATTGAATAACCATTGTTATAAAAAGTTAAATGAAATCCTATTTTATTAAGACATGAAATAAATATAATGTTCTTTATCATAATGGGTACATAATAGTAATTATCCAAAATTAACTCTAGCCCACTAGGAAGATACAAAACATTAGTTCCTACGGCTAATGCAGCAACTCTTGCTCTATTTCTCATACGTAGGTCTATCTCTCCCTTCTTAGGTGGTTTACTATCCTGAGACCCTGCATATCAACACATATGTGTGAGCCACATCTGGTATCTAATATCCAAATGTTATTATCAGAAATATTATTAACCTTAATGACAAATAACATACCTGAAGTAGATGGTGGAGCATCTAATGCCTTCTTCTACTTCAGCTACTCCATATAGGCTTTACAGTTCCTCTTCCAATGCCCTTCCTTATTCTATTAGAAACATATTCCCTTTGGTGTATTGTCCTTTGTCTTCTTTTTGGTTACACCTCCTACTGGCTTCTTGGATTTTTTCTTCTACTTTGGGTTCCTCTTGCTAGAACTAGAAGCAGAGTCCACCAACATCATAGCCTTACTGTCCTTCCTGATAGTTTGCTCAGTTATTTTGAGTAGATTAATCAACTCAGATATCGAAGTAGAAATTTGGTTCATCTGATAGTTAAGCACAAATGGTGAATAACTATCTGTCAAACCAGTCAGAATTAAGTCTACACTTAATTCATGATCCATTATGAAACCCAAACTGGCTGACCTCTCAATGTATCCATTCATCTTCAGCGCATACTGCACTAGAGACGATCCTTCAGCCATTTTAGAGAGAAAGAGCAACCTTGAGGTTTCGAACTTTTCAGAAAGAGCTTGCTCATCAAACAATTCCCTTAGATGGTAGACTATGGTATGAGCATCCATAGCCTTATATTGCTTTTACAGCTCTAGTGACATAGAGGCCAAGATAATATAACTAGCTAACTCATTATCATCTAGTAGCTTCTTGTAGGCTTTCTGATCCTTATCAAAGGCATCGGCAGCAGGGGGATCAGAAAACGGCTCATCTAGGACATATCCTAGTTTCTCATATTTGAGAACAATTCTTAAATTTCGTAGTCAATAAAAAAAGTTTAGTCCTGTGAGTTTGTTGGAGTCAAGTAGAGAGCGTAAGTTCACACTGGACGAAGACATCGTGGCGATTCAATAACCTAGAAGAATGAGAGAAAGTGTTATAATGTACATAAATGCATATTGATAAGGAATTTAATCACATGCAATATAGGTCCCACTATTTTATCCAAATCTATAGCCTTCACTACAAATCTAAGAAAAATTATAATTTTCCTAATAGGTCGATATCCAATATCGCTAAGAATGACCTTGGGTTTGTCCAACAAGCTACCTTAGGTCAATCGGTAGGTATCATTCAAACCAATTGCATTCAGTTATGCAACTATCGACTTGTGCCATAAACTGTTCATTTAGAACACTCATTGTGTTATCAATTCTTGATGCGTATACATCCCATGTATACTACCCAACTTCACCTCTATCTACGTTGACCTTAGGTTTGTCCAACAAATCAACGCTTCCAGTTAGGGCTAACCTATTAATCCAAAAATCTAATTTCCATGGTCTGAACATATTTGTGTAGAGCGGGCTTGGTTTTGCCCATCAACCCAACGCTAAAAGAATTATAGTTCTTGCCATATCAATAGAAGGCGTAAGTCCTAATATTTTGGTTAAGGGATTTATTCTTAGGTCTCATCAATACTTGGAAGGTATTATATATATATATATGACGAATCAATTAAATTGGGCCTATCTCCATGACCACCCTTAAAATGCATCTAATGCATGTAACACACAAAGGAGGTTTAATTTAGGTTGTAACTTGACTATGCATCTAAAGTTTGTGATTCGATTCAACTCTTGAACTGAATCGGGTACTAATATTAGTCTCAGCTAATTCGAATTATGAATGTGATTCAATTAGGAACCCTAAAATTCAATTATTTTGATGTCCAAATTA
>JAOTAY010000002.1:12128902-12142927 GCA_025629805.1 Erythroxylum baracoense | reverse complement strand
TGAAATCCGCAAGAGTCCCTTGCTCCCTATAATATACATCCTCCATGATTGTTCTTTTTATCTCTTCTTAGCATTCAACCTTTCAGATGTCTCATTCTCACTCTAAGATATCCTAATGTGTCTATATTTTACAGCTTAAATATTTTTTTAAAACAAAAGATAGTGAAAAAACCTTAGACTAAAGAACTAAACTAATCGTCCTCCTAGCAACGACGCCAAAAACTTGATTGCAGGTTTTTGATGTGAAAAAGCTTGAATAACTAAACCTTGATATTCCACAAGTGCAAAGGTCATTAACGTAATACCTAAGGTGTCGACCCCACAAGGAGAGTTAATCTAATTCTAAAATTTAAGGCTGAACACAATTGTAATAACTCAAAAATGAACAAAACTAAAACAATAAAATATTTTAATCACGCAATCAATTCCAATAATCAAATCTGAAAATATAAACAAGATAGCAGATGCAACAACTAATCAAGAATCAACCTAAGGACTACCAATTGAGAATAAGGAGAATTTTATCCGGCTTTAATGAAAACCTAATTAATTATGAATTTACTGGATTACTGGTTTTAGACGATCCTAGGGTTGATTACTCTCTCTCGAGTTATAACCATTAAACTTAATCAGATTATGGGAAATTGTAACCTCTCGATTCATAATTTATCCAAAACCTAAATTAGATCTTAACTTGTCCAAAAAACTACCGAAATCCTAAACAAGATCTCTCTCTATAGAAATTTACTAGTTTGATTTGATTCTTAATCTATTAAATTACCTAACTCTCGTTAGCCCAATTTAATGACTTTTCACTTAGTTCACCCTCTCAATTTGTTATCGAACTATGCAAGTGCAGAGTTAAAATCACAAGAAATCCAACAAAAACTCAATAATCAAATTTCATTAATATCAAAGACAAAATATCCTAAAGGTAAGTTTAGACAAATCCTCAGCATTCAATAAATCTATCATCTATGGCTATCCCAAATTATATACAATTATAAGAATTGAAATTAAACCAAAAATAGACTCGGAATGGATGATGGAGGCAGCAATAACAGGAAACCTCCTATTTTAGGAAGCATTTCATGTAGGCTTCTTCTCCACGTCTCTCTTCTTTCGTTTCTTCCTCAATCTCTCAATAAAACTCTCTGGGATTGTGGCTGATGCAAAAACTCTCTCTCTTATGTTCTTCATGTTCTTTAAATACTTTGTGTGTCTTAAGCAGCCTTAGGATTTTTTCAAAGTCGAAATGGTCCGAAAATCCCTCTAAACTTGACTTTTTCTCTTGTTTATGCGTCTGCCTGATGCAGGCCATGATCTGCATCCAAACCTTTCCGTCACGATTATGGCAATATGGCCATGATTATGGGTTGTGGAAAAGTCTTCTGTCATGATCGAGGTGCTTATGCCATAATTATAGGTTGGCTCCCATGTTTCTGTCACAATCGTGGCCTATTGTGCAACGATTGTGGGCCGTTGTTAAGGCTCGAATGTCTCCAAAACTTCTCTGTTCTTCGCTATTGACCCTGAAACACTAACAAATACATCAAGGTACCTCAAAAACATAATATTTAAACTCAAAGACTTATATTATCCTATAAAACACTTAAACACATAAACTAACACAATTCTAACCTAAACACATATTAAATACTCAAATTGACACCTAATACATAAAAAATTAAGCCCTAAAATATGATACAATTCATACCTATCAGTAAGCTCATCATTCACTAATATACTGAAGGATACATTACTTCATCATGTTGGAGAGACATGGGTCCATGCATCATATACATATAAAGGAAACGAAAGTGTTTGAATAAAAATTCCAAACCCACGACATCCCAAGAAGATCTAGAATCCATATGCATGTATTGACATATTATAAGAACATGAAATTATAGCATATGTACCTTACAAATACTCCTCCTTTCTTGAATCTTCTTTTTTTTTGGGTTGTAGCAAACTCCAAACACCTTCCTTGGGTTCTAGAGAGCATACAAAGATGAAGAAAAATTAGTGTGTAAAGGTGGTTAGAGCACCAAACAAGATAAGTTCAAGTAGAAGCTCTAATAAGAGTTAGATCAAGACTAAGTTACATGCAATTAATCTCACGCAACAATTGCCTATAAGCCACGATCGTGTTGCTTAATTGACAGCCATGCACACTTTTTTTTCATCCAATCTTTTATGCATGTGCCTTTTAGGTTCCTAGTTATTTTGATCACTTAAATTAACTCTTAATTTGACCATATCATGAAGGGTTTCATGATACTAATTTACTAGAATGTAAGTAGATTAACACTCAAACTGTTAGATAATTAATTATCCAACTTACAAACCTTTCCATAGTCAATTACCATGCAATTTGTCCTTTCATCATCCTATACCCCACTTGGTTCAGAGTATGGGCCATGTGTCAACTCCCACTAAACTGACTATGTCAGATCTAGTCTAAGTGATGTTAGTTCTTATCCTAAGGATCGCATTACTTTATGTTTCATCGAAGACTCTCTTTATGACACATAATTGCTCTGGTCATAGTCTCTCGAGTAATAACCCCAAAAAGAGGTCACGGGTATCATCTCCTTCTATCAGGAGTGGTGAATCCTTTATTGGCTACCTAATTACCTTCAAATATAAATAGCTATACCCAATCACCACCCTATGAGCGACCTCATCTTGAGGCAATATAGAATGATGTCAAAGCACAGGATCAGTATCCAAGATATCCTTGAGTACCTCAATTCTAAAGATATTTGCACCATTGCTATGATGAGATTAATCACTGACATTTGATAGATCATCCACATGATAATCTTATAACGAGTTATCCGATGTACTTACTACTCTTAGTAAGCATCTACATGTTAACTCTAAACATCTCATGCTTACAGTTTATGAGATCCACTGTTGGATCAAATTAAGGAGTATAACATGTGCTAGTCTATCCAAATTAACAATGTCCTCTCTCATTAATCTTATGACTAGAGACAATTTAGATACTAACATAATTGCACATGATAGGAATCTCATCATGATTTCCTTCATGCTATGTTTTGTATCATGGACTTCATTAATTCGATTTAACAATGATATAAATTCATAAATAAATGAACATCAAATTAATGAAAATTTTCTTTCACTTTATTAATCAAAATAAAAATTTTACAAAAGTGCTAAAGTTGATTGCCTTTAGAGCACTACTCTAACAATCTCCCACTTGCATCAAACCCAATCACCTTTGTATCTGATACCATAGGCGAGTACACTATAATCAAATCTTATTTGAGGAAGTTTCTTGGTCAAAGGATTAGTGGTGTTCTGATCTGTGGGTACTCTCTCTATCTTCACAGCACCTCTATCAATGATCTCCCTGATCAGGTGATATCTCCTCAATACGTTCTTAGACCTCTGATGAGACCTTGGTTCCTTGGCTTAAGCAATAGCCTCATTATTGTCAGAATACAACAGTATTAGTTCTATAATGCTCAAAACCACTCCAAGTTCCATAATGAACTTCTTGATCCAAACAACTTCTTTTACTACTTCTGCAACTACAATGTACTCTAACGCGGTCATTGAATCTGAAGTCGTCTCTTGTTTAGAACTCTTCCAGCTAACTGCTCCACCATTCAGTGTGAAAACGTAACCTGACTAGGATTTTGAGTCATCCTGGTCAGATTGAAAACTGGCATCTATATGCCATCTCACTATAAGATCTCCATCTCCATATACTAAGAATACATCCTTTGTTTTCTTAAGTACTTTGGGATATTTCTTATAGCGACCAAGTGACACTCAACAGGATCCGACTGATATCTACTCATAACACTTAGAGCATACGATATATCGAGTCTTATACATAACATAGCATACATAATTGATCATATTGTTGAAGCGCACGGGATCAAACTCATATGGTCATCTCATCTTGCATCTTAGGACATATAGATTTTGAGAGTTTTATCCCATGAGTCATGGGAAGAAACCCTCTCTTAGACTGCTCCACGCTAAACCTCTTTAGCACTTTATCTATATATGTAGACTGTGAAAGACCTAGTAACTTCTTTAATCTATCTCTATATATCTTTATTGCCAATATATAAGTTGCTTCTCTAAGGTCTTTCATGGATAAAATTTGGGGCAACCAAATTTTGACATATTGTAAACTTGAGACATCATTTCCTATTAGTAATATGTCATCCATATATAACATAAGGAATATGATAGCACTCCACTAACCTTCTTATACATACAAGGTTCATCCGGATTTTGTGAGAAACCTAACTCTTTGATTGTCGCATCAAATCGGATGTTCCAACTCTTAGATGCTTGCTTCAATCTATAAATAGACTTCTGAAGTTTGCATACCTTTTTTCCATCTTTGGATATGAAGCCCTCAGGTTGTATCATATACACATCCTTAGCTAGGTTTCCATTTAGAAAAGTCCATTTCACATCCATTTTCCTTATCTTATAATCATAATGAGCAGCAATGGTTAGAAGTATTCTAATGGATTTAAGCATGGCTACAGGGCTAAAAGTTTTGTCATAGTCAACATCTTGTCTTTAGAGATAACCTTTAGCGACGAGTCTTGCTTTATAGGTAATCACATTACCATCCATGTTGATTTTCCTTTTGAAAATCCACTTGCATGGTTTTAGCCCTTTGGGTGGGTCAACCAAAGTCCAAACTTGGTTTTCAAACATGGAATCTATTTTGGACTTCATTGCTTGAAGCCATTTTTCAGTTTCTGAGCTCTTTAGAGCCTCTTCATAGGTTGTTGGCTCATCGTCCTCTATGAGCAATACATCATTATGTTTACTTATAAGAAATCCATATCTCCCTGGAATATTACATATCCTACTTGTCCTATGAACATTTTGTGTGTCAGAAGGTTTAACTATTTTCTTATCTCCATGAAAAACAATCTCGGTTTCAGGCAGTTGATCTGCATCTGTTTGAGCATCATGAACCTCATCAAGTTCAACTTTGCTCCTACTGTCTTCTTTTAGAAGAAACTCTTTCTCTAAAAAGACAACATGCTTTTAAACAAACACCTTTTGCCCTAAAGCATTGTAGAACAATTATCCAATTATTTCCTTAGGATATCCTACAAATAGACATTTATCATATTTTACTTAAAGCTTGTTTGATTGAATCCGCTTCACATGAGCTGGACAACCCCAAACTTTCATATGAGAAAGATAAGGTTTTTGTTAGTCCATATCTCGTATGGAGTAACATCAACTACTTTTGAAGGGACTATGTTAATTATATAAACAACAGTCATGAGTGCATAACTCCAAAAGGATTTCGGTAGATCTGCTTAGCCCATCATCAACCTTACCATATCAAACAAGATTCAGTTTATCCCTTCAGTCACACCATTATGTTACAATGTGAAAGGTAGAGTCCATTAGGATACAATCTCGTTATCCCTGAGATAACTTAGAAATTCTTCGTTCAAGTATTCACCACCTCGATTCGATTGAAGCGTCATGACACTTTTGCTGAGTTGTTTCTCTACTTCTTTTCTAAATTGTTTGAATATTTCAAATGCTTCAAACTTGTATCTCATTAGATACATATACCCTATACCATGAATAATCATCGATAAAGGTGATGAAGTATATAAAACTGCCTCTAGCATGAATAGACATCGAACCATATACATCAGAATGTATTAGGTCTAATAACCTATTCGCTCGTTCACCCTTTTCTTTAAAAGGTAATTAGTTGTCTTGCTTAACAAGCAAGATTCACATTCGTCATATAACTTATAATCAAATGAGCTACTACTCCTATATAGGTTAGACATGTGTCTCTCACTTATATGGTTAAGTCGATTATGCAATAAGTAAGATGATTTTAAGTTATCCCGTTTTGATCTTTTATTGTCATTGATATTTAAAATTGGATTGCACATATCTAATATGTAAATACCATTGCACAATGACGCAGTACCATATAGCATTTCATTCAACATAATTGAACAACTGTTACTTGAAAAAGTTAAATGAAATCTTATTTTAATAAGACATGAAACAAATACAATGTTCTTTGTCACAACGGGTACATAATAGCAATTATCCAAAATTAACTTTAGCCTACTAGGAAGATACAAAACATATGATCTTACGGCTAATGCAGCAAATCTTGCTCCATTTCTCACATGTAGGTTTATCTCTCCCTTCTTAAGTGGTCTACTATCCCTAAGGCCCTACACATCAACATATATGTGTGAGCCACATCTGATATCTAATACCCAAATATTATGGTCAGAAATAGTATTAGCTTTAATGAAAATTAACATACCTAAAGTAGACAGTGGAGCATCTAATGCCTTCTTCTACTTTAATGACTCCAGATAGGCTTTACAATTCCTCTTCCAATGCCCTTTCCTATTGCAATGAAGGCATATTCCCTTTGGTGTTTTCTCCTTTGCATTCTGCTTGGCTACACCTCTCATTAGTTTCTTGGATTTCTTCTTCTTTTGGTTCCTCTTGCGAGAATTAGAAGCAAAGTCTACTAGCATCATAGCCTTACTATCCTTCTTAACAGTTTGCTCATTTGTTTTAAGTAGATTAATCAACTCAGGTATTGAGGTGGATATTTAGTTCATTCAATAGTTAAGTATAAAATATGAATAACTATCAGTCAAACTAGTCAGAATTAAGTCTATACTTAATTCATGATCCATTATGAAACTCAAACTGGTTAACCTCTCAATGTATCCATTCATCTTTAATGCATACTACACTAGAGACGATCCCTCTGCCATCTGAGAGTGGAAGAGCAACCTCAAGTTCTCGAACCTTTCAGACTAAGCTTGCTCATTAAATAGTTCGCTTAGATGGTAAACTATAGTATGAGCATCCATAGCCTCATGCTGCTTTTGCAATTCTAGTGACATAGAGGCTAATATAATACAGCTAGCTAGCTCACTATCATCCAGTAGCTTCTTGTAAGCTTTCTGATCCTCATCAGAGGCATCTACAGTAGAGGGATAGAGAAGTGGCTCAGATTTAAGAACAATTCTTAAATTCTGTAGCCAATCTAGGAAGTTTGGTCCCGTGAGTTTGTTGGAGTAAAGTAGAGAGTGTAAGTTCACACTAGACAAAGACATCGTGGCGATTCAATAACTAGAAGAATGAGAGAAAGCATTAGAATGTACATAAATGCATATCGATAAGGACTTTAATTACATGCATTATAGGTCCCACTATTTTATCCAAATTCATAGCCCTCACTACGAATCTGAGAAAAATTATAATTTTCCTAATGGGTTGATATCCAATATCATTAAGAATGACTTTTAGTTTGCCCCACAAGCCACCTTAGGTCAATCAGTAGGTATCATTCATACCAATTGCATTTAGTTATGCAACTATCGACTTGTTCCATCAATTGTTGATTTAGCACACTCATTGGGTTATCAACTCTTGATGCATGTAAATCCCATGTATACTACTAAGCTTCACCTCTATCCACATTGACCCTTAGGTTTGCCCAACAAATCAACGCTTCCAGTTAGGACCAATCCATTAATCCAAAATCTAATTTTATGGTTTAAAAACATTCGTGTAGAGTAGGCCTAGGTTTTCCCAATAAGCCAACACAAAGAATTTTGGTTTTTTCCATATTAATGGAAGGCGTAAGTCCTAATATTTTAGTTGAGGAATTTATTTTTAGATCTCATTAATACTTGGATGGTATTACATATATATATATATATATTCAAATTATGGACGACTCAATTAAATTAGGCCTATGTCCATAACCACCTTTAAAATGCATCTAATGCATGTAACACACAAAAGAGGTTTAATTTAGGTTGTGAATTATCTATGCATCTAAAGTTTGTGATTCGATTCAACTCTTAAACTGAATCAGGCATTAGTGTTAGCCTTGGCTAATTTGAAATATAAAGATTAGGAACCCTAAAATTTAATTATTTTGATATCTAAGTTAAGCACTTTAATTCTAGTACACATGCCTTTTTCTAGTCACACAAGAAATGCTATGCTCTACTTGGATCAATTCTAAATTAATCCCTAGTTTCCAAAATTCCTTAACATCAATTAGTCATCTAAAATATTCCTAGTTCATCTCAAATTTATCAAGACAATCAAAAAATATCTTAACGGCCAAAATTATCAAGATAAATGAGTTAATCTACTAGACACTAAAGAGATCGATTCGATGTCCAGAAATTTTCTAAAACGCTAATTTCAAACTCATGCAATTAGCATGCTACTAGTATCAAAATAATACATTTCTTATCTCATAAAAATAATTTCAAGGTCTTATAATCGAAACATATACACATAAGTCATCAAACAAGTCAACCCCATCAACTTTCAAAAAGCTGACCAATGTTGACTTTGACATAATTTATTAATTGAATCAAGTTCAATTAATTTTGCAAAATTCTAGAGTCTTATGCACATTCTAAATATGCCTAATAAAAAATTCCAAAATCTAATTCCTAGGAATTCTTTATGAACTAAGTGGAATTAGCACATCATATGTCCACTAATACTTGTCATACACCACCAACATGCATGTAAAAATGAGAATAAATAATTAATCACTTCAAAAACAGGTGTGATGCATCTCATACACGTGGAAACATCATATGTGCATGTTCAGGAAGAAAATGCATAAAAATAATTTTTATAAAATTATTCTAGAATTTACAAGCACGCATGTTCATGAGATTTCTAGAATTTCCCATAACTTCATACATGCATCAAGCTGAAACTAAAATCATAATAAAATAGTAAATGATATTCAATTGCATTTTCCTTGTCCAAAAACGTAATATAAAACTTATAAACATTTCTGTGAAAGAAAACTCAGAAAACAATTTTTCTATAATTATTATGAAATTTTCAAAATCAACACATACATTATGTTTTCCAGAAATTCCTAGAAACCAACATATGAATAGACTGGAGATTAATTCGTAATAAAATAGCAAATGACACTCAATTAAAATTTTCTTTGATAAAAAATAATATAACTTCTTATAAATATTTATGTGGAAGAAAAAAAAAACCATTTTCCTACAATTGATACAAATCTTTTGAAATCAACATGCATGTGAGTCACAACCCAGCAAATAGTTTAAACATGTTCAATAGATCATCTTATACATGCATAAGTTGCTCTGATACCACTATTGGAGAGTCATGGATCCATGCATCATATACATGGAAAGGTAGTGGTTGGAATCAAAATTCCATCCCCACGACATCCCCAAAAGTTCTAGAATCTATGTGCATTTATAAACAGATTATAAAAACATGAAATTATAGCATATGTACCTTACAAATACTCCTCATTTCTTGAATCTTCTCCATATTTGGGTTATAACAAATACCAAACACCTTCCTTAGGTTCTAGAGAGAACGTAAAGATGAAGAAAAATCAGTGTGTAAGGGTGGTTAGAGCACCAAATAAGATGAGTTCAAGTAGATGCTCGAGTGAGAGTTAAATCAAAACTAAATTACATGCAATTAATCTCATGCAACAATTGATTAAAATTGCAAGAATAAATCTCAAGATCACTCCTCTCAACTTCCAGAACTCTTCTGGAGCCTTAGCCGCTCTACTGAGTGTGTTTTTGGGTAAAAGTTCGTGTGTACATAAGTGAAGAACTTACTCTATATTGAGTGTATTTTTTGGTAAAAATTATTGTGTATATAAGTCAAGAAGTCACTTATGTACTACCTGATCATGGCTTGCTTAATTGACAATTATGCACACTTTGTATTTCATCCAATCTTTTATGCGTGTGCCCTTTAGATTCCCAGTTATTTTGGTCACTTGAATTAACTCTTAATTTGAACATATCATGAAGGGTTTCATGATACTAATTTACTGGAATTTAAGTAAATTAACACTTGAACTCTTTGATAGTTAATTATCTAACTTACGAACCTTTCCATAGTCAATTACCACGCAATTTTTCCTTTCACCATCTTATACCCCACTTGGTTTAGAGTATGGGCTATGCGTTAACTCCCACTAAACTGGCTATGTCAGATCTACTTCAAGTGATGTTAGTACTTGTCCTAGGGATCTCATTACTCCATAGTCAGATCTAGTCCAAGTGATGTTAGTTCTTGTCCTAGGGATCTCATTACTCTATGTTTCATGGAAGACTCTCTTCATGACACATAATTGCTTTGGCCAGAGTCTCCCGAGTAATGACCTCAAAAAGAGGTCGTGGATATCATCTCCTTCTATTAAGAGTGGTGAATCCTTTATTGGCTACCTAATTACCTTCAAATACAATAGCTATACCCAATCACTACCCTATGAGTGACCTCATCTTGAGGAAACAAGGAATGGTGTCAAAGCACAGGATCAATATCCAAGATATCCTTGAGTACCTCAAGTCTAAGGATATTTACACCATTGTTATAATGAGATTAATCACTGACATTTGATAGATCATCCACATGATAATCTCATAACGGGTTATCCAATGTACTTACTACTCTTAGTAAGCATCCATATGTTAACTCTAAATATCTCATGCTTACAGTTTATGAGATCCACTGTTGGATTAAATCAAGGAGTATAACATGTGCTAGTCTATTTGAATTAACAATGTCCTGTCTCATTAATCCTATGACTAGGGATAATTTACATAGTAAAATAATTGAACATGATAGGAATCTCATTATTATGATCTCATTATGATTTCCTTCATGCTATGTTTCGTATCATGGACTTCATTAATTCGATTTAAGAACGAAATCAATTCATAAATAAATGAGCATTAAATTAATGAAAATTACCTTTCTCTTTATTAGCAAAATAAAGATTGTACAAAAGTGCTAAAGGTGATTGAATTTAGAGTACTACTATAATAGTCTATTTTCCATACTAAAGCTTAGAGCCTTAGATTATTTCATATAATTCAAATTATTTTAGCATTCAGGAAATGCATTTCATGTAGCATCCCTTCTCTCAAATTATTGAAAGCTTTAAAGTCTTAGACTAATGAGTCATATGAGTGGCAACACATAGAATGAATTTGGTACATTTATGACATGATTATTATAATTGTGTTCAAATGCATAATATTAACATACACATATGAATCGTGAGTTAGACAAATTGTACTCAATTGACATATTTTGGGGTATGAAACTAAGATGAATGTGATAAATGACTGAGCCTGTTAAATGTGATATGAATGTACATTTCCAATGTCTTATACTTTGGTTTACCAATGATGAGAATTGATGGATTTTAATTAGTAATTTGAAATTAATTGTTATAATTGGGAGAGTTATGATTCAATATGTATTTTTGGATTTAAAAAAATGCCAAGTGGCAAGACAAGTTGACACAAGGCAGTATAAATAAGTGAGACGTGGCATTAGGATTGAGTGACAAATGACTTAGATAATTGGGTGACAAATAGCTTGAAGATTGAATGACAAGTGGCTTAAAGATGTAGAGAAAAATGGACTAATTGCTACATGACCTTTAGTACCAAAAGAAGAGCACATGTGGCAAGTGTTTTTAAATGACAAGTGTCATTGACACTCACCACATACCTATCATGTTATATCCATATGAAAGACCATCTTTTTCTTTCATTTCTATTTTTGCTATATGTTATCTTCTTTCTTCTCTCAAGTTACGACATTCTCAACCCCCACACCCACGATTTTGAGTTCTTATCATAATCCTTCATTTTATCACTACAATATTTATTGTCTTTATCTTGTTGATAAAAACCCAACCTATTCTATCTTGAAAGTTTGATGATCGTGTAAGCTCGGAGGATGTAGGTTATGGATGATTTAAAGAAGCTTTGGAGTTAATCAAGTAAGTGGATCATTGACTTCTTGTGATATATGTAGCATAATATTTATGATGATCATTTAGGGATGGATTGATGGTGTTAAGGGTGTATGAAGTGTACTGGAATGTTGATGAATAAATGTATGCATTTGTGTTCTGTTTTTGATACATGATCAACAATAGATTATGAATTGTAATATGGATGATTTTGAGATGGAATTGAGGTGAAAATGATAAGGAAATGAAGTTTAAATAATGAACGATAAAGAATATGTGTTGGATATAATTTGTAAGGGTTAAAATCTGAAAAAATTGAAGGAGAATGGATGAGGAAATTTTAGATGGCTCATCCCACGATCATGGGAATGCCTCCACAATCGTGGGAAATGCAATGAAGGTGAAATGTTCGGATAACACCTCCTATGATCATTGGGAATGCTTCCACGATTGTGAGAAATGCATGGAAAATGAAATGTTATCTTTTAAGTGATTATTGAATCAACTAAAGATAAGTTACATTACCTTAGTGCATTTAGACTTGATTGAGGCTTGAAATGAACCTAGTATGATGTTGAATAAGTTGATAAAGTGTTTGATATGTTTAGGTTGTTAAATAAGGTTATAACTTAAGGAATGGATTGTTGATATCAATGTGTATAAAATCTGGAAATTTATGAGTATCATGGGAATGAAAGTGTTCTTATAATGCAATTGTGATCTAAAGGAATGGGTGATGTGAATTAAGTTTGAGTGAATGAAAAATTAGATATTGTGTGATTATATGATGCTAGAAAAAGATTGATGAATATATTATTGATGATATTAAGGCTTGTACCTTAACATTACTTAAGGTATAAGCCTAATTGAAAAATGGAAGTATACAAGCTATAAAGTGAATGATCTAAAATCATATAAGTTCAGTAAAGGATAGTGAATAAGGATACATACCTGGGAAAAGTCAATTGAGCATGCATTAAACTTGTACTAAACAAAATGTTGACTACCAGACTTAGCTCTGATGAATATGTGAAAATGACTATATGTAATAAATGAAAGTGGCTGATTGCGTATAATGAAAAATGATGGATTTCATCATATTGATATGCATGATCGGATAAAGGAGTTGTGACCTGAGTGACCAGTGAAAAAGAGCTTAAATCTCATAAATACGCATAAAGAGCCATAAGCTCAGTATTTAATAAGCCCGGTATCTAGGTGTGGGACAGTTATTAATGAGTCCGGTATCCACAACGAAGATGGAACAGTAAAAATGTGCTCGATCACAACAAAGTAACAATAAAAGTGGAGTCACATATGCATTTGCAGATATATTTTGATATGTAATAAATGAATGATCGAAATGAATTTTTTGGACTGTTCTGAACTAAAATTGTGAAATAGTGTACACAAATTGTCTTTGTTGAAGCATGATGAAATGTGACATGATATGCAATATTTGATTATATGATTTGTCTGTGAATTGGATTGTGAATTGTCCTTGTGATTTGATATGAGTGAGCACATTGAGGATGGTTCACTCAACAAAACTCATCAAAATTGCAATGTTAACTTTCAGGTTCAGAAGAGAGCTAGCTAATCTAATTGAAGTAGCTACTACATTTGGACTTGAGCTGGTGGACGAGATCAGTTGTACCTGCACATGTTTTTAGTTTTTTTGTATCAAGCATTGTATTTCTTAACTATTTTACAATGTATATGAGAATTCTAAAATGTAATGATATTTATGAATGGATATGTTGTTAAATGAAATGGTCCAAAATGATTATTGGTTTGCTTAAAATGTGTTTAATGTTTGAAAATTTTGTAAGGAGTTGATTTGATTTTCTTAACGTGCTATCCAAGTAAAGTATGTTATCAAATATTCGTCAGTATGTTCAAGCATATGCTCTATAAGAGTGGTGTGTTACATTTCACCCACATGCATATCATTAGCATACACATATGAATTATAATTTTGTACGCATTACAAAAATAACATATGTACTCAATTGTCATATTATAGGGTATGAAAGGTTTAAAACGATCATGATATGAATTGTGTATTGTTTATGTCTTGAATTTTGGTTTGATTGGTTACAAGCAGTAAATTTGGAATTAATTGTTACCATTAGAAAAGTGATGAATTAAAATGTATATTTAGATTAGGAAAAATGCCAAGT
>JAOTAY010000002.1:12117448-12128802 GCA_025629805.1 Erythroxylum baracoense | reverse complement strand
AACGTTTTTATTATCAATTAAGATATTTTAATTTTTAATCATTAATCAAAATTTCTATTTAACCAAATTAAATATATGATATAAATATTTAATTATTAGAATTGTTTGATAGTTATGATTGAAATATAATGAAAATATATATTTTAAAAAAATTTAATCAATAACTTTACCGACGAAACATCAACAATTCTGTCGGTAAAAGTCTATAATATATACCAACAGAGAACATATTTCGTCAGTAATGGTTAAGGTTATTTACCAACAGAATCCTTGTTACCGACAGTAAAGTTACCGACGGTATTAAACAGTCCGATGCTAAATTTACATACAGTTAAGGAACTTACCGTCGGTAAATTTAGCGTTGGAAACTTTTAGCCCGTCGGTAATTTACGGACGGAAAAATTGTGACGGTCGGTAAATTTTCGTTAAAATTACCGACGGTAACTTATTTTCTAACGTTAAATTTACCGACAGAAATTTCTTTACCGTCGGTAAAGTTAGCTTTCATCATACAATATTCTATTTCTAATTAGAATATTGTATGATGAAAGTATTCAACTATATTGAAAATTTGTGAATGGAAAGGATAGTCAAAGCTACATTGACATTTCTTAATATTTAGGTAGTTATGATCTGTTGATAGACGTAAATCTTGATCTATAAATATAAATTGTTTAATTAAAAAATTAAATATAAATAAAAGAAATTTAATTTATCTAATCCTAAATATGATTTATAGTTATAATTTAGATCCATTAATTGTCAACATATTTATAAACAAAATTTTTCACACACAAAGAATAAGTTGAAGAGAGAAAATATATTTTATTCAAATTGGACTTGATTATAAAGTTTGAGAAACTTTATAAATAAAAATGAGATATTTAATAAATAAAGATCAATATGAGAAATTGAATCTTATTGGACATAATTGGTATTTAATTAGACTTATTTGTAATTCTGATTAAAATTTAATTGAAATTAGAATTGAATTTCAATTAAATTACTATAATGTTCAAAACCTATTATAGATAAGCTTAAGCTCTAAGGGAACTAACACTCCTTACCTAACCTTCACTATAATACTTATAGAGTTTTCTTAACACATTATGTGGATATTATTAAAGGCCAGACATTTGTGCATCTACAATGGTTGAGATAAACCAATTTTGGAAATGGTTTGGGTACGATGAGAAAAAGATCAAACTTTGGAATAAGTTACAAATTATGATTCATTCTCTGTTATGAATTACGTGTTAATCATGTTGTAGAAATTTAAGTAATTTTGGGTTTAGGAAATTGAATATGAAAAAGTTTTGTAATTATTTCATTGCATATGAAGTCATATCCTACCTTTGTTTCACAACATGGCCTACATTTAAATGAATTAATTTACATAATTTTTGCTATATGAAAAGTATTCTCGTACCTGATTTAGTACCAAGTGCTACGAATAAAGCTTTTATAATAGCATGAAAATACAAAAGTAGGATTTGAGTTACGTATTTTAGACAAGAGATACATCATAAAATTTTGATGTCATTTTAGATCCCGAACCTCTTGAATCCCCTTTTGAATTTACATTATGAACATATTTGAATCCTCTTTTGAATGTACATTATGAATATATTTATAAATATTGCACAAATTTTCTTGAGTTTAGATGGCATTGAAAGTCACTAGTGAAAGGTTTTGAGAGGATTTTAGGAGAAATTATATTATGTTCAAGTGAACACATATATAGTTAAGATATTATGCCTCAACTTCATATCTCATCTCAAAACTTTAAAGTAATAAGTTATGAATCTGAAGCCAATTAAGTCATTCCATGAATTACTATTCATCAAACTTTGTTAACCTGAATTTAATACTAATAAAGTTTGAGGAGAGATTAAATATGGTTCAAGTGATTCCATTTACACAATTAGGGTATCATATCTCAACTCAAAACTTTAAAATAATGGGATATGGGTCTTATCTTTGTTTATAACTCATTTTATCATTATATCCTTTTTTGACATAGGTTTACTCTACTTGTAAATTTGTAAAAACTGGTAATATATCCACAATTCTAAGGTCTTAGGGTGATATCTCTTTTGGTAGGCGTCATTACAATCTAATCACACACATCTATACTTATTATAAATATTAAGAATGCTTTTACATGAAACATATTAATAGCACCAATGATTCACTCTATCAAGTAACTACTAGTTTCCCTATATTTTTTATAAGAAAAAGATTAATTGTAACTTTCAAGTTTCTTTGGTTGACACAGTTAATTGGGATAAAAAGTTAGATGACCATTTCTTAGATATTCATACAGCAAATTTAACATAGACTTAACTTACAACTGTAACAGTAATATCTTAAGTGTAAGGATTTTAAAATGGATTTAATTAAGCATAGACCCAAACTACAAGATGTTCAAGTATAAGCGCAACCTGTCTATCCCTTATTTCTTCTTGATAAGATGAATTATAAGAACTTCCTTTAATTTTTAAATTTTAATTCCATAACATGGCTTGAACAAATGGTTATATTAAGAACATGTTACGAGATATTAGATTTTACATTTCTTTCACTTTTGGACAGTTCTGGCTTATTACATTTTATACGTTGCATAATTTTCTACATCTTTCATATATGTATTAATTCAGTTTTATTAGTTTTTACCTAGTCCACAAAGATTTGCATCATATTAAACTACTTATTGTTTTCGACTGAAACCTTAATTATCCTACAACTCGTAAAGTTGCTTCTTTGTAACCATAAAGTCACATGTTCAAATAATGAAAGCAACCACTTTGTAGAAATACAATCGTAAGGCTGAGAACATCATATCCCTCTCTAGACCCCATAAAGTGGAGAGTCTTGTGCACTGAATACATTGACTTTTTTAAACTTATCAAACTACAATTGAATTGAGCCATAAAATTGCTAATTAAAACTTTAAATGAACTAAATTAAATTTGTCTTTATTATTTAGAGATCCAATTATTAAAAATAAAATATGGGTTGAGTTGGATTTTCTAACAAATCCAAGACTTGATCTTGATTGAAACTAAGTTTATGAGAAAAAAATATTAACATAAAGTTTAGCATTATATATACAACGTATAAAAATAAGTTTAGTACCAAACATATAAATTACCTTCAGATGAACTATTTATGACCACTGATTAACCTAAAATTATAAGTTTTAACTCTGAATTGTTTATTAAACGAGCTCAAAAGTAGACTTTGGATGCTCATTATTTGTCATGTTTTAAAGGAATTTTTAATGCGCTATATGTAGTGCTTTTAATATACCCATTGGTTCATTATTGCTCGACTGAAAATACAGCTAAAAAGGGCGACGTGATGCCCCGTATTCTTACAAAGCAGATTAATTACAGTTTGAGTTCGGCCTAGTAATAAGTGGACTGTTTTAAAAACTCTTTAACTCATCGTTATCATTCAAGAGTTATTTTAAATTTGATCCATAAGAGTTAAAATTAGTTGTTATTTTCGTTAATCGAGCCATGAAAATGTTGCACTTATAATGATCATAATGATGAAACATTAACACGTATTAGGTAGTTACGGTGGGAATGACTTTTCAAAATCTTCAGAGAAGACTTTCTGTAAAAATACGAGGAATGATATGTCGGCGGTAAAAGGGCATTCTATATAATATGATTTGACTTTTAGGTAAAAACAGATTTGACGCCGAATGATTGACAACTAAAATAAAATTTAGCTAATAATTTTTGGCTACTTTTTTTTCTTCACAACTATATAGTATTAGTTAAGTTTTTGCGACATAGTCAAATGTTATTAGTTATATTTTTTATAACGTAGTCAAATGTTATTTACTACATTCTATATTGCATAGTCAAATGTTATTTGCTATATTTTTAATAACTTCACAATATATTATTTGTTACATTTTAATCCATGATATTAAACAATATGTTCTGTATATAATGTATTGACAGGTTTTTTATTGTGAATTATGTGCTTATTATTATAAAATTAAATCATAGAAAAATATTATTAATTCAAAATTTCAAACATTGTATATATAAAATAAAATTATGTATAGATCATCATTAAATTATACTAACAAAAAAACATAACATCAAAGGATGATCATTTGTTCCTATATATGTATATGACAAATTGAATAATTCTTATAGATAAAACAATAAATAAAAAGATCATTTTACAAATTATAATATGTCATACTCCGATTACAAAAATATTATAGCATAATCCAAGCAACTACTTAGTGTTGTCCATGTCCATGAACCACTAATCATCCAAAAAGCCTAGTTAAAATCAACTGAAAATATTGTGAGAGCATTGATATTGTAAGTGTTTGGTTTTGATTAAAGCCAACACAAAATAACTTTACCATTCACAATATAATCAGTCAACAGTTACAATATCATCATTTTTGTAATTCAAGAAAAAAGTATTAAAATTATATTATAGGACACATAAGAAGTGATAGAAAAAGCATAGGAGATAAACTTAATACCCTATACTTTCCCCTTCATTTCTATGATAATTCGAGCCAAGTAATTTTTTTAATAACATATCATGTTTTGCTAGAGTTTCTTATCCCCTCATTACTTCAGCTTGTTATGCAGCCTTAAGCTTCTTGTTTTCCTCTTGAAGGTGTTCAATGATTGTTTTATATGTTGAGGTTGAAACATTTGGCTTAGGGCCATAGGCAAGGCCTTTCATATAGCCTAACTGAGTACTAAATACTATATCATAAATGTCATCTATACTAAGCTTATTCTCCTCAGATATATACTTCTCTAATAACTTTGAATTTTATTCTAAAATAAAAAATCAATATTCAATCCATATGTTAGTACTTACTAATATATTAATTAATGAACAAAAATATTTAACAAACTGTTAAACTTACATGGTTGTTTTCTGCTTCTTCTAACACCCATCCTTTACCTCCTTATAGTGAGCAACTTTACATAGTGTGATCCTATCACACTGTTTTCCATGTAGTTCCTTCTCATTTTGCTTTATACTACACATATAAGAGTGTAGTAAGTATAACTTGCAATCATAAAACTTAAGTATTCATTTCAGACAACTATAAATGACTTTGACACTTGATTATAAAGTGTTTTTATTTTCAATATATTGATCTTTGCCTTCTCACAATTTTCCTAAATCAAGAAAAAGAAACATAACTTAGAAGTTAAATATGTTGGAGAGCTATGGTCTATGCATATCATACATGGCAAGGTAGTGGAAGTGTTAGAACCAAAATTTCAACCCCACGACATCCCTAGAAAATCCATAATCCAGGTGCATGTATAAACAGATTATAAGAATATGAAATTACAGCATATGTACCTTACAAATACTTCTCCTTTCTTGAATCTTCTCCTTGTTTGGGTTGTAAAAAACACCAAACACCTTCCTTGGCCTCAAGAGCACAAGCAAGATGAAGAAAAATCAGTGTGTAACTGTGGTTAGAGCACCGAACAAGATAAGTTCAAGTGGATGCTCTAGTGAGAGTTAGATCAAGACAAAGTTACATACAATTAATCTAATGCAACAATTTCTTAAAATTGCATGAAGAAATCTCAATATCACTCCTCACAGCTTCCAAAACTCTTCTAGACCTTAGCCTCTTTATCGAGTGTGTTTTTTGGGTAAAAATTTGTGTGTACATAAATGAAAAACTCACTTATGACCACCTGTCATTAAGCTAGTCACGATCATGGCTTAATGCATACTTTGTTTTTCATCCGACCTTTTATGTGTGTGACCCTTAGGTTCCTAATTATTTTGGTCATTTAAATTAACTTTTAATTCGAGCATATCATGAAGAGTTTCATGATACCAATTTATCGAAATGTAAGTGGATTAACAGTTAAACTCTTCGATAGTTAATTATCTGACTTACGAACCTTTCCATAATCAATTACTGTGCAATTCGTCCCTTCGCCATCCTATACACCACTTTGTTCGGGTTATGGACTATATGTCAACTCCCACTAGACTGACTATATCAAATCTAATCCAAGTGATGTTAATTCTTATCTTAGAGATCTCATTACTCTATTTGTCATTGAAGACTCTCTTCATGACACATAATTGCTTTGGCCAAAGACTCTCAAGTAAAAACCCCGACAAGAGGCCTTAGGTATCATCTCCTTCTATCAGGAGTGGTGAATCCTTTATTGGCTACCTAATTACCTTCGAATACCAATAGCTATACCCAATCACCACCTATGAGCAACCTCATCTTAAGGCAACAAGGAATGGTGTCAAAACACAGGATCAATATCCAAGATATCCTTAAGTACCTCATGTCTAAGGATATTTGCACCATTACTATGATGAGATTAATCACTAACATTTAATAGATCATCCATATGATAATCTCATAACAGGTCATCTGTTGTACTTACTACTCTTAGGAAGCATCCACATGTTAACTCTAAACATCTCATGCTTACAGTTTATGAGATCTACTTCTTGATCAAATCAAAGAGTATAACATGTGCTAGTCTATCAGAATTAACAATGTTATATCTCATTAATCTTATGACTAGGGATAATTTAGATACTAACATAATTGCACAGGATAGTAATCTCATTATCATGATCTCATCATGATTTCCTTCATGCTATGTTTTGTATCATGGACTTCATTAATTCGATTTAAGATCGACATTAATTTATAAATAAATGAAAATCAAATTAATGAAAATTGCTTTTCGCTTTATTAATCAAAATAAAGATTATAAAAAAGTGCTAAAGGTGATTGTCTTTAGAACACTACTCTAACAATCTCCCACTTGCACTAAAGCCAATCACCTTTGTTTCTAATACCATAGGTGAGTACACTATAATCAAATCTCATTTGAGGAAGTAGCTTAGCTAAAGGATTAGCGATGTTCTGATATGTGGGCACTCTCTCTATCTTCACATCACCTCTATCAATAATCTCCATGATCAGGTGATATCTCCTGAGTACGTGTTTGGACATTTGATAAAACCTTGGTTCCTTAGCTTGAGCAATAGCCCCATTGTTGTCACAATACAACAGTATAAGGTTTATAATGCTCTGAACCACTCCAAGTTTCATAACAAACTTCTTGATCTAAACAACTTCTTTTGATGCTTTTGCAGTTGCAATATAGTTTAACTCAATTGTTAAATCTACAGTCATCTCTTATTTGAAACTATTCTAATTGACTACTCCACCATTCATTGTAAAAATATAACCTGATTGGAATTTGGAGTCATCTTGGTCAGATTGAAAACTAGCATCTGTATGCCTGCTCACTACGAGATCTCCATCTCCATATACTAAGAATACATCATTCGTCCTTCTCAAGTACTTTAAGATATTCTTGACAGTCACCCAATGAAACTCACCTGGATCCAATTGATATCTGCTCATAACACTTAGAGCATACGATATGTCAAGTTTTGTACATAACATAACATACATGATTGATCCTATTGCTGAAGCATACAGGATTAAACTCATGCGAGTCCTCTCATCTTGCATCTTGGGATACATAGATTTCGAGAGTTTTATCCTATGAGTCATGGGAAGAAATCCTCTCTTGGACTGCTCTATGTTAAACCTCTTTAACACTTTATCTATATATGTAGACTGTGAAAGACCTAGCAACTTCGTTGATATATCTCAATAAATCTTTATTCCCAATATATAAGTTGCTTCTCCAAGGTCTTTTATGGAGAAATTCCGAGACAACCAAATTTTGATAGATTGCAAACTTGAGACATCATTCCCTATTAGCAATATGTCATCCGCATATAACAAAAGGAATATGATAGCACTCCTACTAGTCATTTTGTACATATAAGGTTCATTTGGATTCTATGTGAAACCAAACTTTTTGATTGTTGTATCAAATCGAATGTTCCAACTCGTAAATACTTGCTTCAATCCATAAATGGATTTCTGAAGCTTGCATACCTTTTTGCCATCTTTGGATATGAAGCCCTCAGGTTGTACCATATGCACATCCTCAGCTAAGTTTCCATTCAGGAAAGTTGTCTTCACTTCCATTTGTCATATCTCATAATCATAATTAGCAATAATGGCTAGGAGTATTTTAATGGATTTAAGCATGGCTACGAGCATAAAAGTCTCTTCATAGTCAATGCCTTATCTTTGACAAAAACGTTTAGCAACTAGTCTCGCTTTATAGGTAACCACATTACCATCCATGTAAATTTTCTTTTTAAAAGTCCACTTGCGCCCTATGGGTTTTAGCCCTTCAGGTGGGTCAACCAAAGTCCAAACTTGGTTTTCAAAAATGGAATCCATTTCGAACTTCATAGCTTAAAGCCATTTTTCAAATTATGAACTCTTTAGGGCCTTTCCGTAGGTTGTAGGCTCATCGTCCTCTATGAGCAATACGTCATTATGTTCACTTATGAGAAAGCTATATCTCTTTGAAATATGACATATCCTACTTGAGCTATGAACATTTTGTGTGTTAGAAGGTTCAATTATTGTCTCATATCCATAAACAATAATCTGGGGTTCATGCAGTTAATCTGCATCTGTTTAAGCATCATGAACTTCAACAAGTTCAACATTGCTCCCACTATTTTCTCTTAAAAGAAACTCTTTCTCTAAAAAGATAATATGCTTTGAGACAAACACCTTTTTCTCTAAAGCATTGTAGAATTGATATCTAATTGTTTCCTTAGGATATCCTACAAACAAACATTTATTAGATTTCGTTTCAAACTTGTCTGATTGAATCCGCTTTACATAAGCCTTACAACCATAAACTTTCATATGAGAAAAATAGGGTTTTTTGTTAGTCCATATCTCGTATAGAGTAACATCAACTGTTTTCAAAGGTACTCTGTTTATCACATAAATAGAAGTCTCGAGTGATAACTCCAAAAAGATTTTGGTAGATCTGTTAAGCCCATCATAGACCTTACCATGTCTAACAAAGTTCGGTTTCTCCTTTCAGCCACACCATTATGTTACGGTGTGTAAGGTGGAGTCTATTGGGATACAATCCCGTTATCCCTGGGATAACTTAGAAACTTCTTATTCAAGTATTCACCACCTCAATTTGATTGAAGTGTCTTGATACTTTTACCGAGCAGTTTCTCTACTTCATTTCTAATCTTTTTGAACATTTCAAATGCTTTAGACTTATATCTCATTAGATACAATACCCATATTGTGAATAATCATCAATAAAGGTAACGAAGTGCATAAAACCACCTTTGGCATGAATAGACATCGGACTACATACACCCGAATGTATTAGGTCTAATAACCCATTTGTTCGTTCACCCTTTCCTTTAGAAGCTAATTTAGTCATCTTGCTTAACAAGCAAGATTCACATGTGTCATATGATTCATAACCAAATGACCCTAAGCTACCACTCCTGTATAACTTAGACATACATCTCTTACTTATATGGCCGAGTCGACTATGCCATAAGTAAGATGATTTCAAGTTATCCCGCTTTTCTTTTATTGTCATTGATATTTAAAATTGGATTGCACATATCTAATATGTAAATACCATTGCACAATGTAGCAGTACCATACAACATTTCATTCAACATAATTGAACAACCATTGCTTGAAAAAAGTTAAATGAAATCCTATTTTATTAAGACATGAAACAAATACCATGTTCTTTGTCACAGCAAGTACATAATAGCAATTATCCAAAATTAACTCTATCTTACTAGGAAGATACAAAACATAGGTTCCTACGGCTAATATAGTAACTCTTGCTCCATTTCCCACATGTAGGTCTATGTCTCCCTTCTTGAGCAGTCTATTATCCCTGAGGCCCTGCATATCAACACATATGTGTGAGCCACATCTGGTATCTAATACCCAAATATTATGATCAGAAATAGTATCAACCTCAATGACAAATAACATACCTGAAGTAGACAGTAGAGCACCTAATGCCTTCTTCTGCTTCAGTGACTCCAAATAGACTTTACGGCTCCTCTTCTAATGCCCTTCCTTGTTGCAATGGAAGCATATTCCCTTTGGTGTACTGTCCTTTATCTTCTTCTTGGTTATACCATCGACTGGCTTCTTATACTTATTCCTCTTCTTTTGGTTCCTCTTGCGAAAACCAGAGGTAGGGTCTACCAGTATCATCGCCTTACTGTCTTTCCTGACAACTTGCTCAGCTGTTTTGAGTAGATTAATCAGCTTAGGTATTGAAGTATATATTTGATTCATCCGATAGTTAAGCACAAACTGTGAATAATTATCAGTCAAACCAGTCAAAATTAAGTCTATACTTAATTTATGATCCATTCTGAAACCCAAAATAGCTAGCCTTTCAATGTATCCATTCATTTTCAACGCATAATGCACTGAAGACAATCCCTCATCCATCTTAGAGTGAAAGAGCAACCTCGAGGTCTCGAACCTTTCAGATCGAGCTTGTTCATCAAACAGTTCCTTTAGATGGTAGACTATGGTATAAGCATCCATAATCTCATATTGCTTTTGCAGTTCTGGTAATATAAAGGCTAGTATAATACAGCTAGCCAGCTCACTATCATCCAGTAGCTTCTTATAAGCTTTCTGACCCTCATCAGAAGTATCAGTAGTAGAGGGATCGGGAAATGGCTCATTTAGAACATATCTTAGTTTCACAAATTTGAGAACAATTCTTAAATTTCGTGGCCAATCTAAGAAGTTTGGTCCTGTGAGTTTGTTAGAGTCAAGTAGAGAGCGTAAGTTCACACTAGACGAAGACATTGTAGTGATTCAATAACCTAGAAGAATGAGAGAAAGCATTAGAATGTACATAAATGCATATCAATAAGGACTTTAATTACATGCATTATATGTCCCACTATTTTATCCAAATTCATAATCCTCACTACGAATTTGAGAAAAATTATAATTTTCCTAATGGATCGATATCCAATATCACTAAGAATGACCTTGAGTTTACCTAATAAGCCACCTTAGGTCAATCGATAGGTATCATTCATACCAATTGCATTCAGTTATGCAACTATTGACTTGTGCAATCAACTGTTGATTTAGCATACTCATTGGGTTATCAACTCTTGATGCGTATACATCCCATGCATCCTACCCAACTTCACCTCTATCCACGTTGATCTTTGGTTTGCCCAATAAATCAACACTTCCAATTAGGACCAGCCCACTAATCCAAAAATCTAATTTTCATGGTTTGAACATATTCGTGTAGAGCAAGCTTGGGTTCGCCCAACAACCCAACATTAAAAGAATTATGGTTCTTTTCATATCAATGGAAGACGTAAGTTCTAATATTTTGGTTGAGGGATTTATTCTTAGGTCTCAT
>JAOTAY010000002.1:12073891-12109061 GCA_025629805.1 Erythroxylum baracoense | reverse complement strand
AATAAAAAGTAACTCTTATACAATCTTTCTTGAAGATTACGAGTACCCTAAATCCTTCTTAGATCGATTAACTATAAGAGATACAATGCCAAATTTTCTTTACAACTTAAATAAAATGTGCTTGTTCACTTTAATGCTCAATGGCTCATAATGAATAAATGATTACTTGTGAATACTTAAGAACTATTATAAAAGTGTTATTGTAAATTTAGAATATCATAAAGATGATCAAAACCTAAATGCTCAGGTATTTATAATCATACAAAATTTAAATTATCATTAGACACAAAATATACTCATAAAGTGAATTGATTGATCACACCTAATTTACCCAACATGCATCCAAAAGAGGAGGATGACTATTCATAAAAGTTGAATGAGCATTGTCAATATTTGAATGCAATTGTATCTTCAAATTAATATAAAACAAGTTCATGTATTATCTGAACATGGAAGTCTCTATCTAAGGGACATTTAATCGAACAACTCATCAGCAATATGTATGATCTCTAACTAATCACAAAAAAATGTATTTTTTCATTATTTAACAAGAACAATACATGCAAACAACAAATAAACCAACAATGACATAAAAAAAGCATACACCAACAATCATCACACAAAAACCAACCACCCAACACCCACAATATACATATATATAACTATATAAGAGCTTCGTTTTTTAGAGACAAAATAAACCCAATAGAGAGCTTACCTAAAAATGACGCACGATGGGCCGAAAAATAAGTAGAAATTGACGGTGGAAGCAACGAAAATCACCCAAAACCGACGCAGCCGAGGGAGGAGAGAAGAAAAATAGTAGAGGGGTCGAGGGGTCGGGTTAAGAAGATAACTAAAATGACGTTGTTTGGATTAAAACTAAATGACATCATTTTATTTATGAACAACTCGTCATTTACCGATGGAACATATTTTCTGTCGGTATTCAAATTCACCAACTATCGTGCCATGTCTTGCCACCTTATTTTACGACGGATCAGTATTCCGTCAACAATTTGTAATTTCTTGTAGTGTTTTAACGACGGAGAGTGTTCACCATCGAAAAATTAACGACAAATTATATACCGTCGGTAAACAATCGACGTTGACTATTAAACAAAGCATATTTTATTGACGGAACTATTTCCGTTGGTAAATTTCCGACGCTATTTAATTGTGGGAATCATTCCCGTAATTTTTTCGTAGGTAATTAGCTTCGATTTTATTTCCGTCGGTAAATTTTCACCGTTAATGTATGATTTTCTTGTAGTGTTAGGATCTTTATTCATTCAAAGGCCACTGCTAAAGTAGCTTATTAGGCGTCAAAGTTAAAAAAATGTAATATTAACGTAAGTGATGAAACCTAATAAAAATCTAATACTATATTAGTATAATGTCTAAATTATATAGTTTATCAAATGTTATGATCTTTTTAAAACATGGCAAAAGGGGCAATTTTGATTTTATTATTTTCATCAAAATACAAATTATATTTAACATTTTGGAGCATTTAAAATAAATCTTAATATTAATAAAATGTTCAAACCAAACATGGAGGATAGTCAAAAAAAAAAGAAGAAGCTAATATAATTATGTTTTCAATAACTTTTTACCATGTCACTATTGATGTGATAGAAATAGATTATTATTTTAGCGTACTTATGGGTTATAATTTCATATGATATACACCCATCTATTTTAATAAAATTTTAGTTAGTTTTAATGTGATTTTGTTAATTCTGATGATTCTAATTAAAACTAATTAAATTAATCTATTCTAATAAACTTTAATAAATCCAAATTCCCATATTATTCAATATCTAAACCCTAATTTTATTCTCAATTGCCTTACCATCTTCATCTTCTCTCTTATCCCAATTTACGACACCAATCAGGATCTTTTTCCTTAAATTCCACTTTATTTTAATCCCATCTTTCTTTTGATCATAAAGACATCTTGTAAGCTTAAAAACTTCATGTACTTGTATACCAGCAGTGGTTCTTCTCCTACCTTGCAGCAGCCAAGAAGAGGAACAAGATCCCTATGCTCGATTTTCCTAACAGTTTCCATTTCTACAATGAATCTGGCCATTAATGTATTTCAGGTTTTTTATTGTCACAACACTTTCATCCTTAAGTTGGACCTTGAATACAAACCTAAAACCTTTAGAGCCTATAACAGTGTCAACATGGAAGCCATTTGTAGCTTGAAGAATATCAGCAAAAGTAAGCTTCCGTTAAGCTTCTCCAATACGGCAGGATTAACGCTAAGGGATTTGCGTGCACTTGTTGCCTCCTTGATAGTATTTGTTATATGTGAGTGGAGTAACACACAAATATATATATTCATGACCATGGCAACTAGCATGGTTACGGCAAAATATACAAGGAAGTTAAATTTGATGGCATCTACAACATCATAATAGCCTCCTGCGAGATCCTTATGAATTATGGCCAAACCAGATTTATCATCATTCATGCCTTGAATAATTGAAATTGAAGATGAGGGATAAAGAAAAAGGATTGCCTCATACACAAGGTTCTCTGCTTTGCGAAGGTTGAGAGAGGATTATCAATTATACAACCTTCTTTTTGTATTTTATAAAAAGACTTTTAATAATTCGAATTCATAACTTTTCAGTCACAAAAGATGAGGGATGAGAGATCATTCGAATAAGCTGAAGAAGAGGATGAATAGAGTAAAGCAATTGGAAATAAGTTTAAGGTTTGGATCTTGAATAATTTGGCAATCATTTATTAGATAAAATTAAATTAATTAATTTTAATTAGAGTTAATTGGAGTTAGTATAATCACATTAAGACTAGTTGAAGCTTTGTTAAAGTAGATGTGTCTCACATGCATATGTCATGTCTCATAAATACATTAAAAAATAATATAATTTTGCTACATCAACAATAACATGACAAAAAATTGATGGAAAAATAACTTTGCTAGCTTTTTGGCCTACGAAAAGATTTAATTTAAACGTTAGTGTTTATTTTACACGATCTTGTATTTAAAAATTTAATCAAAACAATAAGGCTTAAAGTACCTTTCCGTTACCTTTTAAATATTTTAAAATATTAAGATGTAAGTTAAGTTTTTATCAAATCCTTGAGAGATTAAACGTACGGTCCCCCTTTTATCATTTTGGCCGTACAACAAAGCACAAGATATATATATATATATATATCTGTTTAATTTTATTACATTCACATTTCATACAAATTTTCTAAAATTTTTTTAAATATGAATAACTTTTATAAGGAAATGTCACTTATCAGATCCTAATTATGTATAAACATTGTATCTATAAAGTTAAATAAAATAGAATTGATGGTATTATGCAGGGACCAGGGAAGTTTTGGATTGAGCGGTATACATAACATAAGGTACAAGAAGTGTTTCTAGTCTCCTGTCTATTTTTAGATCATGTCTGTCGCATCACAAAAACCTCTTTAAGACAAAACCAGTCATATTTATTGAGGTCCACCAAAATAGCATTCCAAGTGTGTCGTTGACCTCCCATGCATAATGCTACAGAAATAGCATTTCTGCATCTATAAGTTAAGACGTATCTTATTATAGTGCATTAAGCCTACAAATCCTCTATTAAATGAAATAACAAATAAAATAAAAAAAGAGTGCTCCAATGGCGTCTTCTCTCCCAACCAGTCCCCTTGTTCTTTTCTCATCTCTGCTTCTTCTCCTTCCTTTTTCCAGTTTTGCTCACCACCCTCCTTCTCCCAACATAACTTACCACGGAGGTCCTATCTTGACTGGAAATCTAAACCTAGCTCTTATATGGTACGGTCGGTTTGGTCGTGTCTCCAAAAATGCCGTCAGGAATTTCATTAAGTCGTTGAATTATAACGCTGGAGCAAACATACAGCCCCAAGTCTCATCATGGTGGAAAGTTGTCGAGTGCTACCAAGAAGCTGCTGCTAAACCTGTATTACCTATCAATGTGAAGGTTGTGAAACAAGTTACGGATGCCAGTTATTCCATCGGGAAGGTTATTACTGCCGACTTTTTTAAGCCTCTTGTAGAAAAGGCAACTGGAGGAGACCCTAACGTCATCCCGGTTATTTTCACTGCTAGGGATGTTTCACTCCATAACTTCTGCATACAGAGCTGCTCAGGCCATGGAGTTACTCTTGGTAATTTGGCAAATAAAAGCTGTTTGTTCTGATTATTCAATCCATTTTTTTCAGTACATTGAGCACTCCAAAATTAAATTCTCATGCAGACAACAAGCTGTACATATGGGTTGGCAACCCAGAAAATGAATGTCCCGGAACTTGCGCTTGGCCATTCCACAAGGCAGACAGTGGACCAGTAGGCATGGTATTGAACCCACCAAATGGAAATATTGGAGCAGATTCTATGGTTGTTTCATTTGCGCAGGCATTTGCAGAAGCAGTGACCAACCCATTCAAGACAGGGTTTTTCGAGGATGCCTTGAGGAATCCTATTGAGATTGCAACGGCTTGCAAGGGTATCTTCGGAAGCGGAGCACTCCCGGGACACGCTGGAAAAGTGCTCATCGATCCGGCAAACGGTGGAGGCTTTAATGCCCACGGATCAAGAGGCAAGAAATTCTTGGTCCCAGCTATATGGGACTTGAAAACAAAGACTTGCTGGACTCTGATGTAGCCACTGCTGTATACGGTATATACCTTAAGAAGAAAGAATATCATACCGCGCAAGTACTATGTAATGTATAGCAAAACAACATACCTGAATACCTTACCCTGCCTTTACCTTTTTTCTTTTTTTGTTTCTTCCTGTGGGCGGGTGGTAGTAGGAGACAAACAAATTGAGTGAAAGAAGGATGGAAGATATTATTCAGTTGTATCTAAAACCCACTTGTTAGGTTTTTGTTCTTTACAAAATTCAATAGGTCAAATATACTAATTTTAACTTCTGTCTTACTCTTATGAGAAATTTAAAAAATATATTATTTATTAATTAATATTATATAAATTTATAGCATTAATTTTATCTCATCATTGAAAATTTCTATGGTGTAAATTTTTAGTTTTATTTTTTAATAACTCTTATTATTAAAAACGGGTTAATTTAACTTTTTGATTGAGACTTATATTAATAATTTTTATTATTAAAAATTAATTAATTTATTAATTAATCAGTTAATTTTTTATAAATTAATAAATTCTTATAAACTAAAATAAATAAATAAATTTTTATTTAATAATTTTTTTAATTAAATTTTAAAATTTTTTATTGATAATAACAATCTTTTTCAATCATATTTTAAATTCTTTAAATTTATTTAATTTTTAGTCAATTTGATAAAATATAGGTGGAACCTTTTAAATTTTAAGCCTTTTGTCTTATTAGGGTTAATTTATAAATACAAGGGTATTTGTGTCAAGTGACATTAAAACTCAGAACGCCCCAACCCTCTCTCACTCTTCCAGTTCCCCAACTTTTCGACCCCAATCCATTTTCTCAGTGCTTTTCTTCCCTAATCCTCACCGCCTTTTCAATCTCTTTTCGTTCTTCCCTATTCTCTTCTCGCTGTAATCTGTAAGTTTCTTTTTCCATTTATGACTACCGTTTTTCAATTCTTTCTTCTTTTCTTTTTTAATTTGAGAAATTATCTGATGTGAAGTGCGTTTCATGTTGGATACTTTTCAGTTCTCAGTTGGTGTGTACTAATTCATTGAGGTTTACATGAGATTAAACCATTAGCTGCAGATTCATGGCGATGCTGGTCATTGATTTTTTTTATTCTTCAGTTTCATTTGATCGACTGATTTATATATGACTCGAAGTACTTTAATTAGTATGTTTTATATACACTGGTGATATTGATAGGTAAATTCGTATACCATATTTGCAGCCATTCTGAATACAATATTATGGAAGATTCAAAACAATAAGATTAGATTATGGATCAAATTGAAAGATAATGCTTGGTGTGCTAAATAGGGGTCTAATTTTCTCTTTTTCTTTTTTAAATACTATTCTCAGAATGCTTTACTTTTCGTGATAACTAGGGATCAGATCTTTGAACTACCACCAAGTCTAATATTTTTCTGTTCATTTGTTAAGACCTACTTAATTATTTATAGTCGGTATGCTTGGACGCAAATGCAGAGTTGCTTCTTATTGCATTGTTCTTGTTTGGCAAATTTTCCTTTTTCTTTAAATTTCAATACGTTGCCTTGCTTCATGTTTTTCGAGTGGTTACTTATATTTTTGGTTTCTGGGGCTGGATCTTGGATTCTTTCCTCAATAACTAGGATACCATTTTGGAATTCTTAGCTTTATCTGAGTGATTTATGTGTAGTGTAGGATTTCTATTTGGAAGTTTATTTATCTCATGTTTGCAGGTTAGTAAGCTGTTTAGATGTTGGGGAAAAAGAAAGTTTCTGGAAGAGGCGAAACGACAGCTGCAAACTATGCATTCAGCCCACTTGAAGATGACATAATCATAAAACATAGACTCCTCACTCGGACCACCACCACAAGGGGTGAACCCCCACTAAAGAAACTTCAAAAGAAATTCACATCTTTTGTTCTTGAGGTTGAGAAAGATGAAGGTAACTATAATGACTGCGTCAGACTTTCCAAAACTTTCTTGCAGGAGTTATCAACCTTTGAAATCCCTCTCCTCAAAAGCAAAGCAGTTATTGATGCAAACCTCAGGGAAAAAGAGAACTTCAATGAGTTGAAAGATGAGATAGATAGGCAGATTCTGCAGGCACAGGCTGACATAGAAGATCTTAAGAACCAGCTTGAAGAAAGTAAAATTGAAAGGCAGCACAAGGAGGAATGTGAGGCAATCAGGAAGCTGATTGCCATGCAGCCACCGAGGTCAGAGACGCAAAAGATCATAACTGAATTGGAGAAAGAAATTGCAGCATTGGAGGCTGAGAACACAGCTGGCTCAAGATTACTGGAGCTTCGTAAAAAACAGTTTGCCCTTTTGTTGCATGTGGTATGTAGCACTTCACTTATCCTGTGTGTGCTTTGCAGTTCCAATCTGTGCTGATACTGAGTGTGATCACTTTCTTTTGATTGAAACTTACGGAAGAGACTCAATGTCAATACATTTTGTTGTAGGTCTATTTATTAAAGGACTCAAGATAGCACTTTAGGTATAATTGCAGTCGCAAGGAAGGAACTTTAGTTTCCTTAGACCTCAAATTCTACCTAAAATATGAAAGCTTGGCTACAGAAAAGTGTTCAACCCTTATGCGATACCAGCTATGGAAGTTGAATGAGACCATTACACTGGTTCTTGGATTTTATATTTTGAATCGATTCTTACCTGTGCTTAACGTGTTATGAAAGCATCATCATCAATGATGTGATATTTGCCCTAAAACCCTAAAGTTAAGCTGTAGAATTCAAGCAATGCTCGCAATAGTTTCTCTTTTGCTTGTGTTTGAGTTGGTGTGTTATGCAGGAATTCAACCATTTCTTAACTAAATTCTGGAAATTACAGTTATGCATTCCTAAGAGGTGTATTAGTTTAGTAGGTTGAATGTACAGTATATTCATAAATTATGGCTTAGGAACTGTAAGATTCAACATATTGGTAAAAATAATGGAAGATATAATGGGTTCCTGTGGTAAACGGTGTTATGTTTAGCATTCTAAACCACATAGTTGTGGATGCATATCGCATTCTACTCACTCTTTTTTGGCCTTTCACACTTCTATATAGGTAGATGAGCTGCAAAACACTATAGAGGAAGACCAGAAGAATTTGATGGAGGAAATGAGAATGGCAACTGAAGAGCAGAAGAATGGGACCGAGGATGCTAGTGGAGGCTTAGAAGCTATGATTGTTGATTAGTAACAATTTGAATCTATCATGCTCGTGGAAAGTCTTACTGTCCTTGGGTCGTTGGCAATCAGAAATTGGAATTGTAATTGAACGAGGGATTTTTCTTTTGTTACATATGTGGTATGGAGCTTTTGGCCCCGAACTTGCAGCCTGCGACAAACTTTCGAGGCAAAACTTTCTATTTAGCACCAACCTTTGCTTGTGCCATCTATAAAGCTGGCCGGTGCTATGTCTGCTACAATGTGATTCAAACAACTTTCCTGTGTAGAACATAAATTTTGATTTTGTGAAACTTGGAGATCTGCCCTGTAAAAACACTGAGGCGTCTTTAACTCAGTTTGACCTAGTGGTCTAAGAGTGCCATCCCTTGACCTAGTTAGGGTTGACATGTAATTAATTAGAATAGTTGATTTACGATAGCCTGTAGTTCTTTCATGGTATTTAGTTTGTTATTATTGAAACCGAGCTGAAATGGGATATGAAACAAGCGGATTTTAGAAAGGGGTCAAAACTTCACTTTATTTCTTTGATTCAAGGGAATTTATACAAGATTATTTTCTAATTTAAAGCTACTGTCAGATTTGAAAAAAGGATGAACTTATCTTTCACAAGGTAAACTTATCTTTCACAAGGTAAACTTATCTCTTAAAAGATAATCTCCTAAGCTGGCAAACTTATCTAAAAATAAAGATAAATAATTATTTAGTACTCCCCTTCAAGTTGAGTAATAGATATTTATCATTTCCAACTTGTTTAGAATTGTTTTGAATCTAGACTTGGGCATGATCTTTGTGAAAATATTTGCTTCCTATGCTTGAGTAGGAACATAGCATAATTCAATGCCTCCTATTTCATGTTTGATGAAGCTTTGGTCAATTTTAACATGTTTCATTTGATCATGTTGAACTGGATTCTTCACCATGCTAATGACTTATTTGTTATCGCTGAAGATTTTGGTGGGAGAAGAAATAGTGATATGTAGATCATGCATTAACCTCTCTAAACAAAGAACTTCACAAATTCCTTATGCTATTGCCCTAAACTCTGCCACTACGGACTGTTTCTTGCCACTACGTATGACAAGGTTCCCCAGTAACTTAGTACAATAGCCAAAAGTTGATATAATATCTTTAATACAACTAGTCCAATCTGCATCCGTAAAACCTTCTATGCTTCTTTTCTCATTTTTCCGAAACATTAATCCTTTGCTAGGACTACCTTTGAGATACCTCATAATATGGTTGATTGCCTCTAAATGTCGTTAAGTTGGAGAGTGCATAAACTGGCTGACATACTCACAAAGTACGCAATATTTGGTCTGGTTAATGAAAAATAGATAACTTTTCCTACGAACCTTAGGTATCTTCCTTTGTCAATAGGAGGATCTTCTTCATCTCTCTTAAAATTTCAGTTTCTTTCAAGTGGAGTTCCCATGAGTTTGCAACCCATTTTTCTTGTTTCCTATAATAAATCAAGAATGTATTTTCATTGAGATATAAAAAATATCTTTTTTACTTCTAGCAATCTCCATTCCAAGAAAGTGTCTCAAGGCTCCGAGATTTTTCACTTTAAATTTCAGCCTCAATTTATTTTTAAGATCACTGATCTCACTAGTATCATCACCTGTGATTATAATATCATCCACATACACAATCAAGATAAACTTCTTTCCATTTTTTCCAAACTTCACTAACAAGGTGTGATCAACTTGTCCCGATTTGTATCCAAATCTGCAAAGGGTGTCCTGAACCTCTTAAATCATGCTCATGGAGACTGTTTGAGGTCATATAAAGATTCTTTTTCAGTTTGCAAACTCTTCCCCTTTCTTCTTTATATTCAAAACATGGTGGGATCCTCATATATATTTCCTCATCTAATGTACCATTTAAGAAGGCATTTTTAATGTCAAGTTGATGGAGTTTCCAATCTAAATTTGCAGCCAATGATAGAAGACTCTAATTGTGTTTAACTTTGCAACCGAAGCAAATGTTTCCTCATAATCTACTCCACAGGTTTGTGTAAAATCTTGAGCTACTAATCTAGCCTTATACCTTTCGATCTCCATCTTCCCTATACTTCATAGTAAACCCCACTTGCTAACAACCACCTTTTTCTATCGAGTAGATCTATAATATCCCATGTCTTATTTTCAAGTAAGGCCTTTATTTCCTCAAGTATAACTTTCTTCCACTTAGGCTCTTGGAATGCATCATGCACATTTCTTGGAATTTTTACACTGTCAAGCTTAGTAGTGAAAGATTTAAACTTTGAAGATAACTTTGAGTAAGTTAAATATTTTGAAATAGGATAGTTGATACATGATCTTACCCCCTTTTGTAATGCAATTGGCATATCAAAGTCACTTGCTACAGTTTCTTTAGCAGCTGATTCCTCGTCCAATGATTGGCCTTGTTGAGGAGCTTTAAGCCTTCGAGAATACACCAAGATTGGTTGGTTGGGAGCTAGTTTTCCCACTGAATTAGACTGGACAGTTTTGGGTTTAATGGTGGGTGTTTGTGAGTTTTGTGGGAAGATCTGGACAGAATTTTGTGAGATAGGGAGTGATATGCTTGGGTCTTAATAAGTCTCTTCATGGGATATCTCCCTTTGAAGAGACGTATTGGAGAAGAATGATTGACTTTCAAAAAAGGTGCCATCATATGAAATAAAGAATTTGTTCATAAAAGGTGAGAAACACTTATAACCTTTTTGGAGAAGAATGATTGTTTTTGCTTTGCTTTGCAAGGACACATTGCTCACAATATAAAGAAATATAACCTTTATTGATTAAAAGTTGTGGATATAAGATTTTTAAATATGGGAAATTTGGATGACCAAGGCGTTGATGCCATAACATAACATCAGAATTTGACATAACTGAAAAGGAAAACTTATTTGGTGATTTAAGTTTAGTAGGAGTACTCTTTCCTGAGAAGTAGTAAAGTCCACCTTTCTTCTCAGCACTGCCAATCATCTTCCCCGAACACTAGTCCTGAAATTCACAATGAGAAGGAAAAAATGTCACAATACAGTCCATGTCCTTGGTTAATTGATTGATAGATAATCTAATATAAGTTAACTTAGGCATGTAGAGAATGGTATTTAATGTTAGATTTGACAAACAAACGCTCCCTTAAATAATAGTTGGTGACACCTTTTCATCTGCGACCTAGACGTTAACTTTTTGTTCACGTGGCTCATATTTCTCAAAAACATTCAAAGACTCAGTCATGTGGTCTAATGCACCCGTGCCCACAATCTAGAAATCGTAACCTAGAGACTTTGATAATAATAATTGACACAAGTTACCTTTATGCACTAGTGCTGCGGTAGGAGTCTGTTGGTCATGTGAATCTGATCAGTGGTGATCTTTATCTGATTCAAGAGTTGGTAAAGCAGTTCAATCTACTGTGAAGACAAATTTAGCCCAGTGGATTTACTGATATCAAATTATGCTATATGTACCGCTCCACGTTTTTGCTGGCCCCTTTGGCTTCTAAGCTTCCAATCTGGTCATTTCCCATGTAAGTGCTAGCAGGTCTCACAGGTGGGGTAGGGCTTATCACAGTGGTCACACCATTGCATGTTCTTGGTTTGTTGCTCTCGAGGTTATTGAGTAGCCCACTTTTGAGAGTAGCCCACTTGAGGTAAGTATGACCTTTTTTCTAATCTCTTCCCTACGAACCTCAGCAAACGTTTCTCGGATTGAAGGTAATAGCTTTAAACCAAGTAGCCGTCCTCATACTTCATCAAGTTCAACATTAAGCCCCAGTAAGAAATCAAAAACTCTCTCCTTTTCCAATAATTTTCCATATTTCTCAGCATCATCATGACACTCCCAATTTGTTGCATAAAACGTATCCATCTCCTGCCATAATTCAGTGAGTAAGTTATAATACTCGATAAAAAACATGTTACCTTAGTGAGTATTTGATTTTGGATTTGATTTCAAAATGTTTTCTCCAAATCAGAATATATTTCTTGCATAGCCTCCCAAATTTCCCTTGTAGTTTTGCAGAATAGATAGATTCTTCTTATATTTTGCTCCATTGAATTGATAAGCCAAGCTATAACAATATAATTCTCAGCATCCCAAGCACTATAAGTGACTGTTGTATCCTGTGGTTGAGGAATTACCCCAGTTAGATATCCAGCCTTGCCTCTTCCTTTGATTACTAGCATGATTGACTAAGACCATTCTCAGAAATTCATTCCATTCAATTTATGTTGCACGATTTGCAACGAAAGATTATCAATAGAAGGAGATGAGGATTGGGTTGAAGGGGTTACGAAACTAGGTGTTTGGGAGGAGGTTTGGGTGTAGAAGACTCGTCATGGGATGGTTGAACTCGTTGAACTCCAGTCATGATATGGTTGAAAACAGATTTTAGGTTACCTGAAGCGGTAGCTCTGATACCATAAAACAAGAGGATTTTAGAAATGGGTCAAAACTTCACTTTATTCCTCTGATTCAAGGGAATTTATCACTTTATTCCTAATTTTAGCACTACTAACTATCAGATTTGAAGATAGGATAAACTTATCTTATCTTGTAGAAAATAAACTTATCTCCTAGAAGATAATCTCCTAAGCTAACAAACTTATCTAAAACAAAGATGAATAATTATCCAACATGATCAATTCTTTACCCGTCTCTATACATGTTTTTCGTTTTTTTTCAGTAATTGTTTGTCCTCTATTATACTTGTATCTCGATGACTATTATATAGGCTTGGTACGAGGCCTGATTGGGTTTAGAGCCTGTGGTTCAGTCCTATTATAATCGCAATCACTAATAGTTAGGACAACTTCGTCTATATATAAGAAAATTATGTAAATTATATTCATTTTATGCAACAATTTTATTAAATAAATAAGGGAATAAATATGCTTTCATTATTTATTTGAAGAAAATTTCAGTCAGATGATGATCACCATAATTATTGCAATATAAAAAAATATAAAATAAAATAATAAATGAATGTTAAAATGATAAAGGTAAAGAAATTAATATATCATAAAATTTATAATTTATCTTGTACATTTTCAACATTGATCTAACTTTAAACACATGTTAGAAATTTCACAATTTTACAACGAAATTGACTATGATAAAGATTCACCATTCGAATGCCTGCATTCAGAATAAACTCATAAGCAATAACAGATGCTGGAATTATTAAGATGTTTCATATAATTACTTGTATGATCGATATTGACCTCTATGTAACTTTTACCAAGATAATATGTTAAAATGCCCAGCACTTGTGGTCACAATATATGCTTCCAAATATTTATCTAATTTTATCATATAGTAAGAAGTCTTAACCCCTTTTTTCCTTGATGAATTCCTTAAAATGAAAAGTTAAACTTCTAATTATGGTTGACAATGATGTATCAATAACAGATAAAGCTGATACTACACTCCTATGATCTTGCTTTGTGTCCATTCTTAATTGATAATTATCAAACAAATCGTACTAGAATTGTTTAATGATATCAATATATCCTTTAACTTAGTTACATAACAAAAAACGATAAAAAAATTGACGCCCCTTATCTTATATCTCAAGTCCATAATGGAAATTATTATTACATTATTCCCTATCAAAGAACGATAAGTTTTAAATCCTTTATCATCTATTTTGACATAGTTTGAATCACCATATTATAATAAAAAAATCAATAAAATAATGCTAACTTAATCTTACACATGTGGCTAAAGAAAATGTATCAAGTTGGATATTTTATTTTTGAGAACAACTCAAGAACATTATGAAATATCCTAACTTCACACAAATTGCTTTAGCCAACTTCTGTTACTCTTTTATCTATAAGCAAGTATATTGAGAATCTTTTTGTCTCAACTTGACAAGCACTTTAATATTCTTGGTTTTGACTTTAGCATCTTGCATATTGAATTCCATTAGGTTGAATAATCCAAAACTAATTTCTTTGTGTATAGAATGCGGAGTTGTCATATAATTTTTTCAAAATTTTAAGTCATTTAGGTGTAAATTGGTATGCTATTCTAAATTGCCTCCATCCCTTTCTTTATTACTTCTAACCCATCCTTCACTATCAATATCACAATATACATGAAACAATGCATATGGAATAATCTCCTATCCATCAGCAAGCTCCTAACCCACAATTTGGTCTTCACTCTTTTGATCATAGCATTGTTTATGTCACAGTTGTCTAAAGTTATGGTTTGAGAGCTTGGTGTCAATGTTCCAATGCATTAAGCACTCGACCAGTACAATTTTCAATCTTTCACTTGTATATGGGGGCGATAGATAAATAAATCTATCATTTACAAAAAATAAAAATATTAATTATAACATAATCAATAAACAAAAGATAACAAAATTAAAGAATATTATTTATTAAAGAATATTATTTACCTTAGGATTCAATTATATAAAGTCTAGTCATTATCAGTATAATGTGTTGTCACTACCATATAACCTTTCTTTTGATTATTGGTTTTCACATATAAGATGTGATGGTAACTCATTAATAATTACTTAATAATATCTTTAATATCAAAATCTTTTGATCTTTGTAAATCTTGATGATTTCTTTCTTTATAATATTACAAGTTAGGATCTTAAAGGTCGCCTGGAGTGAGGATGAAAAAAAATTATGAAGTTTTGATTATTAATAATGAAGAGGAGATATTCATTCGCAATGATCATTTTAGCTAGCAAATTTTTTGACATATGAACATCATAAGTCATGGAAGTCATTTTACTTTTTTCTTTCGTTAGGTTAAATATGTTTAACCTCGTAATGCAATCTTCCTTTTATTGTAAGAGTTTATATATCTCTTTAAAACAGATATTTCACCTTTAGGACCCCCATCTAATATCTTATGGTAATACTTGTATTGGTCCTTTTCAACTCCATCACTTGATTAAATCTTAATGATGAGATTCCAAATATCACTTATTATCTTCAAAGAACTCGTCCCTTTAATATGAATTGTTACTTCACTTGGTATAGGGCCAGGTACTTGGAACTCTCTATTGTGTTGTCTTTTATTGAAGGATTATATACATCAATTTGAAACAATTACAAACATGATAATCATATAAAAGTTGTTAATTAACGTTTTATCTTATAATGAACTAACATTGAAAAGTAGCAAACAAGAAAATCAATAGACGAGGGAAATTTTACAAAGAGCATAATATAATAAACATAGATGTCTAACAATGAAATAAAGGTAGTAAGACTAAAAGAACGAAGGAAAATTACTAATTTTCCGACATGATACAATCAAACCCAAATACAATTAACCAAAAAGAAATATGGTATTCTTAAATATGTGAATGAACTTAAATAGTACAAATATCATGAAGAATTGAACATCATATCCTAAACAATATTAATAAAAAATAAATTTGATATAAATAACCAATCTTCTTTCGCTGTGTGTACCCTTTAGTTATTAGTCGATCTTTAAATATTTTTCCTTCCTTTTCTTTTACTACTGACTTCCTTTTATATATCTCTTTTGCCCTTAATATGCCTATTCCCTTTAGAAAGATACACTAACTCTTATGTCTGCTTCTTGTTCAAAGACTCTCCCTCTACCACCATAACTCTCATCCATTTATCCTCTAGCTAAATATTTATGTTCTCTTAAAAATTAGGTGGAATTATGATGAGTAAGAAGGATATTGAGTTTTCTCAATTGCAATTATTTTGTGGCCTAATGATACTTCTCATTCCATCTTTATTTTTCAAACTACAATTTCCAACCTCTTTCAAGTCTACTCCAAGCTAACCTAGTTTCACTTATACCTCCTTCAAACTACCCTCTACTGATCCTAACACAATATCTCCATATATTTGTTTCAAATTTTAATATATATTTCTCATCAAGCATAATATCCCTACTAATCACCATCTTCTTTGATTCTAGATCCTAAAACTTGTATCCCTTCCTACCTTTATGGTAGCCATTGAAGATAAACTTACTTTGACTTTGGATCAAGCTTAAATCTCTTATTATTATAAACATATGCATAAGTAGGACAACAAAACCTTTTTAACTTAAAGAAATATACCTTACTTCTTTTTTCTACTTGCTCTAAAACTTCTCATCTATTGATATATGTGGTGATTTTTAATAAGATATCATAAACAATTGGCCTTTTTAATTATGGATTTATTCATCCTCTATAAAATGACATTATACTTTGATATTTTTGAATTGTATATTTGAATTCCATACTACTCATATAATATTTATGAATTATAAATCTTAAGTATTTAATTTTTTGTACGTTTAATTCTCTATCTCAACCATTGATGTCTTGAACATTACAAAAGCCTTATATTTTGCTTCATAAAGTATACCTAAACTTTCCTTAGAAAATTATCAATGAATGTGACAAATCACTAAAATCCATTAAATAACAACTCTCTAGTAGGGCCTTATACATTAGTATGCATATAGTTTAGAATTTCTTTATTTTTATGCCCCCATCTTGAATTTACATTAAACTGTTTACTAAGCACATAAAACTTATGAAAATCTTACACTATTTGACACCTTTTAACAAGCTCCTCTTATAAGGTTTTGTCATCCCTCACTCACTGAAAAGACCTAGTCAGATGTGCCATAATATAGTACTATCATAATCTAACTCTATTATAGTAACCTCTCTACCTACAACTATGCTCCCTATTAGTCTGCACATGTTTTATGCTAATCTTGATGCTTTGATATTATCTTACTCAAATTTATATCCTAAACCATATGTACAAGTTACCTAAAGAAATCAGGTTCTTTCTAAAATGTAGTATATGAAGAATGTCATAAAGTGTCTTAATAACACTATCAAACTTCTTAATCCTAACCTATCTTATTTTGATTATTTGATACATTTTTATCATCCCTCAACCAAACAATACCAAAGTTGATTAATGTATATAACATAAGCTAATCATCTTTTAGTGTCCTGTGGTGTGAGCATCACGTATCTAGTATCTATGAGTCTTGAAGTTAACTGGTTAAAACATAAAGCATATCTCCATCATTGTAGTTTGAGTCTTTATAGTGCACTGCATTAGTAGACTTCAACAAATAATCAAAATTCATTTCATCATCTTATCTTTTCTTATTTGGATAATCCCCCTTAAGATTTCTTGTTTCCTTACATTTATGTCATCATACTATCTTTCCACCTTTGGGTTTAGATCTAGAACTCATCTTAAACAAGCCATCTTTATTTTTCTTCATCTTATAGTCTTGATTTACTTTTAGCAATATTGAGTCTTTGTTATTTATAAGATAATATTATAATAGTGTTGTCTTCCAAACTAGCTATCTCTTTATCCAATATAAGAAAGGTTACCAAGTGTTTATAAGAAAGAGGTAAGAGAAAAAGTAGAATTATTGCTTTGTCCTTATCCAAAATAGTCACCTCGAGCCTTAACAAGTTATTGACTATTTGATTCAATGCAATGTTATACTATTCCAAATCTGTTCCTTCCTGCATGTTCAGCCTATATAATTTTTGCTTTAGATATACTTGCTTGTAAGAATCTTTGACATGTAATGACACTCCAATTTCTTCCATATCTTCAAAGGAGATGCAAGCTTTATGAAATGATATAAGACCTTGTTTGCCCGACAAAGTTGTATGATTTCAGTTGCTCGTAATTGTAACTTTTTCTAGTCAAATTCATCTATATCTTTTAACTTATTCTCCCACATCCCCTTCAACATGCCTTAATTTGTGAATAAATCTTTTAATTCTTTGTTGTCACAACATAAAATTCCTAGTTTCATTAAATTTTCTCATTTCAAATTTTGCAGTCGAACTTATTGTTGCCTCAAATATGCTTTGATACAACTTATTAACAAATTAGATAATAAGAATAAGGATAATGAAAGAAATCAAACTAAAACATAAATTTTTTTAATAAGGTTTAACTAATTTGATGCTACATCCTTAGGAGCCCAGAGCAGCTAATTCACTGTTGAATAATTATAATGATGGTTATATCAAGCTAGGTTTGAAATAGTATGCCCATATATGACCTTAGCTAATATAATTTTACTCAAATAGATCCTTACCAAGCCTAACGTAGTTTAACTATAATTATAGTGGGTCAAATAATCCTTTAAATGCTTAAATTCTACTAAAAATATGTTTTAAAATAAGGGTGACTATGGTGTCATTACTATCTTTCTATAAAATATGAGTTTAATTTTGGAACGAATGTGTCCTTAAAGCATTGATCTTCCTACTTCTTTAGATACTAATACACATTTTCAAAAATTTGCATTCAAATAACTAATTAAGTCAATGTAACATATTCTTAGGGTGCCAAAATTCCTGATAAAATGGCTCCACATAAGTATCAAAGGATGCACTTAATATCTAATAGATATGATTCTCTAGGACTTGATTAAGATCTAGAACATAAATAAACCCTAAACATGATATCAAGCTTACTTACGATAAGATAAAGCAGCACCAATCATACCTTCATAAAGCTTTACATATACTAGCTTACGCTCTTTGTCTTTGTTCAATTTTGTTATAATGATCATAGGAGTACCTAATGGTTGCTTTAATCTCTGTAGCATTTAAGTAGATATTAGGTATACTTTGCTTAATTGATATAAGATTCCTTCCTTCATTTTCTTGATTTGGAATCTAATAAAGAAGTTAAAATTTTCGATCATACTCATCTTAAAATCCCTACTCATACACTTGGAAAATGCTTTACACATATTCTCATGTAGCATTAAAAATAATATCATCAACATAAATTTGAACAATTACAATATCATGCTTGCATATTTTAATAAAAAGCTTTATGTTAACCTTATCTTTAGAGAATCCATTTTTTAAAAGAAATGCACTTAGCTTATCATATCAAACTTTAGCGGCTTATTTTAAACCATATAAAGCTTTGGAAAGTTTTTAGACATGGTTAAGTGCATCATGTTTTCCAAAAATGGTAGGTTGACCATCATAAAATTTTTCTTAAATGAAACAATTTAAAACACTTTTAACATCCATTTGGAACAATTTGAAATTCATGTAGGATATAAATGCAAGCAAGAGCCTAATGACTTCTAGCCTAGTCGTTAAAGCAAACGTTTCCTCGAAGTCTATGACTTTTTCTTAATTGTATCCTTTTGTTACCAATGTAGCTTTATTTCTCGTAATAGTACCTGATCTATTTAATTTATTTTAAAGACCCATTTGGTACCTTTGGTTTAGTGATAACTAGGTTTAGGTACTAAAGTTCTCACTTTACTCCTCTAAAATTAAGTTAACTCCCCATTCGTAGTAAGAACCTGACATTCATCATTAAGGCTTCTTCTATTATCTTAGGTTTGACTTGACAGGTGAAAGCAGATAAGATCTAGTAATCACCCCTTATCAAATATCACCTAAATTTTGATTTGGAGGATGACTCTTCTTGAATTTCCAATCTTTTGGGAGTTCCTCATCCTTCTTGCTTCCTTCGATTGGTTTAACAATATATTTATGAGTAATTTTTTGGGTTGATTCCTTTTGTTTCCTTCAATGGCTAATATCTCTGGTTCTTTGGATATACTGTATCATCATCTTCAAGATCTTTCTTAGATACAAGATGGTTCGATTTATCAAAGATAACATGCATAGATTCTTTAATAGTAATGATTTTTCTATTAAACACCTTATATGCTTTGTTAGTTAAGGAATAACTAAGAAAAATTCCCTCATCCTCTTTGGAATTAAACTTTCTTATGTTGTCTTTAGTGTTCAAGACATAGCATTTACAACTAAAAACTTTGAAGTAATTAATTTTTGGTTTCTTCCTATGATAAAGTTTATAAGGAGTTTTATCTTAAGTTGATCTTATATAGACTTTATTTGAGATGTGATATGTAGTGGTGACTACCTCTACCTGAAAATACATATGAAGATTATACTCATCAATTATGGTCCTAGCGATTTCTTTTAAGGTCCTATTTTTTCGTTCAATAATTTTATTTGTTGAGGGGTTATTGGTGAAGAAAAATTGTGAAAGATACCATTATCCTCACAAGAGGTTTCAAACCTTTCTTTTTAAATTTCCTACTATGGTCACTCCTAATAGGAGAAATAGAAAGTTCTATTACCCTTTTGATAAATTTGATAAACGCTCCAAAGCATTCATATTTTTTTTCATAAGAATAAGACCTAAGTAACTATACTAAAATCATAACATATGATAAAAACATAAAATTTACCACCTAAACAAGCAATCCTAGTTGGTCCAAACAAATCTATACAAAGTAGTTGTAAGAATCTAGTGGAAGTTATCAACATTTTGGGTGGTTTGAATGAGCTTTTGGTTTGTTTTCCCATTTGGCAAGCTCCATTAGTCTTGCCTTTCTCAAATTTGACCTTTAGAAGCCCATTTATAAGTTATTTAGGGTTGAGGTTAAAGATGACGTCCACGCTTGCATTTCTAGTTCTCCTATGCCAAATCTATGCATCTTCACCAATAGATATTATACATGTCATATCTTGGTTAGAGAAATCATCAAGATCAATTGTATATATGTTTCCTTCACTTTTTCCCAAAAAATGCAATAATATTGTCAACTACTCTAAATATAATGCATGAACCCTCTTTAAAGTATACGCTATAGCCTTTGTTGCAAGTTGGCTCACACTTAACAAGTTATGCCTCAATCCATCAAATAAAAGTACATTATCAATAGTGGTGTGATCTTCCTTATCAACTTTGTTGATAGCAATTATATTAACCTTGACATTATCTCCAAATGTAATGAATCCTCCATCTTTGTCTCTAAGATTTGAGAATTAGGATGCAATGCCTATTGCCTTGAGAACCTATTATCTAGGTGTTTTAAGTACCTAAATGAGCTTGGATATTTGGTTGTCAGTCTCCTTCTTCTTTTTAACCCACTTGCTTGAGGGTTTATTCATTATCATTTGTTTTGAATATTAGAATATGTCAATATGCCTATATTTTACAATAAATTACCATACCATATCACATGATTTGATAGGATGACAATGATCATTATAAATTTAATGCATGAATGCATTTCTTGTTTTTGTATATGCATATAAGTCATGAAATTTTTTTTTACATCCTTTCTTTAGAAAATGAAAATTGCTAGCATAATTATATGTATGAGACATGTTTCTTTCATTATAATGATGCTTATGTTGAGTGTGAATATGTGTCATAAAATTATGCTTAGTGTAAAGCCTAATATGGTACAAGTAAGATTGCATCTTATCACGTTTTTTTATATAAAACTTATGCCTATTATTTTATTAAGAGTATTGAATTCTAGGTCTAGATTATAAATAATACATGAAAGCATAAGGATTGCTCTTAGCTTGAGCCCTAGTGGATATGTTATGTGTGTGCTTAAATGTGGATGGTCTTTGTACACTTGTTATCCTAGGGCATTAGTTCTTCACTATGTAAATTCCTTCCTTTGAAAAAGTTTCTTAGGTGTTAGAAGCATTCCCATAGCTATATCCAATTTCATACCTATTATTAAACTCTTTCGAGCTTTTATCATGTTTTCTAATTTTTTACTTTCTTTAGTGAACTTGGACAATGAGACATTAAGAGAATCAACTTCCTTTTTCAAATATATATTCTTATGCTTTAAAGTGTCTAAGTTATGATTTTCCATTATGGCTACATCTTTAAAAGCTTTGATGTAGTGCAATTTATTCTTTATCTTTTCATTTTCACTTATGCATGCATCTAGATTCTTTTGAACTTTTTTGAGTTTAGAAGATAACTTTTTCTTTTTCATGCACATGATTTCAAGACTCTCAAGAAGTTCATCATATATTAAATCAATGTCACTATTTTATCATATGATTTAAGAGTTAGAGAGTACCTCATTATCATCTTTTACCATAAAGCATCTGTGAGCTACATCTCCTTTTGAATGCTCACTTTCAAAGTCACTAATGTCAACCCAAATGGACGCTTGAGTTTCTTATTTTTGCCTTTTTTTCCTTTATCTCCTTTTTTTTCATTTCTTTAATGTTTTCAATTTTCTTTTGAGAAGAGGATATTGAGACTTTATATGTTTGGGTTTCTTGTATTCAAAGCAAATAATTTTATTTGATTTGTACTTTGAATCTACCTTACCACCTTTATATTCCTTTCTCTTTATGGGGTTCTTCCTCAATAATTTCTTAAATTGTTTAGAGATTAAAGCAATATCTTTTTCATCATTTTCACTAGATGATGTCTTTTTCTTTTCACATGATTATTCCTTTGAGACTTTGAATGCTAAAATCTTTCTCTTTGGTAGCATCATCCTTCATGTATATCTTGGAGCCTTATTTCGTATGTAAAAAGAGATCCAATGAGCTTTTTTAATGGTAAAGTTGATAGATTCTTAGCTTATTGTATATCTCTCACTTTAGCTTCTTATGTTTTTGACAGTGACCTAAGCAAGTTCCTTACCATTTCAACATTATTGTAGGTTTTCCCAAAACTCTTTAGAGCATTGATAATATCAATAAATCTAGTATATATGCTAGAAATGCTTTCATAGTGTTTCATTTAAAACAATTCATATTAGTGAGTTGGCATGTTAACTTTTCTTTTTAAAATTAATTTATTCCTTCATAAGTAACTTCTGATATGTGCCAATTTCGTGAGCTATTACACACATAAAAACTCTATTGGTTTCATTTCTTCCTAATGCATAAAAGAAAATGTGGACGACTTTAATATTTAAGGAGATTAATCTTCTATCTTAAGGATCATATTCCTCTTTCAGCTTAGGATCTTTTTTATTATCTATAATTTTAGTAGGAATGTACGGAGCATTTGCGATAATTTCCTATAAATTGACACTTTTGGCCATCAAGAAAAAAATCCATTCTTGTTTTCCAATACATGTAGTCATTTATATCAAAGAAATGGGTTTTATTAATAATTTAACCCTCTTGGTTAAAATATGTTAAAGATGCTTCTACATATGCCATTATAATCTTTACTATAGGATTTCATTTGTACTATTAGCCCTTTAGACCTGCTCTGATACTACTTGTTATTCCTTATTGGCACTCAAGAGAAGGGGGTGAATTGGGTGAACTCAAGATTTTAATTAAAGGATACTAACTTATAAAAACAATGCTCACAAATTATCACAAATGCAAGAATGAAGTATAAGGAATTTAATTATTCTTGTAAAAAATAAATTAAAGAGTAAGGGAAGAGAAACAAAAATTGATTTATAGTGGTTCGGTAAACAATCCTTTCCTACATCCACTTTTAAGACTCGTCTTGGATTTCAATTATAATTTATCTTTAAAGACAAAGAATAAACTTTATATGATCTTTTGTTTTGGCAAAAGGGAACCCACCTTTCAATCTTTCTTCAAGCTAAAGAGGAAACTCAAACCATTTTAGATACTCCAAGTACAATGATCACACTAAAAATGGCTTACAACTCAAACTTGCTCAATTGGATATTTTGATATTCACAAAGGGTTAACATACTTAAAACGAAACAATGAATGCTCAAATAATTGAAAAATACTTATAAATATGTGTAAAAGACACTCAAATGATTTTAAATAAAAAAATAGAAAAACACCTATTTATAATATTTTAGGACCCTTTTTAGTTGTTGGAGTCAAGAATTAGCCATTACAACGACTATATGTGACACATTGATTGACTACTGTAACATTAAAAGCTCTAGATTCACTATCTATTGGAACTAGATGGCTAGTAGGTATATTGGTTGACCAATATGGCATGTTGGTTAACCAAACAACAAACTCGTAGAATATCAAATTTAACAACTTTAATTCTATTAGTTCACTATTGTCCCATATAGGTCAACCAATCACCCAAAAACATGATTTTAATCCCTTAAAATTCTCAATCTTAATTTGATTAATGAAATTATGAATTAAACATCCCAAAATGTTCCCCAATACTTTATTTGAAAGATCGAGAGGCTTTTACATTAAAAACAACAGCTTCAATGCCTCTTAGTGAATGGAAAGATTCATGTAATGAAACGAAGTGAAGAGTTTAAGCATGGTGAGCCTTTTAGACTATGAAAAACAATCAAAATAAGCTTACAAAAAGTAATAAATAAAGTACCTCGATGTATCTTGATCTTCTTCTTGACTTGACCTTGATATTGAATATTGTAAACTTAGTCTTTCCTTTCACAATCCTTCAATCCAATGATATCTTGTTCTCATATTCCTTTTCATTAACAATATTAAACTTATTAATATTACTTATGTTTTGTTATCATTAAAACCTCAATTGGAACCTCCCTTAGTTCAACAAAACATTTTCATAACCCTTATTAATAGAAAAACAAAACACAAACTTTAATTAACATATGAGTACTTATAGGCTTGTTTGAAAAGTCACCTACCCTTTTGATGCAAAATTGAATACCTTGTTATGTATACCCTTAGTTGCTCAATTCGGTCTTATTATAATAGGAAAACCGTATATCTTAAAATAAATCCATCAAGTTGATGATAAAATACATGGTCGTTCTAGAAAAAAATGGAAGGTTTATTAGGTAGAAGGTGAAGAAGGCCCCTTCCAGGGGGAGGGGGTGTCGAGGGGTCTAAGTCTGGTTATTGGTTTAAGGACACATGGTGTCCTTGCTTTGCACCATTTTGAATGGCTACCAATAACAAGGTTTAACTATAACCTTTTTACTTGGTTTGAAGCTAACATAGTATCACTTATTCGAACATGTTTTTCGGTAAGATATTTAAATTTTTTTAAAAATAATTCAAGAATAACTCAAATGTAGGCCCAAATCCTATAGAAAGTAAAGATGACAATGAGAATAACTTAAGTTTAACTCGAAGCCCAATTAAGCTTAAGTTGCATAGGCTTATGCAACCCAAAATAATGTTATTTTAGGGAAGTTTCTCAAATTGACATCATTTTAGGCATCCCATTTCTTAAACTTAAAACCAAAATTACAACATCATTTTAGGCAGCCCATTTCTTAAACTTAAGACCAAAATTACAACATTTTAGGGAATTTTTCAAAATAATATTGTTTTATAAATGGGGCGAGGATTATTTTGGCTGTCGAGATAGGCCAGTCTTTTAACTTTGAACCTGGCCTAAAGCCTAAGTTAATTCGATTTAACCTATTAAACTTGAGCTACGCCAAGCTTTGGGCCTTTTTCCATCTCGAACAAATTGTATAAATTAATTTTCTACTTTTAAAGTTAATAAAGTAAATTAAAATTAACTTAATCATTAGTTCTTATTACTATTTGACTAAACAAATCGAATCATAATAATAATTGAACTTATAATCAATTATCTTAATTAATGTGCTTTTAGAGTTAAATATTTTTAAAAATTGTTTCCTATTAATTTAATTATAAAAAATAAACATAACAAATATGGCCTATAAGTAAGTAATTCCCTTCCCCATACTTGAGTTATACATTCTTCCTAATGTACATAACATATATGAACAATGAAAAACTAAGAAACAAAGGAAAAGAAGGAAATTAATATAACTTATACTCCCCTAACGATAAAAGATCGCCAAACTTATCCAATACCATCAATAATCATTAGTCTTTAATCCATCAATAGGGGTACCTCAGTTGTTGGCTAACGTATGTAAAAGTAGGGGTGCTTCTTAACATATAGCAAATATAGAATATTGCTAGGTACCATGTTCCGTATATAACTTGTAACACTGAATTAAGTCTCATCCTCTGTAACTTAATCATGCTCCAAAAACAAAATGCCACGAAAACAAATTTAAATTGATGACTCCAAAATTGCTTTTACTTTAAAGCACATGCAACAAACACCAACATCATTCAAAAACATACTAAAGACAATTGTTAAAGACATTAAAAGCTACCAAATCAAAGCAAAAATACTTAAATCATTGGGTTGCCTCCTTATAAGCACTTCATTATAAGTCTTTTAGTTAGAATTCATACTCAACTCCTAATTATAAACTTATTAGCTTTCAGTTATATCATATGCTCTATTAGAATAGAGCTATCCACGCTCTCGTCTCCTCTTTATATGAAACAAGTCTTCAATATATCATGTGCGAATATTTCTAGCATAACATGAGAAATTTCAGTATCAATTATATTTATATAGAAACAAGTATCTTCTTAACAAGGGGATGTCTAAAGGGTTGATATCTTAAAACTATTTCCTTATCCTCTACTTTTAGGATTAATTTTTCATTATGCACATATGTAATATCTTTATTAGTAGATAAAAAGGCTCATTCTAAGATTAAGGGAATTTCTTCGTTATCCTTTATATCCATAATTATAAGCTCAACAGGAAAGATAAATTTATCAACTTTAACCAAAACATCCTTTATAATGCCCCTAGGATACTTAGTTGACTCACCCACTAATTAAATGCTCTTCCTAGTTGGTATGGATTCGTTCAAATCTAATTTTTTAAACATGTCTCATCAAGTTAATACTAGCTTTTAAGTCTGTAACGGCTTTTTAATTGAAAACTACCAGTATTACAAAGAATAGTAAAATTCCTTAGATCTTTGATTTTTTAGGGTAGCTTGTTTTGTAATGTAGCAGGGCACTTGCTGCTTAAAGTAACCATTAATAACTACTTAAGTTTATTCTTAATAAAAAGGAGATCCTTTAATAGCTTAGCATATTTCAACATCTACAAAATAGCTTGAACAAAAAGAATGTTACTATCTAATAAAAAAGGTCTAAAAACTTACCAAATTGGTTTTCGTTTTTATCTTTCTCAAGTCTATTTAGGTATAGAAATGGTGGTTTTAACTCTTTGATAACGTTCTAAATCTCCTCATCCTTCTTTCATACACAATCATCTTTTCCTTTTTTCTTTCTCTTTTTATTTAGTTTTCAAGTCCCTTTTACTACTTAAAGCGACGGCTTTCATTTGCTCCCTTAGGTAGTTTGGCTTGGTGTTGCTAGACAAAATACCTCAATGCCTTTTAAAGATAATCTTAGCAAGATATCCAATATGATTTTCTAAGTTTTAGGTGAAGGATTATTAATTTTAAAGAGATGTTTCAATACTTCGGAAGTGAACCTCTAATGTAATAATAAATTTTTCCATAAGTTCCTTAAGATATGGCTTCCATTGTTGTTGTTGCTGTTGTTGCTGAAATAGGGGGGGAGGTCTTTGTCTTTAACATCCTTAATTATTCTATGAAAAGTTAAGATGGTTTGTTTACTCCAGATTATAGGTAGTACTATAAGAATTATTTTGAAATTGATTGCCCACAAAGTCAACGAACTCGGATAGCTATCTCATGTTGTTATGTGTCTAGCATTTATGATTGGGAACTACAACAACAACAATAATAACTCAATAAAAATTTTGCCAATATGCAGAATTTGAGAAGGTCCAATAATATGCAGTTTTACTCTTAACTAGTAGATAGATTGTTTCTGAATGATCTACATGAAAAAATAAAATAAATAGAAAGAATAAATAAATAAATACTTAATAAAATAAAATATGAAATAAATAATAAACTAAATAATAATAATAATAATAATATATTATTATTATTATTATTATTATTATTATTTAGTAGTTGTTGTTGTTGTCGTCGTTGTTATTATTATTATAATTATCATGCTTAGGCTAAAACTTTGACCAAAATGCTGATATCACATCATAGTATAAGTATCAAATTATGAAGTTATTCTAAATGTAGTTTCACTGCGATAAATAAGACACGTGCATTTTATAGCTACTAACACAGATAAGTTATTTCAATTGGTCAGGGCAAGTTTTCGAATGCATGTTCATTTTAGGTTCACTAACAGAAAGTAGCAGTTTCTTAAATGTAATGCTTGTTTGCGGTAGCAAATTGTTTACAACGGATGCAGGAACAAGCTGCCATATGAAATTCTAAAAATTCTTTAAGGTGCAACATTTATACTCCATCAATCAATATTAGCCGTCTAATGAGAGTAATACAGGTCGAGGTTCTATAGCTGGTAAAACGCCACCCAGGAACACGATCAAGTCTTCACTATTCAAAAAACAAATAAAGAGGAAATTCACCTATGCAAGCTCCAGCCTCCAATTGACAATAAAAAGAGCTGCCAATGATTAGTTGTATATATTTACTCAACTACGTACCTCACAGTTGCAATGCCCCACACTTCACAACCAGAAAACCTTCCGACTTACATCGTTAATCTCTCGCAAACAAAAATACGGTAATCAAGAAAACTCGGTGAGATGAAGCTTGACGAACAAAGGGAAAAAATAAAAACAAAGTATGAATTGTATAGACTATTTTAATCCAATTTGATTCAAAAATACAAGAAAGGGTGTAACATTCAAGGCCTTGCATCTCAAATAAGAGTAAGGATTCATTACAACGGCAAAACAGCTCTGTTTTTTCTCAAGACATTCACTGAAGCATTTGTTCACTCTCCTTACTACATTCCACCTTTGCTCCTCCTGGGACCTCCACTCGGGGTTAATGGGATCTCCACCATTGTAAGTGTTATATTCTTAATTTGCTCTTATAATTACTCAAGAGTTTTAAAGCTTGGTAGTCCTAGATGAAGATGCATCAATCAGTTGCTTGGATGGATAAGTTAATCCACTATGAAATATTTGCATTTGTGATCCCAAATTAAGTCTATGGTGTAGACACTTTCTCAATAACTCTTCCTCTCTCTCCCAAAGTATCATATGACGTCTCTCTCTCTAATCATTGAAAGGAAAAGAAGTCATTCCTAAGTTTAGCTATAGGTGCTAGAGGAAAATAGTTGGCTAATAACTTTTTTAGTAAGACCATTCTAAGTGCTAATAGATCCTAGAGGCAAGGATTTTATCCATGATTAACTTTGTCTGTCAAGAAATAACCTCAATTGAATAGCATATGCATCCTATGAAGCTCTATTGATCTTGAAATTATCAAGATCTCTAAAAGTTTGCATTTATGAATTTGGATCCTCATCCAATAATCCAACAAATTGCACAAATTATTAAACCATTTGAATTATGTTGGACTTATCTTAAAATTGTTGTGCTTGTACTATTAGCTTGATAATGCTAGACTTTGTCCTTATAAGTGATAGTCTAATATAATCCTACATAGTGTATTATCCTTACTGCCTTACAATTATAATTGGTGGTTATACCTCACAACTTCTAGCTACCTTAAATCATGAAATTTAGTAAAAAATGTACAAGAGTAAAATTTAAAATAAATAAATACAAGAGGAAAAGAAATTTTGATTAGATTAATAAAAATGAAATGTTCTTAATATCTAGTCTCTAAAAACGAGGTCAAAAAGTTGATGTATATATTCATGATTTGAAAAATACTAGATATCTACTAGACAAATGCACCTAACATTATTGTAGTATAGTTGAATATGAGTAGTTTTTAATTATCTTTCTATTGTCTAATCTAATAAAATGAATGATCAATTAAGAGGGATAATTAACTAAACTAAAATTACTAGTATAAAATAATAAACCAAAACAATATGTAAGAATGAAATAATCAATTGATAAACATAAACTAGATATAGAATTCCTTTATTTCTATACTTAAACCTATCTTGATCTAATTATTAACTTTAGTTTCTTGGACTAGCAACTCGAATCCTTTAACACAAATTTATGTTGGACTCATGTTAATTTGAAACTAAATATGGATTGGACATGGTAATATTTTGTGAACCATGTCCACATCCTTACTCTAAAACTGTGCCCAAACTTGCTCAAACTTGAATTTAATCTATCCAAATTCATCCTTCTTTGTTAGGGAGCTGACATGAGGTCTGAAAACAAAATATATGCTAAATTGAGTACCAAATAATATATAAACTATCAACACACAATCAAAACACTCTTAAAATATTGCTAAAAATATAGTCTAATTAGCACATATCAATTCTTTATATCCTCACTTATTAACTTATTCTAGAGGTAACAACATCATCCCCAACATACAATTTGAAGTTCCACATAAAAATAACTTTACATCATCATCATATTAATTTTATTAAAATTCTTGTTAATTACTTTTACTTTTGCCTTTATGATCTTCTTCTCTCTTTTTATGGAGGATATGGTGATCTACTTATGACTTTTTCCTTCTTTTTTGGACGTTGACAATAAGAACATAAATATCAACTATGCCAAACAAAATACAATAACTAGATATAAGATTCATAAAAATCATATACTAATAAATACATAATATATCAAGTTTTAAGCTGTGAATTCTAATTTAATACCATGACCAATAAAACTATACTATCCCCACCCTAGACCTTATCAACTAAATCATTTTTAATAGACTCAACACCTAAAAAAAATCATATCTAAATACATGTATAAATAAATCTATTAGAAGACAAAATATAGACATATAAACTCCACAGAGAGAGAGAGAGAGAGGTGACCTTTTTTACTTTTGATATATATATACTGTTGAGTTATTCTATTAGTATATCAATACACCAACTACCTTATTGTATACATATCCAAAATGCAATAGGTTAATTAAGAGAGATTTGGGTTGTTAACTTTTAGATTAGAGACTAAGAACTGAAATAAAAAGATGATGAAAATCACATTATAATGGACAATAGTAGTTATTTGCAACTTGTTGGGGAAGCTTTCCACAAAAAATTACCTTATTGTCCTTTACAATGTGAATTACATAACTATCCTAACTAAATCATAGTTTTGACTAATTATAAAGAAGGTTATTCTTATTTATTATAGTTTGATGATATTCTTTTTAACAAATTTTCCATATAGGCATGCTATGCACTTTGTTTAAATAAAGAACCCTAAACATGTGCTATAATGAACACGATTTATAATGTTAATCACATATAAGAAAATCTTTAATGGACACTATTCGGTACATGAACGTGTACTAATTCTTCTCTTTATAATGTCTTATCATAAATTCAATTTGGAACATTGGTCTATACCAAACTATATCCAATATTATGTGCCTTTAGATAAGTGAAGGTGTTACTTAATGACTAATGATATTATTTAGAAATAAGTGTGAAATGGGATGTATATAGTCCTAGTATAGTTTATATTTAGGCATGACTTTCTTTGCACTCAGTCATGATATTTCCATATAAAAGTGAAACATCACTTATTTTTAATAGATGATAGTACTTTTCTATATAGGCTTAGCATTGAATATATTGAGTCTTGCTATTGTTTGTATTAAGACATGATATTTTTTTATATTATTCATAATAGTCCATATTAAAATTTAGGTGATATTTTTTTCAATTAATTATGAAAATTTTATACATAGGCATAGTATTGAATATATAAAGTCACGATATAGTTTATATTGATTCATAGTATTTTATACACTCAATGATGGTATTTTCATATTCAATTAAAGATTAATATGGAAGGTGTTATTTATATGCAATACGTGATGATATTTTTGTACATAAATTTAATAGGAGATATATTGAATATTGGTATTATTTGTATTTTGACATGATATTCTTTATACTTAATCATGCCACTCCTATATTAAAGTGAAAGTGATACTATATATATATATATATATATATATATATATATATATATATGATGAACTTATGGTCAAGTTTGTATCAAGGCATGTTACTACATATGCTAATTTTTGGCATTCATATATTGCAGTCAAAATTATATGTAAGGAGTCAAATGATGGTTTTTTTTTTTTAACATTGTCTTGATATGATTTTCAATATGATTTTCATTACATGAAGGTGGTATTTTTTTATAAGTTTGTGGCTTTTTGAGACATGATATTTAAACCTCTGACTTATTTTTTTAATTTCTTAGTTACAATGTTTAACTGGAGAAATTATATTAATAGAAATGGATGATATAACATTATAAAATTTTCTAAGCATTGCCTTTTTAAATTATTCATAATTGATCACCTTATAATGGACTATAGCAAAAAAGAATATTTGTCAGTTAGTTTCAATTTATTTTCCTTGTCAACAAACACAATTTGTGAGAAACTCAACCTTTGGGCAATAAAAATATATTGGAAATACCTCCATATAATCCTTTTATTATATCAAAACAAAACTATATTATTCAGAATTGTACTACATTAAACAAAGTATACTACTTGACAATGTAACAAATATCTTTATATGTTAAATAGTCTCCAATATACATAGCAAAATGTACTATATAACACTCAATTACTTATTTGATAAAGCAAACAGACACAAGAGGGGGTGAATTGTGTTTGACTTAAAAAATTTGCAAGTTACTATTAATTTATGTAAACAATAAGAACCTGCTACATTTCAACAGAATAATCTGTAAATAGAAGGAGCTAGTTAAAGTTTAAAACGAAAGGAGTCTGTTAACGTTTAAAAAGTAAAAGGAGCCTCTTAACGTTAAAAAATGAAAGGAGCCTGTTAAAAAGAAACCTCTTGCAATATTAAAATAGAAGGAGCCTATTATAAATTTGAAGGAGCCTCTTGGAAATTTAAAACACAAACACTACAATGTGGAAATTTAAAAGTTAAGAAGAGAGAAAGAATAACACAGTCGATTTATACTGGTTCAGCTTATAACAAAGCCTATGTCTAGTCCCCAAGTATCTAACTTGAGTATTTCACTATAAAAAACTCCAAGTAGTAAATTTTTGATGAGCCTCTCCAAGCTCACAAGTATATATTTTTCAAGGTTCTTTAAACTTCCACACTCGTAGTGTTTAATAAACCTCTATAAGCTTTCAACAAAATGTATAAAGGGTTTGCTCAATGTAAGTTTCAAGAAATAATAGTCTCTTTCAATAAAGTGTTTTCACTTTCTAAGGCACAAGGAGTTTGATAAAGATATGGCTTTCGAGAATAATAATGTAGCTGAAGTATTTCAAAAATCTGACTTCTTCATAGATGTTGTGGTTTTTCCTAAAGTAGACATTTTCTTCAACTAGATGTTGCTTCATTTCTATTCTGAGTTGACTTTGTATCTAACAAATCTTTGATATCATCTTTACTGGAATCATCCAATATTCAGACTTTAAGAGATAAGTTTTGACAAAAATCAGATCTAATTGTTCGAATTATGTGATTAGCAAGATCCTTCTAGACATTATGGAATCATTTCTAATAAGGTAAGTCCATTAAGAAGGTTTCTGCCAAAAAAGAAACATTTATTCTATGATATTATTTCCTTTTAAGAATTATATCATTACTTATACAAGGAAATAATTCCAATTTGAATTTTCAAATGTTATATAGTTATCATCAAAATCATTAATAATAAACCTTGAGCTAACAATCTACCTCTTTTGATGATGACAAACAATAACAAATATATTTTCGAAATTCAAATAATAATAAAGAATTTCGAAAGATACCTGTAAACTTTATATGTTCTTACTCACAGTCATGATTAAAAGGTGCCTTTCTTACAACCTCTAAAGAACGGAGAATATCGTTTGTACCATATTAAACTTCACAAATTCAATTGAACAATATTTCAAAAGTTAGCAAAAATATAAAGCAAGTATCACAGATATATCATCAAAAGCAAGTATATCATTAACTCTTTCTCTTTGTCATTATCAAAAAATAGAGGGGAAATAACTAAAAAGTAAAAAAATAGCACAAGTATATAAAAAATAAACCAAGTAAAAATAACAAAAATGTTATTTAAGAGATTCAAAAAAATTTTGAAGCATGATTTGCCTATCAAGAATTGGATTTTGCATGTTGTCGATCTGGTCACATATTTGATCTTGATTGGAGAAAATGTCCCTTAGTTGTTGAAAGATCAGATCATTTGTGCTCTAGAGTGTGAAAGAGGCTAAATTTTGTGGGGCATGACCTAAAAGGTCTGCTGCTCTTTCTGTTTTCTTCCCTACCCACACATTGTCTTTCAATTTATATCCAAATTGGAAGGGAATAAAGAATGGAACTTTACGGGTTCATACCAATCCATCTTATCAAAAGACACTCCATCATAGGAAAAAATCTTTGTTAACAGCATCTCATACGGCAGACCCCCAGTGATATTCTTATGACTTTCCTTGTCCACTATAAATTGTAGGTCATTATTGGGAGGTACATCTTATTGCCCTTAAGAAGATTATACACTACATATGTATCTAGGAGACTGCATCTTTCCACTAAACTACTCTTTGGAAAATTAAAGTAGTAGATATGATGTAAAGCATCGTGGTAGTAAGCCCATATGTTTACACCAGGATCTCCCTTCATGGGCATTCTCAATGTGCAAGCAAATAAAGTTCACAACATCTCCCAAATCAAGATCAGTAATATCCCACTTATGACAAAGAAGGTTAGTTCTACCTATGGGAATTATATTCAGTATGTTTCCCAAGATTTCCTCAGTAATCAAGATCTTACACTCACATACCCAAGAGATTATTGCCAACTTCCCATCAATTTCATCTTTTCTTATGTGTATGTAAAATGATTTAACTACATCATCACACACTGTTTCATTCAAATTCAAAAATTTTCCCAACCAACAGCAAGAAAATGAGAAGAGATGGGAATACCGATGTCAACAAACTGGAGAGGAGGAAAATGCATCCAACAACCACCTTTTGCTTCATAGAGTTCTTTTTGTATCATGCTTTGGCATTCATTGACTGAAACAATTTGACCGGTGTTGAAGACTCTCATTTCTTTTGTTTCTTCGATTTTGACCTCTTAGCTTTTGGAATTTCTTCAAATAAGGCTTCTTCGTAAAATGGCCCATCCCTAACAATGGGGTCCTCAATCTTCTCTTCAACTATAGGTGCTTTACTTTTTCTTATTTCTTCCCTTTTTCTCTTTCAAGATTCTTTTCTTCCCTCTGTTTAGCATTAGGTCTTTTTTCTTTCTCAACAACTTTCTCAGCTTCCTTTGCAAGACTTCCCCTAGTTTATGGACATCTTATTAAATGAACTGGTTCTTCATCTAAACTATCAACATTAACAATCCAGTGTACTTCAGGCAATTTCTTTCCATGGAATCAAGTTGAGGAGTAGTAGAAGGTGGTGTGGAAGTTTTATAAGACTGAATAAATATAATGGGAGTAGGTCAAGAGAGAATGGGCAGTGGTAGTGAAGGATAATGAAACCTTACTTTAATGATCCTATTATTAGCGACAAAGAGGAAGTGTAACACCCACATACTCCCTAGAAGGATATGCAGATGCTATATATAACAGAACCAAAATAATCCAAAACATACCAAACGATCACTTATGTGCATTTCCAGAAACTCAAGCAAATAAGCTTTACAATCCATTAGGAGATATTTTATAATCAAGACATAATTTACATC
>JAOTAY010000002.1:11998275-12013188 GCA_025629805.1 Erythroxylum baracoense | reverse complement strand
AAATCACTAATGTTAATTAAATTCAAAAGTTACTAAAAATATTTGATTTAATAATTTAGACCTTTATCATAATATTTTTACAATATTATTAGCTGATGTTATGATCATTTAATATTTTGTTGAGTACGGAGACTTATAAATTGAGTCACCTATGTATGAATATTAAATTTTAATAATAAAAATATCCTTTTAAAATTTACATGTTTGCATATTGTTGATTTTTTGGGCTTTTTTTTTACTTCGCCTAGAGCCTATAAAATGCTAGGAACGCCCTACACACACCCCAAGTTTCACCTACTGCATCCCATTAATAACACTTAGAGCAATGCTAGTGTCAATCTGACGAGCACTTAATTCCATAAAGAATCGCTCAGTTACAAAGCTAAATCTATGAAATGCAAGACAACACAAAATACAAATTGAAAGGTTTCAGGACATAGGGACAGGCAAGCCCAAACGTCTACCTCCGCTTTAATCATGAATAAATAAAAGTAAAAATGCAAATAAATATATTCTGATTTTGCTTTAAGATAGTATCATCATCAGTATTGAAAATTTGTTGACTGGTTACCTGATACAAGATAAGGCACCAAGAAGCTGAGTAACTAGATCTAAAAGCAGATCATACAGATCAACCAAGGAGGGGTACTCCAGCTAGCTTACCGCCCTAAAACAAGGACATATTAAAAAGAGTATCGTCTACAAAATCATGCTATGGATCTCAATTTTTTCTAATTCCACTTTGGATGCTCTTTACATTGTTGATGATCGTTCAAATTATCAGACTACTATCATCCAGATCCCGAAGCAACTACCAGTAGTGGAGCTTGAAAAGTTGATGCCTACTAAATGGATCACCTACTATCAAAAGGTGTTCCACGCGCCTCAACAGGTGAAGCAGATAAGTTAGCAAACTCATCTTAAAATCATGAGCTACCAACCGCAGGATTAACTATCAACATTAATTAGCCAGTCAAAAACAAAATTTCCCAGCCTAAACCACAGCTTCTCTGTATACAAATAATCATCTTGTTGATATATTTATGCCCCGATTTAATTAATAACAATACTAACGCAGGTTAACGACAAGTTAGCGGCAGTATGAAACACGCTCTCAGGGTCATGCTTTGAGTCATCGTCCAGAGGTGAGCAAGCAGAGATGCCCTGCGACTTGGCCTTCTTCATCGGGTGTAAATTGTTACCTCTAAATTATTAGGTTATTGTGGGTAGAGCACACAACACATATAGAATAACGATTAAAGGAAGCTTGAGGAAGAAGATGATGCATCTAGATAGAAATTTTCTCACCTTGGCCAGATGGTTATGACATAAGAGGACAATCACCTCTAGAATTCCTCTGTTCTCCTAACCCTAACTAGGAAAAAACAAAAGCTTCGATACGCAACCTCAGAGGTCGTTTAATATTATAAATTAAAAACAGGAACACCTTGTGAACATTCTAGTATATAATCTATCATAATGGCGTGGTAACTATATCACCTTCACTTTCCAACATGGCATCATAAGTAAAATAAAAAATAACACATTATCTAAAATTCAAAATTTCCTCATATCAGACTATAAACCATTATTTATAATGTAGCATTTCATAAGGATACATTGTCAGCCTAACAAAACTCACAATTTAGTTTACAAAATGTGCTACATAAATGAGAAAATAAACCAAAAACTACAAACTAATCTTCTGTCCCTAGCTGACCAACCTTTGAGCCATAACTTGAACCAAAATGTAGTCTTAGCAGCTAGTCGTCGCTCTATCTCAAACCCGAAATTGTCAACGTTGCAATTTTGGATGAGTTTTGCGAACTCAGTTGAGGTAACCATCATTGACAATTCACTCAATTCATACAACACCTTATCACACATCTTTACATTTTGCAAGAAATATCACATATCACATTCTCATTCAAATACAAGGTACCAAAACATTTTAATAAGTCAAACACACGTATTAAAATGTATATGCAATGCTCATCAGACTCACTTTCACTTATTATTATTGTTGTTGTGACTAAGTGCCTTTTTACTAACCCATATCCCTCGTGGATACCGAGTTGTATCAGATAATGTCCCATATCTCTTAGTAGATACCGGGTACTTTCACAACTAAGCCTGAGGCTCTCATTATAGTATGAGCTTTAAGCTCTTTACACTGGCAACTCTAGTCACAACTGCCTTTATCTTTCATGCATTCATGTAATGGAATGCTTCACATTTTCATATTCTCAATCAATGACATGATTTCATATTTACATTCAGAACACATTTATCATTGGACCTTATTCCAGCATTCAACAAGATTGTTGAGTAACATTTATTTCATCCAATTCATATACAAGGAGCACTTCAATATCACATTCATCAAATCAGAATCTTCGAACTTTCATGTTCGGAATCAGTATAATCAATCACACATTCATAAGATAATTTAAGCATCATCAAAACAAATAATTAATCAAGTGAGACAGTCTAGGTTACTCACAATTGCTCCCTTTTTGCTTCATGCCTTAAAGTTCCAGCAATATTTGGAAGTGGTCACTCTACTTGCTCTTCTATATACAATCAAATACATTTATATGCCACTCATGTGTATTTTAATGAGAATAATCTGTCATAAATACATTTATGAATATATTATGTTACATGATTGTTCAATGACATTTTCTCAGGTATGTTTCTTTAATACTCTTTATAATCAATTTCAACACCTTCCAAACATTATTTTAATCGTTAATACCCTTTTATTCACTTTAATCCCTTTAGTCAACATCAATTAAATTCATTTAAGAGCTTATTTAATCCTATATACTTCATATGGTAACATTCTTACTTGAATAAGGTTGAAAAACATCCAAAAAGATCACTCTTTGACAAAGCCTCTAGGGTCATGATCATGGTTGTGCCCGATCATGACTTTCTTCCTTCATCAGCAGAGCTGCAATCGTGCTGATGCAAGATCGTGACTTCCTCCATGTTTCTGCAGAGTCGAGATCGTGCAAATGCACGATTGTGACCTGTTGTGTTTTCTTCCTTCTTTCTTGTCATTTTTGACGTAGAATTAGACATTTTTAGGCAACACTTTCTTCTAATCAAAAGTTCCTATATGTATTAAGTTTCTAATGACATCAAAATCAGACATTTTAGTTCAGTATCAAGCAAGTTATAATCAAAATACTCCATACTATTTCTTATACCTCAATAGAACACAACTTTCAACTTCAAGACAAATTTCAAGATTCTTAAGGACAGATTTCAAATTCAATTCCTTCACAAAAAATGTATCCATATGTCTCTAGTTTAATGTAAATTAATAATAAACTCATTTGGAAATCTACAGATCAAAATATAGCTAAAACACTGAAGCATGCTTAATGAAATCATTCTAGTTATAAATATTCCAGCACACTCACCATTTCATCCTAAATTTATCACTCAATCTTTTCTGAATAAATTCCAATGTTCTTAAATTTTCATGGAGAGTAATAAAAATGTGTTAGGAATCTATTGGTTGAAGTTTCAAATCATTTGGAGGTTGGATAAAAAAGTTATAGCCAAAAGACTCAAAGTTATTCAGTAAAAAGACACTAGTGCATATGTAGACTCCAAACACCAAAATCAGACACGTAAACCATCACCTTCTTCTTCCTCTCTCTACTGCAATTTTGTTTTCAACAATTCTTAACCTATTTTTCATATCTTTATACTGTTAACAACTTATCTCAACACAAACAATTCAAAAATCCAAGATTCAAAATTAAACATAAAAAACCTATATCATTCACACAAATGACAAGCTTTTCTGCATTTTCATTTTCTGTATTTTTCTTCCATCTTTAACAACCCTTTCACTTCATCTAACTCCTCTTTATATCAAGATCTCACCAAATCCTCATTCCACTCATGCATGCATTATTCATAAATACTCATTTTAGTTCATCTCAAAACGCCCAAGTGATTTACATACATCAACAGTGAAAACAGAGTATATTTATATATCAACTTGCATGAATTTCTGCACTTTCATTTTACTCCAATATCACAAGCATTTCAGTCCGATTCAAACATTATCAAAAAGCCATTCATGGTATCAAAAAGCTTAAAACTCAACATACTTGATTTAGCTAAATTTTCAGCAACGCAAACTTCGGTAAATGGATGAACAATGAGATTTTAACAGCAATCAAACTCTCTTTATCGGCTGCAATTCTTATTGTGATGTAAGAATCAATAGCCAAGTTCTCAAACATAAATCACAAGTTGTTCAGTGTGTATGACAAAGGAAGATAATTTCAGTGTTTTCGGTAATGAACAAAATCAAATGAAGAGTAAACCCCAGCTGCAGAATCTTCCTTCCTAAACACGTCACTACGTTTATTACTTTTTCACTGCCACGTGTCTCCATTGCATGTAGTGTATTTGTCACTATTTCACTAGTCCACGTGTCACACTATCATTGGTCCATAATTCATTATTTTTTAGTCCAAAAAAATACTCCAAATTCTCGAAAATTCTCTAAATTCACCAAACATTTAATCACATTTATAACTCAATTATACCCAGAAAATGTCAATGAATGTATGTACAATTATTTCATAAATTTCAACACAATTGACATAGTCAAATATGCCATATGATGCTTGAAATGCACTTCTAATTGCTCAGTATACACTTTTCTAGGGTCCTAGCCCCTAACATGGGATATTGGGATGTTACATGTTTGATGCTTCATTTTGGTCCAGAATCTTCTTTTTCAAAGTGTTTAAAAGCATTCACTTTCTTCTCTTTTTTCTTGTAATTTTGGCGTTGAAAGGCATGACCAAAACAATGGAATCCTCTCCACGAAATCTAAGTCTTAACAAAGATGTTCTCCGAAGAACACGAAAAAAGTCTAAACGAAGGTGGTATACAATAGTTGATGATCATGGGGAATTTGATCAGGAAACTGAAATAGGGGGAGGAATAAGGGCACCATCTTTCTCAGATATGGTGAAAGGAACCAACAAGTCTAAGGTAGGGAATTTGGAGGATTGGTTGATCTCGGATCCAAATAATGTCATATCTTATGGTGATGCTAACTCTGAATCTGAAGCAATGGGGGAAGGAGAAGATGATTGCATTACCTTTTCAAAGGAGGAGGAGGCCATGCGTAAACCATGGAGGAATGCCCTAATTGTAAAATTATTAGGGAAAGTCTTGGGTTATTCTCCTCTGTCTGCCAGGATTCATCAATTGTGGAAACTGGAAAGGGATTACAAAGTTACTGATTTAGAGAACGATTATTTCATTATCCATTTTCAAAAGAAAACTGATTATGAGCACGTTTTGGAAGGAGGGCTATGGATCATCGAGGGCCATTACGTGACTGTTCGTCAATGATGGCTTAACTTTATACCAAGTTCAGACAAAATTAAGAAGATTATTGCTTGGATTAGATTTCCCAATATTCCAGTGGAGTATTTTAACTTCATTGTGCTAAAGAAAATGGGGGAGAAGCTGGGTGGGTCGCGTCATTAAGATTGATCAAATTACTGAAGGCGACATGAGAGGAAGATTTGCTCGTGTATGTATGGAATTGGATTTGTCTATGTCATTAAAACCAAAGTTGAAGGTTGAAGGTACAGATGTTTTTATTGAATATGAAGGATTATCACTTATTTGCTTTGAGTGTGGCATCTTTGGCCATCGTAAAAGTGATTGCCCTTTACAAAGGCTAGAAAGTCCAGAGAATGAGGCAGAGCCGCCAATGTCCTTTGTCCCAAAAACTCAGGAGCTAAAGAATCAAACTTACAGCCTGTGGATGATGGTGTAACGGTAAAAAAATCCAGGGAAACTAGGGGTAGCACAAAGCGCAAACCATGGAGGAAAAATCACCAGTCATGATTCTTAGACTGGAATTGATAATCCAAAGTGTCTCATGACAGAAGATTTGAATTTGATTAAATCCACTAAACTCAAGGGAGTTATGGAGATAAATAAGGGTGATGTTGTCAATCCATTTAATAAAGGAAAGAAGTTGTTGGTGATACGGCTCAAAAGGGTGACAAACTCATTCTTAATTTGGGTCAAAGTCTAGCAAATTCGCAAAGTAAAGGTTTTGTTTTCAATGTTGGGGTCTTTATATGTGATCCAAAGATTGGCTCTAATAAAACAAAAGCCCCCTCCATGAGGCCTACTCAATTTGTGAACAATTCCCAGCAGAAGGGGCGTTGCTATATGGTGAAGGGGTCTATAGAAGAGAGCATATTAGGTAAGACCAATTTGGTAATTGTAGCTGGGATAGATAATGGGCAAAGTTCGCAACCTTCAAGAACAGGGAAGGAGTTGGACAGTTGTGACACTTGTGACACTAATAAGTTGACACCTCCTGGCCATAGAGAGGATGCACATTGAAATGGTGAGGTTTCCACATTTCTGGAGATTAATAGGGGAACACCTATTTTGAGTAATCCTGGTGTGGTTAATGGATTAGAACCTAAAGGTGACTCCATGCAAGTTGATGCTAGAAATAACCAACTTGAAAATATTTCATCTTTTAGATGATGCTAATTGTTTGGAATAGTAGGGGATTCGGATATGCCAAACTTTGAAGGACTGTGAAAGAGCTTATTAAGGAATATAAGTCTAATATCCTTTGCTTACTTGAGATCAAAGTTGATACAGCAGCGGTGGAGAAAATGGCTAAGACTTTGAAATTTCATTATTGTTTTACGGTTCCATCAGATGGCAGGTGGGATTGCTTTATTTTGGAATTCTAATTATTGTAAGTTGGATTTTGTTGGTTCTACTTCTCAATGTGTCTATGCTAGATGAGAAATTAACTTGGTGTAATAGATAATTTCTTTTATGTATGTTCGGCTAAGCTATCAATGAAAGGATCTTTTTTTATCTGAGATGACTGATTTCTCTCAACCATGGAATGTAATTGGAGACTTCAATGACTTTACTGTTTTTGATGAAAGATGGAGCGATCATGATGGCATTGTAGATATTTTTAACAGAATTATGAAGTTTAAAGGGTGTTGGGAGGCTTGTGAGTTGATAGATGTTGGTATGTTGGGGTGCTGCTTTACTTAGATTAAAAGAGAAACTAGACAGAGTGCTTTGGAATGTTGTAGCTCTCTCTTATAATCTGAATGCCAAAGTTATGGTGCTTCTTCTTCTTTGTTCAAATCATCACCCTCAATTTTTTGATTTCCTTGGTTTGCATTATGCCCTAAAAAATAGGCCCTTCATTTTAAGGCAACCTAGTTGACTCACCCAAACGTTGCTATAATGTTTTCGACGACATGGGAGAAGGGGGAGGGTTTCTTACCGAAGGCAATTGATGAAGTGACAAAAGCAGTTAGTGTCTGGAAAAAGTATTTGGGAGTATTCACAAAAAGAAACATATGTTGCTGGCGAGGATTCAGGGTATTCAAAGTTATGATGATTATGGAACTTCGGACTTCCTTCAAATGCTTGAGGTTTGCTTGCGTGGTGAGTACCAAAAGATTCTTTTTTAGGAATAATTGTTATGGTTTCAAAAATCTAGTTTGGATTGGGTACAATATGGGGAACGGAATACAAAGTTTTTTCATTTAACTACCATAGTCAGGTGGCACTACAATTTGATCTCGATGAATGATGTTTTGGTGAGAAATACAGATGTTTTATGTCGGCATATTATGGAGTTTTATTCTTCTTTATTTGGGCGCAAACCTTGTCAGCATTTAATAGCTGTTTAAGATTCATTCAGTTTGAAGGTTTCGAAGGAAAAGAAACTTGTCTTAAACTCTTCATTACAGCTTGAGGAGGTGAGATTGGCAACATTTTCTATGGAAGGCCTAAAAGCTCTGGGAGTATATGGAGTTCGACTAATTTTGTATTAGAAGCAGTGGAACACAATAAAAGAAACATTGTTTAAATATATTAATATGACCTTTGCAAGTCGGTGGGTTGATTTAAATGTTTTGCATACACACATGGTCTTAATCCCAAAGGGTAATTGTTCGACAATGTTGAAGGACTTGCATCCTATTACTTTATTGAATACCTCGTATAAGATTTTGTTGAAGGTAATAGATAATAGGTTGAGCCTATTCTTCAACGAATCACTGGACCTTTTCAAAATAGTTTTCTTATAGGCAAGAGTTCAACAGACAATATCTTGATTGTTCCAGAAGTTGTGCATTCTCTTACAGATCGTACGGGGAGTATAGGGGCCATGATAGCAAAGAAAAATCTCCAAAAGGCCTACGATAATGTATCCTAGAGCTTTATCCATGAGGTACTAGTTTTTTATGATTTCCCTATTGATTTGATAGACCTGATCACGTTTTGTGTCTCCAACATGGATTTGGCTATAATCTGGAATGGGGTGGTGATGTCGGCATTTAAACCTTAACAAAGTTATGACAAGAGGATCCATTATCGCCCTATTTGTTTATTTTGGTGATGGAGTGATTGTCACATATGATTCTAGAGAGGGTAGACCAAAAACTGTGGCGGCCAGTGAAGACATCGAGGTCTAGTCCAAAGATGTGGCATCTTTTTTTCACTGATGATTTATTAATATTTGTAGAGGCCTCAAAATCTTAAGTTTAGGTTATCTCTAATGTCCTTGATGAGTTTACTAAAGCTTTAGGTTTACGAGTTAGTGTTGAGAAATCTAAATTGTGGATATCGTCGAATGTTCACCATCAAAAAGTCGTGATGTTGAGTAGGTTGTGTGGGATTCCATTGCTTAAGGAGCTTAGGATGTACCTTGGGGTGCCTATTATTCATGGTAGAGTCTCTAAATCCACTTACCAGCATGTTGTTGACAGAGTGCTAAAAAGATTAGCCAATTAAAAGGGTAAAGTCTTAAGCTTTGCAGGGCAGAAGACTCTTATTCAATCCACCTTAGGTTCAATTCCTATTCATATTATGCAAATGATGTTGTTACCGATGTTTACCAGTGAGTGGTTGGACCAATTAAGTAGGAAATTTCTATGGGGTGGTGATGTGGACAGCTCTAGGGGACATCTTGTAAATTGGGATCGTGTTTGTTGACCTAAAGGAAATATAGGCTTAGGTCTACAAAAATCACAAATTTCGAATGTAGCATTGTTGTCAAAGGTGGTTGGAAATTGCAAACGAGGCAGCAATCCTTTTGCTTGGAACTTTTCTAAAAACAATTTGAAAAGGTCTCATTTCATAAACATGGAAGTCCAATGGTGTGCTTCTTTTACTTGGTGGGGGCTGCTAAAAACAAAGAATGTGTGAGGAGGGGTTCTTGATGGTCTATAGGTGATGGGAAGTCTACTAGCTTGTGGTATGATTGGTAGGTAGGGAATGGGTCTTTGATTAATGTAGTCCCTCCAAATGCATAACCACCATCGTTATCAAACAAGGTTGCATCGATTTTGAGACCTGATGGCGCATAGCAATGTGATGAACTGAAGCATATACTTCTGGCTTCAACAATTGAAGAAATCCAAGCTACGCTAGTTCCCCTTCAGGTCAAAAAGGAAGATTATTTCATTATGGGTGGGATAAACATAGTCAATTCACTGCTACTTTAGGTTATAAGGGCCTTGCAAATCATCTTATACCTAATGTGTGGTTGGGGAAATGCCTTTGGATTTGGAAACTATAAGTTCAAGAGAGGGTAAGATTCTTTCCATAGTTGGATTTCTTTAATTGTTTAAACTCTAAAGAAGTCTTACACCGAAAAGGAGTAATTGATAATCATGTTTTTAGAAAATTCCCTTTTGTTGTTGGTTTGTGGAGTTGCGTCTATCAAAGATTTGGAATGCAAGTGTTAAATGATGCTTCTTTTCTCGATTAGTTGAGACATCAATCATCCATAACGAATAGGGTACGTTCAAATCTTATTTGGGGTTCATTGTTTACATCTATCTTATGGAGTGTTTTGAAGGCACACAATAGATTCATGTTTGATGGCATCCGTCTAAATGTGGAATAAATATTACCTTATGCAATAATGCTGGCAGGCGAATGCTCTGTTGCATAAACTTGTTTAGAGTCTACGTCAAATAGTTTTGGCCAAATGATCTTTTGGCATTCCCCCCAGCTGGCATTCATTTACTTAATACCGATGGATCCAGACGGCTTGTCAATGATCACGCTTCAGCAGGTCGATTGCTTCGGGATTTAAATGGTGTGTGGGTGGCAAGTTTTATTTTAAATATTGGCTCTTCAGGAAGTCTTGAAGCAAATTTATGGGGGATAAGGCAAGATTTGCTTTTGGCAAAGACACTTAATATTTGTAAGTTGATTGTCGAACTTGATGCTAAGGTTGTTGTCTAGTTCCTTTGGAGTGGTGTAATTGACTCACGTCTTTGTAATAATCTTGTTAGTGATTGTTTGGAACTGATCAAAGGAGGGTGGATTGTTGATATTAGACACATTTTCCGCGAAGGTAACCACCACGTAAATCGACTTGCTGACTTGGCACATTCATCACAACAGGGAGTTACCTATTGTGAAGACCCTCCGATTCAACTACATCCTTTCCTTGAGGAGGATCACGAGGAAATAGATGTATTGCATGCTTAGATTTCTTTATCATTACTTTTATCTGTTCTTTAGTAGCAAAAAAAAAAAAGAATCTTCTTCTTTAACTATTGCTACATTGTTGTCCTCGTCGTTTTGGCTTGATACAAAAGAGTATTTATATTCTCCAAATGATTTATTGTCCACTATTTTTTCTCTCAATCAAATTTAATTTTAAAAAAACATGCATACATAATATTTGTTTTTACCTCTAAAATATTATATATAGGACAAATATTATTTCAAATATTAATATTTATTTAAAGATGACAAAAATATCATAATTCAGACTAGTCTGGCTTGGCCTAGCTGACTTGAATACTCATTAGAAATAAAAATTAGTAGGTAATTTAATTTTGCTAGATATATTCTAAATACTCATTAGTAAATATAAAAATTTTATATTTTAAATATACATTAGTAAATAGGTATATAAATAAATATGTAATATTAATAAATACCCTTTAGTAAATAGGTGCAACAATTTTAGATGTTGAATATATAAGGCTTTATTGCAACATTTTTTAAATTGTGTTGCCTTTTCTTATATATAGCAATAAATTATTATTATCGTTGCCTTTTAATATTAATAAAGGCAAAAGTTTAAAAGCTATTGCGCTATATTAATTTTTAACAACACATTTTTAAATTGTTACAAATATGTCGTTGGCTAAAGCTCTTTTTGCCGTATGTTTAAGTTGGCAAGAGTCAATGAACGGAAAGTAAGAGAATTGAATCAAGTTCATTATATATAAGATAAAGGCCCCATTTAGTAGATGGTTGAAAAGCCATATATTAGCATTTTGAAGGTACTTAGTTGTTTGACTATGTTAATCAACTAATACATTTTGTTTGGTTAACAGCTGGTAGGTTGGTTTATTCAACCCAACTAGCTGAAAATCGAAAGCTCCATAAAGGAGCATTTTTACCCAACCAGCTAATTAAATTTGTTAGCCTGATGATTGTGCCCTATCTAAAGAGAGGGTGACAAGATTGGAAATATTTGATAAACCAGAAGGAATGTTACCTTGAAGAGAATTGTCTTCCAAAACCAATGCCTTGAGATGGGCCAAATTTGAGAATCTTTCAGGAATTGGACTTGTAATATGCTGCATTCCAGTAATGTGCAGTGTCTCCAAGAAAGACAAGTTGCCTAGAGAAGGTGACAATATGCCAATCATGTAATAGTTACTATCTCTTACATCTCCTTACCAAAAAATATCAGAGCAGAGCATTTAATGTTCATTATTTCTAAAATATATTGACGTATATTATTTTATATTTTTAGATGTACACAATAATTAGAAATTGTATAATTTAAATAAATTACTTAACAAATAAATTTTTTTGTTAGTATTAATAAGTTCACTTTTTTACTTAATTGCATTATTAGCTATTAGGATTGAAAATCTAAATTCTTACAAGAATATTCAATGAAATACTAAGATATAATATTCATGTTCTTATAAATTTTTTTAAGTCATGCCCTGATGAGTCATTTTACATATAAACAGCTAACACTAAATAGATAATTTTATCAAACATCTTTAATAAACAACTGATGTTATCTGCTGATCAAATCAACTGATATAATCAACTAACAGCTAATGCAATCAACTGATTGCTAAACAAGGCCAAAGCAGAATGAGTGCTTATGGATGGAAATAACATTAAGAGGAGATGTCAAAGCTACTTCCATAGGCTTTTTAATAAAGGCAAAGATAACAACATTTTTTGGAGATATTAGCACTTCTGAGCATTACCGTAACTTCACTCATTGTTGGCATATTACAAAAGGAGAAATTAGAGGAGTTTTGAGGAAGATGATGAGTAGAAGGATAGTAAGACTTTAGTACCCACAGAGGTGTGAAAAAGCCTAGGAGAAAAGAGTTTTACTTGGTTAGCTAAACTTTTTAATGTAATCCTTAAGTCTACCAAAATATTAAGTGAGTGGAAACTTAGCACTAATTCCTTTCCACAAGAGTAAAGGGAACATCCAAAATTGTAACAACTATAGAGGAATCTATCTGCTTAGTTACACCATGAAGTTATAGGAGAGAGTGATTGAGAAGAGAGTAAGGAAGGGTACACCTATTTTGAAGAACCAATTTGATTTTATGTCAGGGAGGTCTATGACAGAAGCTATACATCTCCGTAGATGATTAATGGAATATTATAGAGACAAACAAAGGTACTTTCATATGGTTTTTATCGATTTAGAAAAGATACTTTCATATGGTTTTTATCGATTTAGAAAAGACTTATGACAAGGTGCCTAGGGAAGTCATGTAGTGATATTTAGAAGCCAAGGGAGTTCACGTCGCCTATATAAGGATTATTACATATTAGGGATATGTATGAATGTGTTAATACTAATGTAAGGACTATAATATTGGTATAGAGCATTTTTCTATAAATATCAGGTTATACTAAGGATCCTTGTTGAGCAATTTCATATTTAAATCAGTTATATATAGATGAGCTTACCAAAAATATCCAAGGGGATGTGCTTTGATATATGTTGTTTGTTAATGACACTATTTTAATGGATGAAATAAAGGAGGGTGTTCATGTCAAACTATAACTTTGGAGGGATACATTAGAGTCAAAAGTCTTTAAATTAAGCAAGACTAAGACTGTATTCTTAAAGTGTAACTTTTTAGGTCGTAAGGTTACATTCGATTTGGTAATTAAGATTATAATAGAAGTTTTACTGCAGAAAGATTATTTTAAGTACCTTGAATCCATTATCCAAAGCAGTGGTGAGGTAGAAGACAACATAGTGCACCGTATCAAATCAGGGTGGCTTAAATAGAGGGCAACTCAAGAATTTTATATGATAAAAAGATACCATATAGGTTAAAAGGTAAAAATCTAGTGTTTAACAATTAGATCGACCGTGTTTTATAGTGTAAAGTGTTGGGCCTTCAAATAGGTGCATAATCAAAAGTTAATAGTTGCAGAGATGTGGATACTTCATTAGATGTGCTATCTTATAACAAAAGATAAGGTCAAGAATTTAGTGATAAGAGACAAGTTAGAGGTGGCTAATATTGATAGTAAATGAAGGAAGACAAAGCTTAGATGATTTAGAAATATTAAGAGGAGATATCTTGGCACCCTAATAATAAGATATATGAAGATTATACTTATAGATTGTCAGAGAAGAAGAGAAAGACTTAAGAAGCATTGCGGAGAAATGATTATGAACGATATACCCTACTGGAGCTTATAAAGGACTTAACCCTCAATAAAAAACTTTAGCAAACTAGAATATGGATAGAGGAGCCTATATAGAGAAGTCATTCTCTTGTTATAGGCCTTTTGAACCTTTTTTTCCCCCAATTCTTATGGCTTTTATTAGCACTAATTTTTTTGTCTCACTAGCCCCATTTTTCCTCTTTCTATTGCTTATTTGTTTTATTAACTTATTTGTTTTCTTTCTCGACGATTTATTTATTTACTTACTTTTATCTTTTCCTTTATTTATCTTTATTAATGTTTGCTTATCTTTATATTTGTCTTTATCTTTATCTTTATCTTTATCTTTAAATTACATTATTTTATTTAATTTAATGTAATGTAATGTAATTTAATTTTATAACCGTTTTCAAAAACTTTTTTTAATATGTCTATTAGAAATAACTTCTATATTAATTATGGATAAAGCTGCATATTTTTAGACCTCTATAGATCTCACGTTTTAGTAGGATGCTTATCGAATTATTGCTATTGTTGTTGTTATTATTGTAGATGTTGTAATATTGATTCAATAAAGAATTTGGTAGAGTTTTTGCAAAGACAACCAAAGATAAATCACTCTTGTTGATGACAACTAAAGGAAGATCCTCACAGTCATCATCTCCAAGATCATAAGCAACTGCAATGAATTCTGCTTTCACTCTAAATGTAGAAGAAAAATGAAAATTTTTAATTTATCATTAACATCTTACCTCAAATGCAGAAAAATGAATCTTTTCAATTTATTATTTACCGATGATTAAGTTCCGTAAGTTAAAAGAATAAGGTCTCAGTCATACTTTACGAATATTTAGGAAGAATTTAATTAAGTTTGTTTCTGAATTGTCAATTAATTCTACTTTCTATTTATATTTTCAGAGAAATCACCAAAAACTTGATTCATTTTTTAGTTCATTTCAATGGTTACTTGTGCCTGTTTGGTTGAGCTTATATCAGTAGAGCTTTTGTCAGTAGAGATTTTCTGAGAAGAGCTTTTTTAAAAAGTCAGTTGACTGTTTGGCTGTCAATTAAAAAATAACTTTTTAAAAAGAGCTTCATACAGTAGACTGTTTGGCAATATAAAAATAAAAAGCACTTTTATTAATTTTAACTATA
>JAOTAY010000002.1:11955758-11975125 GCA_025629805.1 Erythroxylum baracoense | reverse complement strand
GCTTTCTATCGCTATAAAGATCGAAATTTTTGGATACCAGATGTAGAAGTTATGACCATTTGAAGGTAGCTGTGTTTTGGGTGCAAAGTGCCATTTTGGCTGAAACGGACACTTTGTTTAAATGATTAAACTGTATTGATACAGGCCGAATTAGGCAAAATTTCCTTCATAAAAGTTGTAGGTCTCTTTATTAGCTTTCCAACGATATATAGTTTGTAATTTTTGTATTTCTGGATTGAAAGATATGTTGTTTAGAAGAAAGGGTGTTTTATTTGGAAGTCACTATCGTTACCCATAACGATCGTGACATTCATAAAAACCGTCTAAGTCACGATCGTACCTCGATACGATCGCGACGGTTTCAAGATTTCAGACCGTCGCGATCGCGACTGACCCGGATTTCCCCAAATCGCAATCGTACCGTAGTACGATCGCGACTTGGAAAATTTTCGTCAAAATAACGATCGTACCATGGTACGATCGTTACCCGACTGTTTTTATTTATTTATTTATTTTATTTTTACCCAATTGCTATAAATTCTTTTACCCAAATCATTATTCTTGGTTTACTTTTGGGTATGGATAAATTTTATTAAATTGTGGAGAAATATTTTTACCTTTCCTATAAATGTTAATGTATTGCAAACTCATTTCTTGAATGATTTAATTTTATGCCTATAATTAGATTTCGATCCCACCACGAATTTCTTAAATATTATGATTTATTTTATTTCGTTGAAATGTTTCCAACATATTTAATTATCGGAAATATCAAATGGTGACAAGTAGTCACTATAAACTATGTACAGGGACCCGGGGCCAACAAACATTATCATTTTCTTGATGGATTTATAATATAAAGATTAGGTTTTAAAACCTAATGTGGATGATTTATGGTCCTCTTTTCTTTTTGAGTTTTATTTTACTCCATCAGCTAGGCATTATAAGATTAAGCAGGAATAGCTCGCCGCAATGCTTTGTTCTCTTCGCCTACATTATACAAAGATGATAAATCATTCATGTCACAATGTGTTTCATGTCAGCAAAATAAGTATCTTCTATAGAAACCTATGATCTTTTACAGCCTTTACCAACCCCTAGTAATGTTAGGGAAGATATTTCTATGGATTTTATTACTAAACTTCCTACTTCCTATAGACATACAGTAATATGGTTTATGGTAGATCACCTTACCAAATATGTATACTTCATTAGCCTTCCAATTAAGTCCACTGCCAATAATTTGGCAGCTCAATTTTTGGTGATAATTTATCGTCCATATAGTACACCCAAATTAATAGTCAGTAATCACGATAAAGCCTTTTTCTAGTTCATTATGGAAGGAACTATTCGAAATTATTGGCATCATATTAATGTTCAATAGTTCTTATTATCCCTAAATTGACGGACAAATAAAGGTTGTAAATTGAAGTTTGGAGACTTACCTGCAATGCTTCATTAGAGATGAATCGAAATAGCGGTACCATTATCTATATATTTTTTAAAATTTTCTCATCTCGAAGTGAGATATTTGAGATATTTTACAGTCAGAATCATCCTTCTATTTATAGTAACTTTTAAAATAAGACTTTCAAATAAACTTTTTGAATCATTTAATGTTGTAATATTATCAATGTTTTTATATTTTTAATGATAAAAAAATTGTATTTCATCTAAAGATATCCTCTTTAAAAAATAAAAAATTTGCAAATTACAAAAATCTTGTCATTACATTCTGTTTATTAGTACACAAGTAATATAAGACATTATTGTATATTACTTACCATACACTAGATTATTCGTATTTTGATATATTTGGTATATCTTTTATTGTAAGAAGTTGACTTAGTATAGGATTCCACTATTTTGGATAACGTAGTATTTTTGAAAATTAAGATAGTGAAAGAATACTACATGAAATAGAATCCTAAAGAAGAAAAGATTTATTAGAGATAAACATTTTTATTAAAGATAAGATAAATATGTTTTATTATGGAAAAATATGCAGCAGATTGATTATTGGTTGCAACTGCATTTTCTTTATACTTGGGTGAACAATTATGTGATCTATCCATCAATATTGGCAGCTGCGTTGTTGGTATGTTTTTGGGATGAATTACATGCTCGATCGATCAGTATTAAAGCTGTTGTAAGTGGGTTTCTTCGATGATTAGTTCAAAAGATTCATAGTAGATTTTTGTTGGACAACTTCTCTATCGAGATTAGCATGAAGTAATTGTGCTATTGGGTGTGAAATAATTTCATAGAGTATGAGTATGAGTAAGTAGCGTCAAGGAGCCGATAAGTGGTGTCGACTCAATAAAACCTTGTGCAAGATTATTGTATTTGTATGAAAGTTGATTAATCTGGGTGAGGCTCCTTAGACATAAGCTGTATGTGTCGAATTAAGTTAACAAATTTTGCATGTTAATTTATTTGTTGCATATTAAGTTTTTCTGCTTGTAATTAAATTATAAGAAATTCATAGCTGCTGATTTAGTTGTTTTTTTATAAGTAGCTATCATATTCAATTTAAAGCAACTAGGATAGAATATATATATTGTGGAATTACATTCTTCGGATTTTTCATATATCATTTCACTAAATTTATTTAACTCTAGAAAAAAAAAAGGGACGCAAAGGTTACAAGTTCCCTTTTTGAATTAATTCTTCTTAATACTTCAAGGCAAAACGCAGCACAACATTGAGACGCATGCAAGACAGTATAGGCTTTTATATAGAAATAACTACATATATAGAAAATATATAATTTATATAAGTAGAGAGGTTGATTTATTTCCAAGGGTAAGAAAATTAGTTGAAACATCTTCACACGTAACGGGAAAGCAATAATACGAGGACGACCCTCAAGAGATTCCCATTGACGTCCTCTATTCCTATATCCAAATAATGTGGGGTTCCAAATTTAGTTTAATTGACGATTTCAAAGTGCATACCCCTTTGTTTTTAACAGAGGATTTCCAATAGTTACGCTAGCCCTCCTTGTTGGTGCTATAGCGAATGTGATAGTGATAATTTCCTTGAATATGGAAAGAAATAAAAAAAGACGTAATCAGCTTGGTGATCACTCAATCCATAAAATACAAGTTGCACCTATTCAAATAATTAAATTACTTGTATTAGCAACTATCTTCTCACTATGTCTATATTCCTCTATGTTGACAGTTTTATGATCCTTAGAAAAAGTATATATCTATTTCTGTGTAAATTCCGTCGCATGACTAATTTCAGAACAAACAATTACGATAAGTACATTAATTAAAATGATCTAATACCTTAGTATCTGTGGTACACGAATCGTTATTTATTGTTAATCTGAACTTAATTATTAAAAGTGTGAAACTTAAATTTACCAATTTGGGTTTGAAGGATTAACGCATAAACAAGGAAATTTGAACGTCAGGATTGCAGCTTCTACATGCCCACTTATGTAAAATGAGTACTTTTTTTCTTTTTACTTCTATTTAATGTAGATAATAGCTCTGATAATGCATTCATATAACATTTGTCTACGATTTCAGCCTCTAGCTAGCGACTCTCGAGAATGCAGCTTCTACGAAACAAGCAAAAATAAATAGTTAGACTTGTTAAAGACACGAACCATCCCACCATCTCCGTTTGTGCTCGTTAAATTAATACAAATAACTGTAATTTCAACTTTCATTTCATTATAACATGAGAAACAAATTAAGAAACGATAAACCATATTAAACATGCAGATTATATCACAGATGATGCATGTAATAACGATAGTGGCAATTTAATATGATAAGAAGTTCTTTATCTTTCTCAAATTTGGTAGCAAACAATATTGCTCAATCTTTGACCATAAATATGAATACTTGTTTCTCTTTCGTGAATATCTCAAATTGTTGAATGGTAAAAACTAGTATGATGCATGCGAAGGATACAACGTCGGCTCGGGCATTCCACTCATCTTAATCACCAAAAAAGATGAGTTATTTGGACTCATAAGCTTAATATGCGTAAGTAATGACCAGAGAGGGAAAAGAAAACTTCTAGCTATTTCAAGGTCTAACTCTAGCTAGCTGATGAGTTAAAAGAGAGTGAGGAGAAAACAAAGAAGTTGGCATAATCTAGACATAGAAGACAAGTCAGTTCCCCTCTATTAAAATGATTGTTGGGTGAGAGGAAGATCAACTGTGCAATGGAGACACTTAAGATTAGTTGAAGATTGTATTATTAGTTAGTATATGATTACAAAATGTGCATGACCTACAATTGACAATTACCGTTACAACATTTCCGGTACATGTTGATGATATAATAGAATCCAATTTGGTACGATTGACAGGCGGCTGTTCAGATTGTTTCATGTTACACATTTATATTTATAATTTGTTTCTCAGGTACAATTTTCACTTGACACAGTCAAAACAACAAATCTCTTGGGGGAAGATACATATAATATCGACTCTTTTATTGATCATCATCTTTGGTTGGACGTTCTGAAATCTGGTTGTGGTGGGTGGCGTACACAAGCAACCAAATACGATATATATTAAACATTATAATTATTAATTAGAATCATAACAGTTTCTAGAAATATTTATGAGAATGAAACACTCAAAACTTTTTCAGTAGTCTAATTAGGGTTTGTAGTCTTCGCTTCGAGCCTTTATTCTTGATAGAAAAAAAGAAGGATGTTATGAGCTATATGTTTCGTATCAATTGAAGCACGTTGAACACCGTATATCTAAAATACGGTACTATCTAGTGTCATCTAGTTTGTAGCCCACTCAAAGTAGATTATGTACTGAATATTAAACTAGGTTGTCAAGCTACAGGGACGACTGTATACAGAGAAATATAAGAACACATTATCTTAAGATTGTGAATATTTTTATAAGCGAGAAAAGGCATAATCGATAAGGTAGTCAAACAAAAGAAGTTTGAACTTTTTAAGTTTTGTTTGACAAGCTCGTATTTTAAATTTATATTAGAATTAAGGTTATTAGTTCTAATCATCAACTTTGTATGAAAAAAATTATTAAATTCAGCAACTGAAAAAATTTAGACAGTTATTTTTATTAATTCTTAAGCTAAAGTTGAGGAATTCAAATTCTAATTAGTTTAATCTTCATTAATTTATAGTAAACTTAGTGAATCCCATATTGAAATTGTAACTCAAGTTTTGCAATAATTAAAATTAAAATTTCAATTTCAATTTCAATTTCAATTCTAATTCTAATTCCAACAACTTGACGCAAACAAATCCTTATAATCAAGGTCTTAATGTATCATTTTAAGCATAGTATAAGAACTCATTCAAGACAAATAGTCTAGCCTAAATCTTTGCTATGATTTGGAATCAGATTAAGGATATCTTGAACATAGTAGAAAAGGAAGAAGAAGCTATATTAGAATTTAAAATATGTTGAAATATAATATTTTTTAACCTTCTAAATAATAAGGATACAAGGCTTCGTCGATTTTTCTTTCCCTTTTAGATTAGGTTGTTAATTGTTTATATAAAATGAACAAAACTTGATTTTACAAATAGTATACAAATATTAAGTTAAAAAAAGGCAAATTTAGATTTTAAGGTCAAGACTATCTAATAGATTCTGAAACATTAAAATCATTACAATAATTGTGAAAATATAAAATTATTGAATCATTCTAACATTTTTAAACTATTTCAAAGAACCGATTGTCAATTTTAACCTCCTATTAACTTATCTTAAATTTGGATTAAAAGATAAATAAATTATAGAAGAAACAAAAGAGAATTTATATATCATAATTAAATTTGTATATTGCATATTTAAATTTTTAATTTCATATAAAATTATTTGTCTCATAATTTTAAATTATCGCATAACTACTATAGAAATTATATTTTGATTAACATTAAGTTAAATTGTTATTTTCGCTCTTCATTCAGTCATGTGCAATAGCATCATTTTGATCGAAAATACCCTCATTTCTTAGGGAAGAAAATTTGCTTGTTACGAGCTGGATTTGAATTAACACTTCTAGACTAAAAAGACATACCCAATGAACTACCTTTTATTTGATTCATGATGGTTACTTGGTTTGTCATGCAACGGATGGCTACATTCAGGGTTCGGAGGCACTTTTCAAGGGAAGGATTTCCTGATAAGAAATAAAGATAAAAACCTTACTTGTCTTAAAGCTATTAGAAAATGTAAATTTTCATTTTCATATGAGTCCTATCTTTATTGGTTGAAAGCCATGGATTTCTTGCATCATTTAAAACATGACTAGGGTATCTGTTAAATATTATATTTGCCACTTGACATACTATAATACCTAGCTAACCTAGATATACGACGCTAATTACAATGATCTAAAAACAATTATAACATTAAAATATAAAGTCGTTAATATATGTGTATATAATATATATATATATATAACCGAAACCCTTTAAAACCCTATACTTTCTGCACTTTAAAACCTTTGTGCTTTAAAAGTTTTATAGTGCAGAAAGTATAGGGTTTTAAAGGTTTCGGTTCGAAACATCGAAAACAATTCAAATGGGGGAAATTATGTATATGATCTTTATATCATTCTAAAACTTCTACAGTTTTTTTAATTATTGTATTTTCAATTCCACCTGATCTTATTAGTCATCCTAATTTTGTGATTAGTATAAACGGATATATAATAATTAATTAGACATATATATTACTTTATAATATACCCGAACTTTTTATTAAGTCATTTCAATCCCAGATGTTTGAATTATTAAAGTAAAACCTAAGATCGTACTCTATTTCAATTCTATAATAGCCTAAAACTAGCAAAATCGTGTACAATGTATCAAGTTTTTAATGTTATATAATAAATGGTTTATCTTGAAAGTTCAATCAATGACCACAACTAAATTATGTTTCACAGACTGAGTGGAAACAATATTTAAGTTCAAATCGGTGCTATATGAAAATACAAATTTTCTTGCTTGAGAACCATAAGTTTCTTACGTCATTAAGAAAAATCTGTTTCTATATATACATGTATATATATACGCCACTTGATTCCATTGTAAGTCGTAACACCTTGAACTTAGATATACAAAGACAAACCTTAAAATATAAAGTCGTTAAAATTGCGTTAGGCTTTAGTAGGTCCCATCAGAAGACCGGATGCTTTTGCGTGCCATCTTATACTGAGTCCCTCTTAAACCCCAATTCTAAAGAATTAATTGATTAAATAGTTTTGATCTTGAGGTTCCTTCTTTCTGTGATCAAAGAAAAATAGTCATATCATCCCTTTGGGTATATGCCACGTACTCTAACCTAACCCAAGTATTGGTAATAACTTACATTGCTTGTGTGTTCCTTTGTAGCGTAAACTATACTGAAACAAGGCAATCTACGCAGCTTATTATGTGCCTTCTTCAACAAGTGAATGTCATATTTTAGGTTTAATTAATTACTTTATGTAAGTGGTTAGCATGGTTACTAAAATACCCTCAAAGCAGCAAATATATGTAAATAGAAAACACAGTAATTTCATCGGAGGAATATGTTAAAATAATGATCAATCCTTAACAAGTTATGTCGTAGGGATTATGATGATCATGAAATAGATAGATGGATAGACCTGCTCCTGTTGACTTGCATGGCCCTTTGAAAAATTAGGATACGTTTCCTTCCCTTTCCTTCCAGAAAGGAGGCAGGTTATGAGCAAATTTTAAAATCAGAAAGGAAATAAAATTGCAGCCATTACTTGAAACAAAACCTAGTTACTACAAACAAAAAACATTTAACAAATTATGAGGAGAGGAATGAAGGAAAATAAGAGAATCAGGTCCATCGAAATTATCTTGATATCAATTTAGAAAGTTGAAAATGAACAATTAATTAGATAGAGTTGAAGAAAGGAAAGCAACTAATCTTAATGTTTTATACCAATTGGAGACAATTTTCAATTAGGCGTGAACACTTTCTAAACATTTTATAATTTGGTATAACGTTGTAAAATTGTTTATGGTAAAGCTCAATTACAAATCCTGACTTCTGTTTTTACTAGCCTAAATTTGGAAGCTATTAGGGCATGCTTGGAATTTCCCATTGTAACATAGAGAACATGTCGACAAGAAAAGCTTGCATGGCACACCACGTTCGGCTGTCTATCCTCAGACATGATCACTCTATATAAACCAGCATTGATCCTCCCCTTTGTCTTCCAGCATCAATCCCCTCCCTACCCTATCTTTCTCAGCTGCTTAAAGTGTATTGCGCACAGGTTAGAAACCACTTCATTTCCTCAACTAAAACAACTCATTTAATGGACCTGAAGGACAGTCATATGTTTTGTATTTGTTCAAATGTTTTAACTTGTTAGTAGTTTTTTCTGTGTTTCAGGATGCAGCAGATGATGAAATCAACAACTCAAGATGAAAATGTACCGAAGAAAGGACCATGGACGCCAGAAGAAGACCAGAAGCTAATCGATTACATTCAGAAACACGGTCATGGAAGTTGGAGAGCACTTCCGGCGCTTGCTGGTCTCAACAGGTGTGGTAAGAGTTGTAGGCTTCGGTGGACTAATTATCTGAGGCCTGATATTAAGAGAGGCAAGTTCTCGGACGAAGAAGAGCAAATTATCATCAACCTCCACGCGGTTCTTGGAAACAAGTAATAATGATACTTAGTTTAAGTTGATTTTCAATTTCCTCCTTGATCAACATATATTAACTTTTATCTAAAGAACTTCATAGGGGGGTAGTACTGCGGTAGTACGCTATATATATAGTTATAAACTTACAATTTTGCAGCCACTCGTAAGGAATACCCTACAAAGTTATGTGAAAGTTATGAGTGAATTGAATATTATATGATACTAAACTCTTTGTTTTGGCTTTCACTTGCAGGTGGTCGGCTATAGCACAGAATCTTCCCGGCAGGACTGATAACGAAATCAAGAACTTTTGGAACACACATCTAAAGAAAAAACTTCTCCAAATGGGAATCGATCCAGTAACTCACAGGAAAAGGACGGACCTTAACATTCTTGCCAACCTACCTCAGTTGCTGGCTGCTGCTAATTTCAGCAATCTCATAAATAATCCTTGGGAAAACGCACTCAGATTACAGCCAGATGCCACACAACTTGCCAGACTCCATATGTTGCATAATATACTGCAAGTTTTGAGCTCGAGTCCGCCTTCCAACCTGGACGCTCTCAACTTCCTGGGACCAAATTTTCGCGACAATCAGCTGCATGAGTACCTTAGATTGCAAGCCGAGGGACTTCTTAGCAGTGGTCAGACTGGTTTGGAAACGAAAGACATCGGCCATATTCAGTCCAATAACACCCAAAACTTAGAAATCACTCCTCAAACCCTTTTTAGCGACTGTCATTCCATGAAGGACACAAAAGTTTACGCCAACAGCAACAATCTGTATGGAACATCATTTGCTGTTCCACAACCAACTCATCTTCCTCCTTTGGTTCCAGCCTCACCTGAGTGCTCAACAGTGAACCAAATGGACGACAAGATTAACCCAAATGATATTTCTAACCACTCTTCAACTTCAACTACCTTTGAAGCCTGGGGAGATTTGATGGACGATGAGGCAAGTGAAAATCTGTGGAAGGATATCATTGAGTAAGTTCACTTCACTCCGTTCTTTTCACTATAAGCTTAAAATTAACTGGGACGAATATACTTATTTCTTGAATTTCTCAAGCTAATTTGCAACCACTAATATCTGTTGCAGCCAAGCATCTTCTCAACCATGGTCAATATCTTAATCGACGACAAGCTTCCGAAGTCATTATATTAGGTGACGGAGAACAATACAATGTATGTTTACAGATATCATGTGAATTGAGCTTGCTAGATGTACTGATGTCAAACTGAAAATTTTTAATGTAAATCTTTTTCTTTTTCATACTCTCCATTTATGAAGACTGTATGTAGCTTGCATATTCTTCCTTTTTTTCTTTTTCATTTAATGATCGATACCTTCCCCAAAAATATTGAAGAGGATGTGACCACAAAAATCATGGTACTACATCTGAATTGGCAGGCAGAACTTTCCGCTATATCAAATTTTATAGGTTGCTGCTTAATGCTTATGCCAAAAACACAAAAGAATATTATTAGTAAAACCAAATTGATTTAGTTGTAGAAGCAATCCCCTAAACAATTTGAATCTTAATTTTATGGAACATTTATCAGTACATAAAGTATCACTTCATTGGGAGGAAGGAGAAGGGTAAGGGGGGGAAAAAAAGATGAACAAGTGAGACAAAGGACAGTGACAAGGAGTGAAGGGACTAACCTAAACTGTAAATGATTATTAAAACGAGTTAGTTGTAGATAGCTTGTATGAAATACGAAACTGAAATGTGAAAAAGACCAATCTTCTCCAATTAGAACGTTGTTTGACCTTTAATAAAGGACAAGACAAGCTGATCATGTCAAACATCTAGTATATAACGTGGGTAGTCCCCAAGCCGAAGATACAATGGCCAGGACCAATTTTAATTTGTGCGGACTATTCTCTACGGGACTTTTGGAATTCGGAAAGTGACATTGCAGCAAATAGCTTGTATTAGTGTGATTGCCGAAAAGGTGAACTTAAGACTACCCTTGGTTACTAAAACAGCATGTAGCTGTGTTATATGTAGATATATTTGCCTTTTATATATAAAGTCAATACTTTTTGTTACCAATTAGGTATGGATTTATCCTTGATAGAAGCTATTACGTAATAAGCAACTCCTACGTCAACCTAGCCATGTCTCAGTCTATCTCTTTTTCTTTCTGGAAATGAATTAAAGCTTGATGTGGTTAATATTTTTGGGAATAATATTGTCGCAGACAAACATAGGAACTCTGACATCTAAAATCAATTTTGTAATCATTAAGATATTCAAAGTAGTTTGTAGCTAGCCTTTAGGTGATGAAATATTTACAGAAAAAGGAAAAGAAGTGCATATATATAAACTAACTAAGCACAAAGAAGTCCCAAGTTACAAGCTACCCCATATGACATTTAGTAGGTGTTAAATTGACCCTCTAAATACAACTAACCTACCTACCTTGCCAAATATGCTTATATTCCAACCTAAGGATCCGTGTCATGGTAATTGCAATTCTTTGCATATTGCTGTACACTTGCGCATAATTATTTATCAATGCATCAAAGACCGAACAGCTTTGTGATTGGTAAAATCACAACACATCACTAATGTTTGTTATGAAAATCCCATAATTGATGTGCAATGTTTCAGCTGCTGTAACATAACCTTTCCTTAGATAGCACTGGCTTGACCTTGGAAACAATTAAATAACACTAGGTTTCTTGTAATGAATTCGGCTTGCTGTTGTTTCTTTGCCTTGTTTTCAATTGTCTGAATCAATCTTTTTGTCTTTCACTAAGGGCAAGCGAATTTCATGTATTAGCTACTTGTTTCAGAGTGTCTTCCTCACGTACGCTTCTTGGTCCTTTTCAAAATGCATTTTCTAGTACTGCATTTCAGGAGCATGATGGCAGATCAGGTCATAGCTCGACGGGCTTCATCCAGACCTTGCAAAGTCCTTGTACTCGGACCAAACTCAGCCACCCAACTTTGAGGCCTCCGGATCATAACACTTCGTGGTCAGGCCTTAAACTTTTGAAATGATTGTCAATTTTTAGGGTAAAAAGATTTGACTTCCATGTGATCTTCTTCTTTCTACCAAAACCTTTTATAGTTTAAAAGTCGCTCGATCATCCCTCATTCAAACGCAAAATTATCCTAGACCCTTCTTTTGTTAATTTTCTCTATTAAAAATATTGATGGAATACACACAATTTAAAATTTTTCCATATAAACAAACCAAACTGAAAAAATGGGGTATTGGGAAATTATCCAAATATATTCGTTAGTGACATGTAATTAATATATTAATCATATATTTATTAATTTATATAATAATAAGTTAAGTTTTTATTGAAATTTCTATATAAAAATACTAATAAATGATTATTTCTTTATCATTTATATTTTATATATAATTAATAATTAATTTAACTGATTTTTATTTTATAATAATTCATATTTTATTGATTAATAATAAATATTTATCATATTTTATTAATAATGATAGGAAAATTAACTTAATGTTATAATAAATTAAGTTTATTATTATAATAATATTAATAAATAATAAAATTTTCATTTTATTATTCAATAAAATTTTAAAATTATTCTTAGAAGGTAGATCTAAAAGAATCAAAGAATCACAAATAAACATGAAAAAAATAATTACGTGAATTATGTGAAACAAAAAGTCTACATTGTATTATTCGTAAATTCTTACAGAAATCCCATTGTTATAGAATTTATAGCATTATAAATATTTTATAACAATAATAATCGTTTAGCACTTGCAATAAGTTCTCATGAAAGAAGAGACATTTAGTTTAGCAAGTCAATATGATGAAAAAAATTAATTAGTATTAACACTAAATCCAACAAATTAGTAAAATATGAAAATTAATGAACACTAATGCTAATATTGAGTCTCATAGATCAATAGTCATTCTTAAAACTACGTATACTAGTATAATATGACAAGAATTTAATCAATAATTATTGATTAATAAATTAACAATAAGTTTTGTATATTTTAAAACATGATTTATAAATAAAACATAAAATTTTATCATCATATTTATTAGTCTATTTACTTAATGAATAATAATGTATTTTATTATGTAATTTATTATCATATAAAATTAATAATCATATTGTTACTTATTAATAAAATATGATAATTAATGTTTATTAGTGAATTAAAATTATACATTGAAATTAGTTATAGTGATTAAAATAAGTAAGGATATGAAAAATATAATATATTGATAAAACAATAATAGTTTTTAAATTTTATTTTTAATATTAAAATTATATCAAATTAATTATTAATGATGGTAAAAATTATAAACAAAATATGAGAAATCAATCTTATTTTTTATTAGTTGATTATATGATAAATAAAAATTTAATGACATGTTAATTAATTTTTCTTAACAAACTAATAAATATATTATTAGTTATTAACAAAATATGATAAGTTAAATTAACATTATATACTCAATTTTGTTTTACTTTTTATTATAAATAATAATATTTAAACATAATACATCAATAAAGTAATTTATTTCATATATAGTATCATTTTAATTTGTTAATTTTCAATTATTCTCCGATGTTATGGATTTCTGTGTATTGAAAATTCGTGATGTTTGTCATGAATCAACATTTTTAAAGAAGAAAGCTAATGAAATGTTTTATTAAATTTAAAGAGTTTTTAAAAAAAATGTTAAGTAGTTCTAATGAAAGGAAGAAAACTACAAGAAATGTCATTATTTGCCCTATTTTTTATATATTTGAACTCGATTTTTACTTAAATTGTCAAGTTTAAGTCTAGCTAATTAATTTATGAAATTTTCAAGTACATTTAAGGGAAAATATATAAAATATAAGGGGAAGATTTCATATAATTGATGTCTCTTTCTTAACTCTTGTAAAGCTGGAATCCTAGTTCACCAGAGTGTTATTATTGTTGTTGTTATTGTTAATTAAGGAAAGAATCTGGTTTATGTCTTCCGAACATTTGAAGGTATTGAGTTTCAAAAATTCAATCCTATTTCTGACGGAAGCAGTCCAATTGTTTCTAACACTAAAAGATGTTTAAATTTTGATAGACAGTTTGATGTGCCAAATATGAGAGAAATACGAATACACAACAGTTGAGATGTTGGAGTTATTTAAAAAAAACAGGTTTTGATTTACCCCAAAATCTGGATATTGAAGGTATTCTCAAATATTAGCAATATTTACCACAATATTCTCAAAACTATGTAAAGAATTCATCTTCTTGTTTTCTCCTTATAGTTTCATTTTATTAACGATTTTCTTATCAAATATAAAAAGAAGGGGTTATAGCAATAGATATCTATGTGCCTACTCCCTTGCTGACTAACTATAATTCTAATCTTCTATGCACAGTAGTTTCAAGCAACTCTGATGGCTGCTATACAACATGTAGACTTGACAACAATATGCACTAAAAGAAGTATTAACAACATCAGTGTAAAGGATAATGAGCCGACTACCTAATGCCCAGGCACGGAGCTCTAGTATTAGTGTAAATTCCAAAGAAACAAGAACAAGCTAATATGTCTCTTTTACAACCCCACTCAAAAACACTGATATAGAAAATGAACTCCATTGTTGTCTCCTCCTCCTCACAAGCTCTGTTGCTCCATCTTGCATTAACTAGTTAGTATCCCAATCTCACCACTTTCAGTTTGCTTAATATCATCCTCTTTCAACAACGATAGAACTTGTTTCTCCACTTTTTTCTTTTCCAACCAAGATTCTGCTTAAGGGACCCACATTACTCCACTCACTCCTCGCAAGCTTCTTCTTAATTTTCCAAGGATCAAGATACAACGTTGGTTGCGTGGACACGCCATGGATGCTTTCCTCTATCAACTCTCGGTCGCTGTACGTACGCATCTTCCTCAAATTTGCAGCAATCCTTTTGTTTTCGGCAAGAGACTCTGTTGGACCAGCAGGTTCTTGGTTTCTTGGACTGCAAGTATTAGCCATGCACCGCCATGACCAAGATTCATCAAACAAAACTAATGCCACTGAAACTTCCTTCTTTTTTGGTGTTGGCTTGAAGGCAGTGGGAGGGTTTGTTCTTGACCTCTTACAGTTCCAAGAAGGCATCGAACTATTAATGTGAAGTTGCCTCTTCTCTACACTTTCTCTTTCTACTTCTTCTGGGTTGTGAAACTCCGGATTCTGATCAACGATTTTCACGGTGGTGGAGGTATCATGAAACAACGTTAGTTCGGTGGACACACCGAGTTTTCTTTCCTCTGCCAAATCTTGTTCGCTGTACGTACGCATCTTCCTCAAATTAGCACCAATCCTCATGGTTTCTGATATTTCAAGCGATTCTTTTTGGCCTGCAGGATCTTGGTTTCCTAAACTCCATGTACTCAATGTGGATGGCCATGGCCAAGACTCATCAAACAGAACTAATGCTACCGAAAAATCCTGCTTTTTTGTCGATGCCTTCCAAACAGTACGATCAGTGGTTCTTTCTTTCTTGGTGAACATTCTCTTTATACTCCACAGTAAATGCAAACTTGCCTCTTTGCAGTTTCGTTTTCTACTTCTATGTATAAATAGCGTGAGCGTGGAATAAGAAATCCCGTCGAGATTATGAATTAGTTGCCTGTTTTAACGCCATACATGGTTGACTAGGTTGGAAAAAATTGTCAACAACCTACAGGAAACCCAGTTATTATAGTATTGGAAAATAATTTCAACTTTTTTTAAAGACTATCTATTTCATAATTTTATAGGTACTGTTTGATTTTATTTTATTTATATTTTTTATTAATAACTATTATTAAAAGTTATATTACATTTTATTCAAATAAATAATTAATTAATAAAAATTGTTTATAAATTAATCCTGATTTTAGTTATTACATATTTCAAGATATTTTGAACTTAAAGTAAATTTATTAAATAATTATTAAATTAAATAATGCTTTAATTTTTTAAAACTCAATTTTACAGTAATTATAAAATACAAATTAAAATAATTTTTATGATTTTCATAAATTTTAAAAATCGGAAAAATTCAACTAAAAACAGAAAGTGCTGAACTCTGAAACAAAAGCAGAAAATAGAAACCAAAGTGAAAACAAAGATGACCTTAATCTGTAAAACAAATCACTAAGTATATATATACTAAGGACGAATGGGATGAACGATCACTAAATTCTATCCCACTATCCATTTCATTAACAGCTGGATTGTTCTCCCCTTTCTACTCTCTTAGTTCATGCTTGTAATTTAAATAGTCACAGGCATGACTTGCAGGTCTCACGGGTGTGACTTACATACAACATTATTTCACACCTGTGACTTAAATAGTTATAGCCATGACTCATGCCATTATTTATTTTTCTTATAAGTCATATAATTTTAATTTTGAAATTCCAAAATTTCGATCCAGCACATTAGAAAAGAATTTCAACTCAAATTACAAGTGAAACTCCATATGTTATTTGACAATTACAGATTAAAATCAAAATACCTCACGGATGTGACATGTTAAATCACTCCGGTAAGAAGGTCTCACAGGTGTGACTTAACATGTCACACCTGTGACATACAACATTGTTCATCATCTTCTATATTGTTCCCATAGGTCTAAGTTTACATTGGATGAATATTTCAAGTTTTCCCTTCATTGGTTTGGTTGTTGACAACATTACCTTCTAATCTTGTAAAAAAATCTAATTTCCCAACAAATACGCTGCTTCACATCACAAAACATAATCTTCTAACAAATATGTCGTAGATTTCAACAGACAATCTTTTCGACAAAGACACCGTTGACTTAAACATGCAATATTATAAATGAAATTTGTTGGTTGTTAGCGATTAAATATAAAGATAATTAATTTTGCTTTTAACAAACATTTAATATGTTATGATTTTTTTGACATATGCGTCCCTTGTCGTTTCAATTTTGTTTCTCATCAATTACATTCATGAAATCTTTGACCATATTTATTTTCTTTATTTCCCTTCGTATTACTTTACTTGTTCAAAATAAGGAACAAAGAAATGCTATATCAGCTTAAAGATCTTCCCCATTCGATTCAACAAAATAAGGTTGTGCTGTAACATCTAACCAAGCAAACTCCTCTCTAGCAGAAGCAGGTGAGATCTTTTCTCTCTTTCAATTGTTTCATTTTTTTTATGGATGAAGAAGCAAGATTATATCAATAGTGCAAATAGTTGATGCCATTAACATAATTTTCTATCTAATCACATAATAACTTCTGTAACAACGCTTGTATTGAACAGTTCCTCAGAGGTAAAGGTGGCAACTAATCTGACTGCAAAAAATTTAAAGGCTTGCCTTTCTCGAAGAGAAAACATATTTATCGGTAATGTAATAACAATTTTTATTGTAATATTATCAATGCAATCAAATTTTCTTACACTTTTTGTGTTGCTTCTTAGTCTTTTTTTTATAATCAATCATTTTTCTATTTCTTCCATTATAAATAAATGTTGTATTTTTTTATAAGTTCAAATAGTTCAGTGTTAAACAAATTTCTAGTTCAAAATAAAGAATTGCCAGCTCAAAATAAAGAACAACAAATATTTCTTCACTATCTATCGAATATTTTTTTAACTTTTTGTTTTTTGTTTTTTCTTTTAAATGTAAAGAACTTGACAGCAGATGAATTTTCCAATGAACTCACCGAAGGGCTCGCTTATGTATTAGGCCACGATGAAGATTCAAGACCTATTTTGGTAATTTTTAACTCCACCAATTACGTTTTTTTGCACTTTTTTCATTTTTTAAAACTGACAGAAATTATCAACAAGATTGTTTATATATATTTTTTCTAAATTTCATTTTGGCATTTGTTGCATTTGTTACATTTATACTCATTCAAAAGCATTGTTGTTCCTTTATTGCCATTGGTTCAAGATTTTTTGCCTTAAATAAGATTACCGGAAGTTCCGTTCATGAAAACTGTAAGTGACCATATATAATTTTTGATTATACGTCGATTTCAATTTTTATCCTTCTTAATTGATTTTTAATCATACCAACATTCTATCTTTAGCTTCAATTTTTGTAGATTCACACGCTTAATTGTGTTTACTTTGGAAGTTGCCATATCAATCATGTGAAAAAACTGTGAACAATTTGTACTTCTTTTTTATGCAAGTATGTTGACTTCTTCCAAAACTCTGTTGATAACCCATAAAAGTATAGCCACTATTTTATCAAAGGAATGCTATTGTGTCTTTCTTGCATTGTGAATTGATATTTTTTCCTGAAAAACTTTTAAACTAGATTTAAATCAATCACTACGTATAACCTTGTCATATATTCTCTTATAATTTGTTCTTCTTATCTTTTCAGGGTTTTTTTAGGTCTGCTTTAACTTTCATAAATGTACTTTTATCAACATTGAAATTTTTTACCGACTATTACCCGTTTAGACTTTACAAAGCTTTTGTAATCGACCCACCTTATTTCTTCTCTAATCTATGAAAGGTAATGTTGTTATTTATAAGCCTAATTCTTGTTTATTTTATCTCGCTTTTAACTTCTTCATGAAAAATACTCATTTTCAGACTTTTTTAACATACATGAGCCTATTACTGTTATTAACTTATAATTCAAATCTTGATTGCTAAGTAATTATGGAATGTTGATGATTGTAGGGTGTTTGACCATTTATTGAATTTTCAACAATCAACATGATGGTTTCTTCACTAGACTTTGAAGAATCATTAGAATTCTATAATTTACGTAATTACCCACAAGTCTCTTCCCTTCGATTTGACCCTTCGTCGATCAGATCAATAGTTGAAGATGGCTTATGCTCATCAAGGTTTTCATTTACTGTGTTGCAACATTCGAACTTAGTCAAACTATGGTACCTTACCTTAACTCACCCAGCTTCTTCAGAAACAAGGTCCACTAGCAAGTCTCCTTTGGGCTCAGCACATATTAACCCATTCAATGCGAGATCTATCTCCTTTGCATCACCCATTGATAGAACGCACCATCCAAACAACAAAGCTTATGCAACAACCACCAACAAAGCATTATTTCCTTTGACTCCCATTCCACAGCTTGTCACTACAACTGAGACACTTAAAATTACTGAATCGTAGACCCCACAACCCTCTTTCTTTCGATCACCCGCCATGTTTTTGTTTTCCAAAAAGAGCCATAAATCTAACAACTCTAATGAGTCTTTCTTATAGTTCCTAAAATTTTACAAAAGCCCCTATGACGAGATCATTTACAGGTCAAATATGTGACCGCCACTCGGTGGTCTTATTCTATCATACCATCTCATCTCAAGCGACGTCACATGTTAGTATCACAACGAGGAAAAAGTCACAAACTAATGGGAAAGTGACACTTGTCACTTATTAATGAGTTAAAAACCTAATTGTTGATGAGTCATGCACGACTCTTTTAGCTCACCTTCTTGTGTCTTCTTCATTGTTCTTCTGTGGAAGTGTTTAAAAAGTGAAAATCCCTAAGTCTTTAACCTCCCATCCGAAGATGACTTCCCTTTGGTTTCCTCATGAATTTTTCTCAATTTTTCTTCTCTCTTCCTCTCTCCAACATCATACCTACCCTTCTTTGATCCCTTAAACACCTAAACTCTCACTCCTTCACTTTTGATGATGATGCCGTGAGTGGGAAGAAAGTAGAGAGAAGTTATGAAAGTTAGAGATTTGGAAGATTAAGAGAGAAATTGGTAAGTTAT
>JAOTAY010000002.1:11940229-11955658 GCA_025629805.1 Erythroxylum baracoense | reverse complement strand
AACAGTTGAAGCATCTAATATCACATGTCATAATTTAGATTGTCCAACTGTATCTTCCTCTTCAATTCAACCTAGCTTAATGATACTTGTCGAGGACTAAGGTATAATTCTTTTTACCTATATTTTTTCCATTTTTTAATTATTACTGCACAAAGTGATCAACCTTTCTGTAAATCTTTCAAAGGATAAATTTTCATTGTTCTTTATCAAAGTTAGCATCCCTGAAGAATTTATCTGTTGAACCCTTACAACTTCATCTTGTTCCAAACTATGAACATTATCATGCGAAGAGATTTTACTTAAAACCCCCGTCATTTTGTTGTTCATCAGGAGAGATTTGCATTGTTGCTCCTTAAATGCCATATGCTCTGAAACGATTATTTATTGGTAATGATGAAGAATCTGAACATTTTAGGAAGAACGTTCGTACATATAATAATAATGTAGCTTTTACTTTGTATAGAACTAGGTATAATCGAGAACTAACAAAAAATAAGAAAGGCATTTATATATTTCGAGTTGAAGGTCAAGTGTAGCATTTCCTTGACAATTTAGTTTCAACAACTAATAAGACATCTAGTATCCATCTCTATTTCTTTAATACTGATGAGGAACTGAAAAGAAGGACTAAGAGTTATGATAAACTTTGTGAGGATACATTAAAAATTATGATAATTTTACAAGATAATCCCTACGCCAAGTTCTTCGGAAGTCTTAGGGACATTCTAATGCTTGAGAATCATGTAATAGTTTTAAGGTGTTATCCTAGCCTTGATCAGCGTGCTTACAGTCTTCCTACTACATCACAAGTGGCTGCTATATGGACTGAGATCAATGATGAAAATATTGATAAATGTCCTCGCATCCAAGTCTATACTCACTCAGGCATAAGTTATAAAATCCAGTATTACTATACAAGTTATGATGCCTTCAATGTCCTCTTTTATTTCCTCGTGGTGAGTCTGGATGGTATTATGGAATTAAGCGGTTGATTTCAAAGAGAAACAGACGCAATGTTTCAGATGAAGGATGTGATGTTAATTTCAGCTCTTTTACTGATCCATCTGAATTGTTCACTATAGAAAACATAGGCAAGTTTGTCTTTTCCTTTTTTTCATTTTTACAGTATTATTTGATGTTACCATTTTATTTATCAAATTTATTTGTTTAGTTACAAGTTGTTGATTAAGAATACTGTGAAGATAGCATTGTTTCTGCTAGAGAATGTTATTGTTATAGACTTCAAATAAGAGAACATAATGAATCTATATTGCTCCTTAGCTTAAGGCTGCTTCAACAATTTATTGTGGGAGCTTACATAAAGATTGAAACATCTAGACTTGATTTCCATATAAAAAGGCAAAATTAGATAAGGACAGAGATACTGCAAGGTGTTTTAGATAGTATTACCATTGGTCAAACAAAAGCTTATAGAATTGGTTATTGAGTTGTCCTATCGGCTTCATTTGTCGATGGTCCAAGAGACTTGAAACGACATTATCTTGATGCAATGGCTCTAGTACAAAAGTATGGTAAACCAGATATTTTCCTCACCATGACTTGTAACCCTATACAGAGAGAGATTCAAGATAACCTTAAATTTCATGAAAAGCCACAAGATAAGTCAGATTTATTAGTTAGAGTTTTTAGAGCTAAATTTGAAATTCTTAAAAAAGAGCTAATAAAAAAACAAATCTTTAGAGACATTGCCACATTTATTTATATTATTGAGTTCCAAAAGCGTGGATTTCCTTGTGCTCATTTATTGTTGATACTTAAACCGTACTCTAAATTGCTAAATTCAGATTCTCATGACTAGATCATATCCGCGTAAATACCAGATCCTGATCAAAATTCACAGTTATATTCTCTTGTCCTTAATCATGTGATTCATGGTCCTTGTGGTGTTATCAATAAAGATTGCCATTGCATGAGAAATAGTGTGTGTGCAAGAAACATTACCCTAAAAATTTTGCTCCTTTTACTGTTCATGGTGAAGACAGTTATCTATGTTATAGACGAAGAGATGATGGTCGAAAAGTCAAGATTTGTAGACATAAGGTTGATAATAGGTGGGTGGTTCCTCATAATCTGTACCTCTTGCTACTCATTGATTGCCACATAAATGTTGCAATATGTTCCACTGTTAATCTTGTTAAGTACTTATATAAATATATGTTTAAGGGCCATGATCTTGTTAATTTTAATATTATCGATTAAGAGACCACAATTGATATTGATGAAAATAGTAATTTTTAAGAAGGTTGTTGGATTTCAACCCCTGAAGCTTTCTAGCGTATATATGAATTTCTTCTAACAAAGATTAATCCATCAATTTATATTCTCCAGGTTCATTTTCTAGATCAACAGTTTATTTCCTTTGACAGAAACGTAGATCTGTTATATTTGTTGAGAAAAATTAACTTCTCTAAAACAATTCTAACTAAAATTTTCAATATGGATTTGACAAATAAAAAGGCAAAAAAGATGAAATGTTTGTATAAAGATTTTCTAGAACATTTTGTTTCGAATCGAAAGATAAAATTATAGTCAGAAAGAAGTCGAAAGAAAGTGATTGGAAGATTAGTTACTGTTGTCCCTAAAGAAGGAGAAAGGTGCTACTTGAGGTTATTACTTACACATGTTAAATGACTAACATCATTTGATCACTTGTTAACTGTTGATGGTGAAAAGGCAAGCTATTTTAGGGAGGCTGCATTGAAGTTAGGACTACTAGCTTCTGATTTTTATATACAACAAACTCTAGAGGAAGCTGTTTTATTTCAAATGCCAGCTTTACTTAGACTTTTATTTGCTACACTCTTATTCTATTGTTCACCGACAAATCCTAAGTAGCTTTGGGAAACATTCAAAGACGATCTTTGTTCTGATTACCACCATGCTTCCTCCTATGTGCATGTACATATAAAGACGTTACAAGGATAGCCCTTCAAGATATTAATAAATCCCTAAAACAAATGGGGAAAAGCTTAAGCGATTATTTTTTTATTGATTATCATTTTGAAGTTGAATATCATCAACATCTTAATAAAGAAATACAAAGTGACAATAATATATAGATTGATCCAGAAGGCTTATTATTACATTCAAGGTTGAATAACGAGTAGAAATACATATTCGATTTGATTTTGCATTCAGTTTTGGCTTTAAGTGGTGACAGTTTTTTTATTGATAGTCCCAGTGGAATTGGGAAGACTTTTTTGTATTGAGCTCTTCTTGCAATTTTACGGTCACAAAGTCATGTTACAATTGAGGTTACTACTTCAGGTGTTGCATCATCAATCCTTCCTGGTGGCAAGACAGCTCACTTAAGATTTAAATCCCATTTGATTTTTCAAAGAAGAAAGTTTCTTAGTTAAGTAAGCAGAACAATATTGCAAAATTGATATTTGAATATAATCTTATCTTATAGGACGAGGCTTCCATGGCAAAACGAGAATTCATTGAAGCATTTGATGACTTACTTCAAGATATCATGAACTCCAATCAGCCTTTTGGAGAAAAAATTGTTGTATTTGGCGGTGATTTTGGTCAAACCTTACCAGTTATAAACCAAGCCACAAAACAACAACTAATTGATTCAAGTCTTCTAAATTCACATCTCTGGCCACACATGTGTAAATTTTCTTTAACAATAAATATGAGAGCTATATCAAATCCAGCTTTTTGTGAATTTTATTACGAGTAGGAGAAGGTATAGAACCAGTCGACTAGCAAGATCAAATTTCCTTACGAAAACATATAGTTATTCCTTACCATAACAAGGATGAATCTCTTAACAGGTCAAATTTTTTATAATTTATTTTTACTATCAATTTTATTTTTTAAAAAATTAAAAATACATGTTTCTTATACACCATTGCCTTCACCAGGTTACTTCAAAATGTCTTCCTTGACCTAAGCTTGTATTCATCTGATCCATATCAGATAATAAATAGATGTGTACTGTGTCCAACAAACAGTTGTGTTGACAAAATTAATGATATGATGATCAACAAATTGTCAAGAAATTTGCATGCATACATAAGTTTTGACAAAACGGTTAACCGAAGACATCAAGCAGATTATGAAGATTTTCTAAATTCTTTAAACCCTAAAGGTCTACCTCCACACAAACTGTTGCTCAAAGAAGGCTCTCCAATTATGCTCCTAAGAAATTTGAATCCAACTGAAGAACTATGCAATGACACAAGGTTGATATGTAGACAATTAAAAGACCATACAATTTCTACAGAAACTGTCTTTGGACCTCACAAAGGAAAACTAGTTTTTATACCTAAGATTCCTTTCTAATCTTTAGAAAATGAAAAAAATGGATTACCTTTTGTCAGAACACAATTCCCTGTTCGTTTATGTTTTGCAATGACCATAAATAAATACCAGGGTCAAACACTTGATTATGTAGGAATTTATCTTCGTCAACCTGTATTCTCACATGGACAACTATATGTGGCTTTGTCAAGAGCTCGGACTCCTGAATCCGTAAAAGTTCTGATTATTCCAGGAACTTTTAAGTCTTCAAAAATTGATCAAAAAATAAAAAATATTGTGTTCCATGAAATTTTCTAATTAGTTAAATTATAAAGTATAAAAAAGTTTATTTAATTTCATTCCATATAAAAAATTTAATTTTCTGATTATTTTATTAAATATTTTTTTAAACGATGGAAAAGTATTTATTGATGAAGGATATTTTACCTGGTGCTCAATGGTAGTCATATGAAATTACTATCCAAGAAAAATAACATATTGTCACATCACCTAGCACGCCATCGAAGAAATATCGTCTGATGCATTGCAAATGTCACCTGAGTTGCGTCGTCACCTGTTTGCTCCAGTTGCATCTCGCGGGCTTGATTTTTGATTGTGCGGCTGAATTGAAAATGCGTTGAATCATTTTCAGGGACCTGTGACTTATGAATTTTTTTATTTTTTACTTTTCACTCAAATATTATGATAAATTTATTTATTTTGTATATTTTATCTATTTATAACAAATACATTACACTATACATTTCCAAATTTTATTTTATTTTTCATTCCTAATTTTTACTAACTAATTTTATTAATTCATTTTAAATATTCTAACTCTTATATTTTTTCTTATTTTCTCCCGAAAATTTTATCCACATTCATAACTTTTTTTTCACAAATTTTAAAATTTAACAATATTTATTTATACATCTTTAGCCATTAATATCATAACATATTCATAAATACTCTCCAATTCCTTTATATTTTTATTTTTATTTTTTTCATAGGTCACAAGTATCACACTCATAACTCCTTAAAATTTTTAAATCATAATCAGGCCATAAATATAATTTTTTATAAAATTTTATCTTTATTTTTTTAGCTATATATTAAAATATTATAACACATTTATTTACACTTTTTCCTGTAAACTTTTACTAAACTATTTTATCTTTTAACTTTTACTAAATTATTTTATCTTTTATATTTTGCAGTATTCACTCACATATTTCATCCATTTATCTTTTTAATTCCTTCGGTACTATACATTTTCAAATTTTTAATTTTAACTCATTTTATTAATTCGTTCTAAATATTCCAACTATTATATGTTTACCTCTTTTTTTTCATAAAATTTTATCTGCAATTACACAATTCTATTTTTTCCCACAAAATTTTAAATTATACAATATTCATTTATACATCTATAACTATAACATATATATATATACTCTTTAATTTTAAATTAAGCATGATCCTTATTTGAATTATCGCTACGCAAATATGCACATTCTGTGTCTGCTAGTGAAATACTAATTAGTATCACCGGCCCACCATTACCTCTCAAACCTGCAGGCGACAAGTTGTTGGTCCGTTTTGAGGCCTAAAACGCACGATTCACCCTCAAGTTGAGGGCTGTTTGCTCCATCATGTTTCGTGTTAAAGACTTTGGATTAAATGGAGAAGACAAATTCATGTTGCTCGATAGTTGATTTAGTTGTTATTCTAAGTGGGATTCATCACTCTTCATTCACTAACAAGACGAGTACAAGTTAATAGTTAATACCTATACAATCAGAAAATAAATAATAAGCCACTAGAATAATAAGCCACCAGAAAACAAGTGCAAGTCCACGGGACTAGAAAGAGCAAAAATTGCAAGAGCATCAGCAATGAGTTACACCTTCTGTATACGCGTTATAGAGAGAACATCGCCTTCATGATTTCAATCATACTATCATTCAGGGCACAGCAAGTATTATATCTGTCACCATTAGCGCACAGTAACAAACCTCAAGTTGAGCAAAACATCTTTAGGCGCTCAATGACATGGAGATAATTGAAGAAAGTTTGAACTTGCGGACTTTAGTAGAGTTCACAGGCTGAAATAGCACTTCAGTACTTGATCTTACAGTTGCCTCCTTCCACTCTGAAGCTGAAGCCCCCTCACTTCGATAATCCCGAGGAGAATACAAAACTTGGAGCTTGGAATGGGCTGTAAAATGTGATGAAATATCAAATGACATACTATAGTAAAAATGTGACGATAATATAATAAGAATCTATTCTCAAGTTATACAAGCTGCAGATGTGTTGTCTCATATAAACCAACAAGCACACTTAAAAAGCTTCTGCCAATTGCATGTAGCCTCTGCAGCCCAAAGACTAGAGGACTATTATCACGAGCACTCTTCTGGCCATCTGTGTATCATGTCCATGCAATTAGCAACAGGAATGGATAAATATAATGTAAAATGGCTGGGTTCACAAATGGATCCTTCACTAAGTAGGCATGACAAGGTTGAGAGGTTTGTCGATGAAACTTGGTGATGCAGCCAAATACCCACACATAATAGCATAGCACGTAAAACACAACGTTTTAGCAAACATAACAATAATACCATTGAGAGTTCTGGAGCTATTATCAATATAATATTTTGCTCTCTCTCCCTGTTCTATTTCTCTTTACTTTTTATTACTGTTAAGCTCAAGATTAGAATTGAGGAGCTCCCCAAACCATTTTATTTCTACTTTGATCGTATAATCAGAAAATTCTAAACGCATTACCTAGTCCAAACATACTAGTCTTTTGGATGACCATGCGATTGACTTTTGATCTTTTGATGTTCTTCAATGCCATTATATCTTCTTGCTTTCCCTTAAATTCCACAAAATCTCCCAGGACAAATTTATTGCCTTTAAGCTCCAACCTGCACAAATATAAAAGCAATTCCATACTACATTCAAATGAAAATCACAACCTGATAAACAAAAAGGAACTTCAAGTGCTCCACAGGCAGTTCGACCCATAGCACTCACAGAAGGCCCCAGATCCATCTTAGTTAATCATTGGAATAACATTAAAACCCGTTTGAACTTTTTACAAGCCCACTTGATGAAATGGAAAAAGAAGGCTGAAGTAGAAAGTAGAAACATTGAGAAGGACAACATGTGATGAATCGTATACTCTAAAACCACCCAATCCATGCCTGGCTAACTCCCATGTGCACTCAAGCACACAGGCATATTGACAAATGAAAGTGCAAGTATACACAACTGCTTTGTGCTTCCAAGTTTGCAACAGATGCATACATAACATCACTTTCTAGCATTTAGAAATCTATTCATATCAGTTACTCCAAGCAACTATAAATAGAGTCGGCCCATCCACTTAATGATCTCAAATACAGGAATATTGGATTTCCAATCAGCTTCTGGAGATCTGACACTTCTGAACGGCCCAGCTCCTACTCTAGTGCTTTGGCTAAAAAATCAATATGAAAAACTAATTCCAATGAATCAATAGACATCAGTCAAAACTAACAAAAACACGCATTATATAGGCGGACTAATATTCTCATTCCATGTATTATATATTATTCTTATGTATATAATGATTGTCAAATCAACGAGTTATGAAATATAATAGCTTTTCCTAATGAAAACCAAAACACCATGAACATAATTGACTAGCACAATATTTAATAGGATAACAGCATCCCTGTTGTTGGGTTGAAGAAGCAAACCTGTCCCACATTGGAGCTGTGCTCAGAGAAAAGTTAAGTTTCTGGTGTATGGATTCCTGCATCTCTTTCTTCGCACTCCTAAAAGCACCCTTAATCCAGCCAGATAACACATTTCTTGGTTCTGGTTTCAATTGAACCCATTGATCATACGTTATGACCTCAGAGGGGAAATAACTGGAGTGAAGGGTACTACAAGAAAAATACATGTTCATTGCATTTAACACAAGTGTGTAAGGATTTCTCATATAAAACATGCAGGATGCAAAAAGATCCAAAGCCAGTATTCCTAACTCCAATGATGAAATAGTATAATAAGCATTCCAAATTAATTATACTTTCATTGACTAGTTGTCACATACATTTAGACTCAAACATGAGGACATCTGACTAAATTAGGCATAAGAAATTAAAAAACCTTAAGTGCTGAATGACAAAACGGTTAAAAACCTAGGTTGAATTGTGTACCATGACATTTTTAGGCCACAGAAAACCATTTCTTGCCATGTTCAAAACTCTCAAGTGCAGATTCTTGAAATTTCCTTATCATACATCCCGTTTCACTCGGTAGATTCATGCTAATATCTAAATAATATAAGCAGGTCTTCTCACTTTCAGTACCCAATGTTTCCTAGAACTTCCTAACCAAAATCCCTAATAGGCACAGATTCCTACGTCAAATTATCATAAATCTAAACTGCTCTCTATCATCTCTTGCAAAAGATCATATGGGTGCTCTGATAGCCTGGTGAAACCAGATATGTTGACTAGATTACTGAGGATAAGTTAGGCCATAAGGAAACACTAAAAAGAAACAGCAAGTATAAAGATCCAAATTGCAAATGGAAGCTGAGAATCACCAAAATGATTGATAAGTTTAAACACATACCGGAATCTTGGGTTGGGAAAAACAACTTTGTAAGACAAATATCCTTCTGGTAGAGCAACCCCCCTCTGTTCAAGATACAGTTCAAGAACTGAGGTTTGCTTCTTAATCTCTTCTATCTGAAAAATGAGCGTTCACTAAAATATGATCAGATCATACAGTGGACAAAACAAGCACTAAAACCACGTTAAACCATCATGTTCTTCCAGAATTGTAGATACAACAAGCAGGTGAAATGATTTCATTTGAATTATAAGTCACAAGTTAACAAATCGTCACTTCATGGTAGAGATTCTGACCAGTATTAAATGTAACTGGCAAGGTTTTTGAAAGATCAGCATGTTAGCATGATAAGGATATTCAGGATCATATGTACCCAGAGAAGAACATAATACACAACTAAAATTCTTCTTTGACATCCAATTATTATGCAAAGTGTAAGGCATAATCAGGCACTAGAAACCAGGCAAAAGAGTCTCCAATAGGTAAAATATAAACGTGAACAAGAAACCAGTAGAAATTACAACAGTTCTAACACATTCCACTTCATACAATAAAAAGCAAGCACAGAAGTCACCTGTTTTTGAATTTGCATACATGTAATCGTATAGTCATATGGGACAAGCAACCAAGTGGCAGCAGGATACTGAAATATTTAGACTAATTTATATAACGAGAGAAAAGAAATTTCAAAGATGACTTACAGGGTCAGGATGCTGCTCTGCTTTGTGCCTTCCCTCTCCCTCACAAACCCAGCTACCATCCCCACTGATCGACACAAATCCATACAGATTCTTCACAGATATCACCACTGCCTCCCTGCGGAGAAGAGTCGAAAGAAAAGCATGCCAAATCATAATCTAGTAATTTTAAGCATAATATGCCATCTTCTTGTCGAGCTCAGAAAATCTTCAGCTTTCATCGGTTCATCAACCAATAAAAGCAAGAATCATCATAGAAGAATCTCTAAAGAAGAAAAAGTTTTCTTCAATTACTCGTCGACAACCACCTCAACAATAACCCATTAAAGTCAAAGTAGGAAATGCAACAAGAGATTTACTCCGCATTGACTAGAACTATATCAACATTCTGCCTTGAACCGGTATCGGCATCAGGAATCCGGAGCCCAATATACACCTTCCCTCCATAAAGCTTTTCAAGTCTGGGGTCCAAACAATTGAGAGCACAAGTAAGGAAAAATGTGTAAAATTATGGGGAAGAAACAAGAAAAGAAAAGCCGTCTGAAACATTAAGAATACCGATTAGCGACGTTGAAAATAGCGTTGGTATCCAAGGACTCGACCTCCAGAACGTCGTCGTTGTCGTAGAAGAAGCAACGGAACAACTTGTAAACCACAAGACCGCACAGGATCTCCACCCACATGATTCAGCCAAAAAATTATGCTTATCTGAATCAAACGAAACTAAACGAAGGCAAAGGAACGGTGAAATGGATATACTGCATTCTAAATCTAATAAACCTAAAAAGTCATTCAACAATAGTATAGTACCGCGTGGAATAGCGAAAAGCAAAGAAGCTGACGGTTTCTAACTTATGAACTACGCAAAACCAAACCAGTCTTCACTCGTAATTAATTGTAATGTTCTATTTTTCACCATTAAAAGAATGTTTTCATACAAGGAATATTAATGTTTATGTCCCTTGATTGCATTGCAAGGGTGAGTTATTTGTTTTGTCTCGAACCTTTTTAATTAGAATAAAATATTTTCATTCTTTTTATCAAACTTTAACTTAACAATTTCAAATAATTTTTTAATAGATGATTATAATATAGAGGGCATGTATTGTAACTTATTTAAGATTTCTAATTATCACTTTTGATATTAGATGAACTAAACTTGAGGCCCATAAAGTAAAACTCATATCCAGAAGCCTATGGAATCTTTTTACTCTTCCCCATGCTTGTACCTCCTCAACAAAGGATCAGATGTTTTATTCCTTTTAATCTTTTCCTAATTTGTGTCATAGTTTTTCATCCATAAATTTCGTTCCGTCTCATTTATTTATTATAAAATTTGTGACTGAAATTTGTGGCACAGGGTTGGAAGAGAATAAACAACACAGAGGTTCTCATGCCCCTCAACATACTTGTGTTCCAATCAACGATATGTATATCATTTTATACTAGTCGGTGAGTGTTGTATCAACTAAAAAAATAATATTTATATCGCTAGTCCTATACTTATTATGAATACTGATCAATGTTGATTTTTTATTAGATACCAGTCGATGCCAAAGTAATGATATTTAACTGAAGTGAAATTTGTAAATTTTAAAACTTATAAATCAAATTGAAAAAAATTAAAATACGCCAAACCCTAATTTCATCCCTCTCATTTTTAGACTCTTAGATCCATTTAGTATTGGTAACACTGCAAACTTTACTCTTTTTTTCTTTTTTGAAAGAGGCAACAAGCCTAGAAACTACTCGAGACCACGAGGAATTTGAATATCGTACATCAAAAGCTCTTCCAACCCAAGCAGAAGATATGGCAATATGAGAACTATTTATAAGACAGTGAGCATACTTTGCAATAAAGTTCGCACATCGGTCCTCCCTAGGCACATATTGGATGCTCACCCTCCAATCTCGACAAAGAAGCTCTTGAATACTGTTTAATAGATGCCCATTGTTGTTCATAGCTTCTCCATTTAGAACTTGATTGATGGCCAATTTGCAGTTAGACTCCACCAAGACATCCTTTATCCCTTGACTTCAGGCTAAAAGCAATTCGAAAAATTCTCGTAAGCTCAGTTTTAAGAATTGAGCCACTGCCAATATTCATAGTCAAACCCTTGATCCAAAAACCATTATGGTATCTCATCAAACCACCCACAGTATTAATTTCATAAACTCTATTTAGAATTTCTTTGACTTCCATAAACGAGATCGATTCCTTTTTTTGGAAAATATTCATGTGCCTTCAATTCTATATGCTCCAAGCCGCAATCCCAAACCAAGTATCCTAATCACCATACACACTGAATCCCCCATTTATTTCTCTATTTTTCCTTTAGCAAACTTTAAAAGGCAAAGAAAAAAATTCACTTCAGTAATCCACAGACACTAACTGATTCCACACCAATCTTGCCCATCTACATTCCCTTAAAGCATGAATTAATGTTGGCAACGAGTATCATGAGTCACATGCCTTCTAGCTAAGTTTTAATCCTCTCAAGACCTTCCACTTCCAAATTCACTTCCACTCTTTACTTCTTGTATGCGTTTCATCCTCCATTAAGACAATATACGCTGAGCTAAAGATGAAAAGTCCATTAGCGAAATGTCTCCAATAAAACTTGTCCTCGCCTTCTCTGAATTGAGGAATCGGACCAGAATTTAGATTAATAAGAATACCATTAGGAAGCCACAATCAAACTTACTCCAATGCTAACTCTCGTCCGATTTCACAAAATCACTTACTGGCTTGTTCAAACTATTCTCTGGAATTTCACAAATCACACAATCAACCAAAGGATTCACATTGATCGACCATCTCTCAGTTCAGAATCTAGTAGTATGGCCATTGCCAAGAGTCCAAACTAAGCAATCTTAAAGTTTGGCCCATACAAAGCTGATAGCTTTTTAAAAAGGAGAGCCTTTCTTCTTAATCTCATAAGGCACAACTTCCTGAATTCCATATTTCGCCCTTAAAGCATAAACCTATTGCTTATCTGTGGAATTAATTAATTGCCATTTAGCTTTCATAATAAAAGCTTCATTCATCACTCAAAACTTCCTTAAACCTAAGCCGCCATTCTCTTTGCTTCTCATATATCATCCCACACCACTAAACTCAGCTTCTGAGTACCATGATAAGAGCCCCAGATAAATTGATGAACATACTACTCAATCTTATCACAAATATAATATGGCAGTTTAGCTGTTTGCATGGCAAAGAAAGGAAGACTCTGGAACACCATATTCGCTAATGTAACATGGCTTCCTAACTAAAGGCTTGAAGCAGTCCAACCTAATAGCCTCTTATAAAATTGCTCCAAAATTCTTGTATAGGTTCTCCTGGTGATTCTACTGTGTAGAATCGGCATGCTCAAGTAAGGACTTATATCATCTGTGACTTGCAAACTGAGCCTTTTAGTCAGCTCTGCTTTTAACTGTTGCTTAACATTTTTTGAAAAGAAGACTATTGTTTTAACAGTGTTGACTCTCTGCCCTAATTGAGTACAAAAATCCTCTACCAACTTTTTAACAATCCTTACTTACTCTTTGGAGGCTTCAGTAAAAAAAGATAAGAAATAGGAGGGCTCTTACGGTTAAAGCGAAAGGATTCCACTATCCATTCTCCACAACCCGAATAATTTATTGCGCTAGTCTCTATATATATAATACAAAAGGATATGGCGATATAGGATCACCTTGACGAATTCCTTTCCTCGGGACAAAAGAATCAGAAACTTCACCATTAATCAAAATTCTCATACTTGACGATGTCATGCCCTCTATAATTATATTTATCAAATCTCCAGGAAGTCTCACTTTACTTAAGGTGTCATGTATAAAATTCCATGAAAGTATGTCATATATTTTTGCCAGATCCACCTTAATTGCCATAAAACCCTTTCTCCTAATGTTTCATCTTATAGAATGAATAACTTCTTGGGCAAAGATGATATTATCTGTTATTTGTCGTCCATGCATAAAACTTGTTTGCACTAATCCTATAATCGAAGGAAGCACACCTTTTAATCTATTAACAATCACTTTGGAAATTGTCTTGTAAATAACATTAAAAAGATTGATGGGCTAAAAAAACTTTATAGAATCAACTCTTTCTGAATTTTTTGAGCTCTAAAGATCTCCCTCACGAAATGACAAATAGATGGACCTACCACACTCTAACGTTTTTGGAAGAATGTAGGACTTATTCCGTCTAGTCCTAGAGCTTTCATTGGCTTTATGCTGAAAATAGCACTCTTTATTTCCTCATCTGCAACCATCCATACCAAATTCTCCAGTGCCCTATCATCAATATTAGGAAAAAGACTGGCCATTCCCTCTTTAATAGATACATTTGTATTAAGAGGAAATAAATTGATAAAATACTCAACAATATGTCTCCTCAATTTATCGCCTTAGAGCATATTTCCCCAACTATCCTTAAGAGCATTCATTATAATAGTTCTTTCTTTCTGGATCACTTTACGATGAAAATAAGATGTATTTCTATTGCCATTTTGCAATCTAGTCTAAATGAGATTTTTGTTGCCAATAAACTTCTTCCTGAGCCAGAACAAGATACAACTCCCTCTTCAATTCATCTTCCAATTTATCAAGATTGGACATCATGTGCAAAGCTAGAGCTCTTTGAACACCACCTAAATGATGCATTAATATTTCTTTCCTTTTACAAATATTACCAAACTCTTCAACATTCCACCTTGATACTTCTTCAACAAAATATTTCATGTTATTGAAATAATCGCCATTTACATTCCAAACTTTCCTCTTAAAACCCATGAAGCTATTGTCCATCAACTAAGGAGCAAGAAATTGGAACCTCTTTTTAGAATAACTCATTATTTGTTTATTTAATGTTCTAGTAAGAATGGGATAGTGATCAAATCCCAACTCTCGGAATGTGGACAACAGTGGTGTTTGGGAAATTATCAACAAATAAAGCATTGCACACTGCTTTATCCAGCCTTTCACGAACCCGACCTCTTGGCCTAGTAAAATTCTACCCTTGAAAACCAAGATCAAACATCTATGCATTAAAAAACCACTCCTGAAAAAGCCTATAAGCTCCTCTCTTTGATGAACCCTTTCTTTTTTTCTATTCATGTAAGATAAAATTAAATTCTCCACTAACCAACCATAGGTTAGTAATCTAACTCTCTAATATAAGAAGATTCGGCCAAATACTCTTTCTAGCCTAAGTATTCAGACTTGCATAGACAACAATTAGAAAAAGCTTGTGCTCAAACGTCTCCAATACCAAATGAATATATTGAAAATTATTCTCAAGAATTCTGACGCTCAAGTTATCATGCGAAAGAATCCAAATGCCTTAAACGAAACCTTCAGCTTCAATTCTATAGGATTGAGCAAAGCCACTTCTATGAATGACTTCATCCACTTTCACTCTAGAAACTCGAGTTTCCAACACTGCAATAAGATGAGGATGATATATTTTACAAAAATTAAGAAGAATCCTTCTAAGATTTGAGGACAACGCCCCTTGACAGTTTCACTTTACACAATTAAAATCCATAAAATTTAGAAATTACGACTCCATATTTAGAGTCCCCTCATTTTCATTTTCAATATCAATATATTCATCTTCACCATCATTCGAGGCACCTGACGAGACCTTATCTTCGTCCATGTTCTCATCATCGACATCAACACGTTCCTTATCACTCTTCTCTAAATAGGGTCTCTGAGGATTGAGACGTTAATCTGGAGGGATGTGTTCCATGTCAACACCATTCCATAAATCATATCCTGAATTAGGATCTGGTGGTTTACTAGAGCTTGGTCT
>JAOTAY010000002.1:11900404-11922051 GCA_025629805.1 Erythroxylum baracoense | reverse complement strand
GTAGATAGATTTGCTACTTTTTCCTCTTTCATATAGCATTTTGTACTAGGGTATTGGATTTATGTACAGACAGTACAATATGATAGATGTACAAACCTTTGATTTTGATGGAATGAAATGAGGAAGAAGTTGATTTTAAAAAAAAATATTGTGGTTTTCTATTAATGCTTTATTGTTAAAATTAATGTGATGCCATGTGGAGTGAATGTAGTGTTCGCAAGTAGCTCTCCCTTATCATAGGATATGTACCGGAATGACCTGCAGGCGTCTCGGTGCGTATCCTACGATAAGGGGGTGCTACATTTTTAGCAACACCAGTGGTTCATTGGAAGATTTGTGCTGGAATGTTTTGATGTGCTTTAATTTGTTCAAGTTTTGAAATTATTATAGTGCATAACTTTATGTGCTACATAAAGTTACATATCATTGTTATTTCATAGACTATGTATATTAACATCAATGAATATTATGCTTTGCAAGCTGCTAATACTGAATCAATCTGAATTATCATTTATTTTGCAAATTCTTAATTGAGGAACCTTTTTGTACATGTTTTTGCATAAAAACCAACAAGTGGAGTGAAACATTCCTGCTATCTGGGTAATTGTCATTCTTCTTATGAAATCTGGAAGCAAATTTCTCAAACAGCCATAGAAGGCAATGACTTCTTGAATTGATACGTGCCAAGGTCTAGTTGATCATATTTTGCCTTGACTTGTTCTCAACCATTTCATTTTTTTTGGGATTTGTAGCTTGTAATGGAAATTCAAGTATGTAAACCACATCTAGTATCTCTGGATAAAATTCAAGTATGTAAGAGAGGAGAGATTGAGATTCTAAATTCTTAAGCTTAGACCCTTGACAGATTATGGCATTGAAAGATCATGTTATACCACAAAATAAATTCTTTTTGTGTCCTTTACTTCTTTACACTTTAATAATAATAATAATAACTTTATTATTATTATTATTATTATTATTATTATTATTATTATTATTATTATTATTATTATTATTATTATTATTATTATTAAAGAAGAAGAAAATTAATAATAATAAGGAATTTAATAATAATAATAACATAAATAAATATAATTAATAAAATTAATAATAATAAGAATAATAGTAAGTAGAAAATTAATAATAATAATAACAATAATTAATAAGAATAAAATTAATAGAATTAATAAGAATAATAAATTAATAATAATAATAATAATACAATTAATAACAATAAAAATAAAATTAATAAGAATAAGGAATTTAATAATAATAATAATAATAATTAATAAAATTAATAACAATAAGAAATTTAATAATAATAATAATAATAAATTAATAACAAGAAGAAGAAAATTAATAATAATAAGGAATATAATAATAATAATAATAATAATAATAATAATAAATGATAAGGATATTTTGGTCTTTTGTTAGTTATTTCTTTATCATTCTAAGTTTATATTTTCAAACTAAACATTGGCATAGAAATTATTTATTTATTTCATTCCTTGACCAAACAAAGTAATACTCATTCTATTCTTCATTTTTTTTATTCTAAGAATAACTATTCTATTCCTTAAACCAAACAAACTGTTAAGAAATTGCTTGTTCTATCATTGGAAAAATTCATAATTACCAACTAGACAATTGGGGACATCTTAAAAATCTTTTGTCCGAATTATTATTGCTCAATGATGTCATTAAAGAATCATTCAACCAGAAAAGTAAACAATTTTATTAATATTATTATAATTAAAGCTACTACATCTTAAAAATTCCATCTGCAAAACTATAAATTTCATCGTTAAGCCATGTCAGAGTAGAGAAATGTGATCTAAAACATACAACAAATGATATATCACAATAGAGTAATAGACACAACAAGAAAAATGACTCCAAGGGATAATAGTATTAATCAAATTTTAGATTCTAATGATTGCATCTGGATCAGTGCACTTGAAACAATGTTAATACAACCAGATAATCAAATAACTTAGTAGAAAAAAAAAACATGTTATAAAAGTTTGTGTTGTGGTAGTCAATGAAATCGACGTATAGCTTGTAAATAGCTAAAAAAATATGTACTTCCAATTAGCTCATAAACAACTAAGAATATGTTCATGTTGATAGCTGTAATGTATCTGGAAAGGGTTCAGGTTTTCTAACATCCAAAAAGCCTTCCTCCCTTGTAGATATAAGTTCCATTCCTTTGGAATTTTTATATGATTACTAATTATTGTGATGCCTAAAATACAAAGACTGATAGCAAAACATATGTTGACTAAATCCTAATTTAGCTAAAATAAAGTGTAATTGTGATAATTTATTTTATATTGACAAAATCAATTTCTACAAAGGAGACTGACCCTTAATATAGTGCGGCAAAAGATAGATCACTCAATAGAATTAAGCACCAATACAAAGTGAAATACGTAGATTGCTATGTTGAATATATTGCAGATTGGGCCAAAATTAAAGTATGTTTGTATCATAAATTCATCCATTTGGAATTTCACCATGCCAAAAGGTATGGTATTAATATAATATGGCCAAATAATATCTAAAATTAAGCACCATTTTGTCAGGTTAGTTCTACGAAGACAACATATTTTGATGATACTATCTATTAAGTAAGTCGTTGATAATATAAGCATGGATGCTAATTGACTTTGTTATAGCTGTCAATGCAGCTCTGGATCAACAATAATAATTCTGCTTGAGACATAAAATTTAGAGAGATTTAAAAGTACGTAATTTTACTCTTCATTAGTAGAGAAGTTATTTTCTATCATATAAGTTCATGCAAATTAGCCAAAAGTAAGATACAAAATCAACACCTAATCATAATCTAAAAGAGTAGAACAGATAATTGAGATGAAAGGATACAAATATCCAAGAACTTCAAAAGACGAATAGTAACGAGTCTGCAAAATAAACATGAATTGTATTAGCTACAACATCTGAATATCGAAGTAAACAAGACAATTTGCAATGAGAAGCGACAAAACCACATAAAAGAGGAATAAAAGAGGAACAAGCAAAGCAAAGAGACAATGGAACATAATAAGGATTAGGGAATTGAACAAAAGAGAAACTAGACCATCCAAATTTTATCATCTAGGTAAAGAGGCTAGAGGGACTATATTTGTGAACCCTTTGTGATGCATAGTTGATAAAGAAACCTAAAAGTAAAGAATAAAAAGTATTGGAGTTATATTTTGAACATATCTTTTAACGAGAAGATTAAGTAAAAGTTCAAATTAAATGTTTTCAAAATATTAGAATTTGTTTTAAATGTTTAAAACATGTTATAATTCAACTTGAACCTTTTGCCATGAAATTAATAAACAATTGGGAAACAGTTAATAACTCTTTCTCTTTAAAAGCATTTTTTTAGTATTGAAGACAAATTACAATTCTGAAGTTACCGGGCCCTTTTCCTGAAATTTTTGCCAAGGCAAAGTGCAGGGGCCCGAAAGGAAAAATAGAAACAAGAAATCAACATCGCATACAAAATGCTCCACGACAGAATAATCACAACAAAAGAAAACAAACGCTAAAGATAATACAAGGCTCTTCATTTTTTAACCTATGCTGAAACTGAAGCAGAAACAGCAGCACAAACACTCGGGTCCAGAATAACATCCAATGTATCTACTCGTGAATCCGGCATAATTCAGGTCATAACATAACCAACCTTTCTCCTACTTATGGTTTCCACTACCCTTCTTCTTTAGCAAGCTTCCAAACTTGCGGAACAAATGCTTCTTCTTCTTTAGTTGTTGCTGCTTGGAAGGTGAGCTTCCTCCATCATCTTGATTATCTGCTGATGACAAGCCATTTATCTCGTCGAAGCTCTCACCACCTTCGGCCTTGGACCCTACTTCTTCTTCAAAGGATTCCTGTTCTGCTTCTCCTTCTGGATAGAACTCTTTCTTCTCAATCTTGCAGCTCTCCCACATCTTAAATTCTACTTCAACTGAGTCATCTTTTTCTTTACTCTCGTCTTCTTCTAATTTTCCATTGGTGTTTTCCATTTTAGATGCATTTAATTGACCATCTTCATTGTTTAAACCGTTGTTCATCTCCTGTAGATCCTCTTGTTTAGGCTCCTCACATTGCTTGGGTGGAAGTGGAAGCTCCACTTTAGGCTTCTCTTCTTTGACATGCCCATTTTCTTCAGAGAATTCAACCACCTTCGGCAACAAATCATACTCCTTTTCACTGTCTGTCAGCTCACCATTCTCCTCAGGTTTAGTTTTGGTCACATGTTCTTCAAGCAACTTAGATAGCTCCTCAACTTTCTTACATGAATCAGCTTCTCTAGTTTGTAGCTCCTCGTTTACTTGGATAAGATTCTGCAACTCATTTTCTTTGTCCAGTAAACTTTCTTTCAGCTTCATGTTCTCAACCTTTGCTTCGCCGAGAGTTTCCTGCAAAGAAATCACTTCAGCTTCAACTTCTTTTAGACCATCCTTCAAGTTAGCCTGTTCCTCCCTTGTAGCACAAGCCTCTTCCTCAGTTTGCTTGAGCAAATTCACCAACCTATCTATTTCTTTTTCCAAATTCAAATTGTCTTCTTCTGAATTCTTCACACGTTTGACTAGATCTCTCTCTCTTTGTTCCCACACAATCTTTGAGTTCTGCAATTCGTTTTTGGATTCTTCAACAGTTTTCCTAAGACTATCAATCTCATGGTTTGCATCATCTAGCATTGTTTCATACCTCTCATTTGTTGCCTTGAGGACCAACCCTAGATCTTCTATCTGGGATTCATAACTTTCATGCTCCACTTCATTGGATAAAAGCCTCTCTTTTGCTTCTCTAGCTTCTGCAGACACTTCATGTAAGGCTGAAGCTAAACTTTCCATTGCCTTCTTGCTCTTTTCCTCCTCTTCTCTGACATTCTCCAACTCATTAATCAGTTTGTTTTTCTCTTCTAGTAAGCTTTGAACACTAGAAGCTGCAAGCTTCTCATTATTCAAAGCCTGGGCTTTCTCCTCCTTGACAGTTTCTAATTCCGATGTTAGAGACTCGACCTTTTTCAACATTTCAGATGTTTCTTCTTTTGCCACTCCAAGATGACATTCAGCTTCCTCAAGATCGCTTTTCTGCCTTCCAATTGTCATTTCCAGTAATGCCACCTTTTCCTTAAGGGTAGAAATTTCAGTTTCAGCATTATGCAAGGTATCGTTGCTTCCCTCCAGCTGCTTCATGACTGAACCCAATGATTCTGATGCTGATCTTTCCAACTTATTAGCCTCCTCAACTTCTATCTCTAATTCTTCGATTCTGCTTTTTAACTCCTCTACTATGCTGCGTGCATAAGATTCTGCCATCTTGGCGGCTTCTAGTTCAACATTGAGCTGTTCTATGGCAGTCTCTCTTTTGATCAACGTATCCTCGAAGCCTTTTGCATTTTCAAGTTCTTTTCTCAAAAGTTCTATCTCTTCCTGCAGACTCAGTATCATCTTATTACTTTCATTGGCTTCTGTTCCCAGTTTTGAATCAAGTAAAGCTTTCAAACGCACCAATTCTGCAGTAAGAATCTCTGCCTTCTCTGCATGAATCTCAGCAATCTTAGTAGCATCATCAGCATGGCTCAGTGCCTGGTTTTTTGCATCTGTAATCTTGGACAATTCTTGCTTTACCCTTTGAAGCTCTTGAGTAGCAGAGAGAAGGGCAGCCACATCCAGAGCATGTTGGTTTCTGACTGCTTCAAGCTCTTTCTGCCATTCCTCTTCCTTCTTCTGGGCAGCCTCAATTCCAGCCTGTTCCAACTCAACAGCTCGGAATTTCTCAATCTCAGAATCCTCCTCAGCTCGCTTTTGAGCCACCAAAGCTTCTTGAAGCTTCTCATTTGCCTCCTCAGCTGCCTTTTGTGCTTGTTTCAGTTCATCAATTGTTTGTGCCTTCTCTTTCTCAATCAATGATATTTGCTCCTTTGCTTTCTTTAAATCTTCCTGGGCAGCATTCAATTGCGCTTGTAATTCTGCCCCCTTTGTCACACGTGTCTGTGGTTTCTGAGAACCAAATTGACCAATAAGTATCAGATGAGATATAAGATTCAAATTTACCTATTTCAGTATAGAAAACTTGGAAAATAAACTCACGTTTAAATATCCAGAAATATTGTGATGTTTTCTCCATTTAAAAAAAAAAACAAATGCACTATCTTCAAGAAATTAATTAGCTATATTCAACGGTGAAGACATGTTTCGCGAAGCAGAATTTGGACAGTTACGCCAAACTAATTCACAGTAATGAAGATCACTACACAGTTATGATTCCACTGGGAACAGGTTCTCAAATATAGCTTCAGAGAGTCCTAGCTTATGCATTTCTACAAGAACTGACAGCTCAAGATCAAGTTGTGAGCTAATGAGTCTATTATTGCACCAAGCAATGAATCATTCATCCATGCGCAACATAAGAATCCTAGTGACTTGTTCTTTCCACTATCCAAACTCATGTGAACTTTCAAATTCATAGCCACAAGTAGCACTAAAAAGGTATCACAATGTTGAAGGTGAAAACCAATGACATTTTAATTCACAATGGGATACACTTACTTCTGGGGGTGTACCAATCTTTGGTGACCTTCGATCAGTGGTGGGCTTTGAGTTAATAGATCGAGGAGAACGATCTATTGAAAGGCGTGAACTTTGCAAGGGAGAAGGTGAATCAGGCTCTGCTTTAGCCACTCTAACTTTGCTCACTTTCGGTTTTGCCGGGGAAGCTTTAGGAGTCTCAGATAAACCAGATCTGTTCAATTATCACAATATCTTTACTATATTGCAACTGAAAGAGTAATATGTTAGACACAGAATGCATTTGATATCGCCATCACCCGTGACATCAAATTAAACAGACATCAACAAATATGGATCTGCAGCAAATGTGCCATCCCTGTGAAATTAGAGCAGTACTATCTACACAAATTACCCTAAATTCTTCCAATACCATACATATACAGATGTGGATATCAAATTTTGAAATTCTGCAGTAAAAATGATTACAAATTCAGATCCGAATTGAGAAGAAAGTATCAAAACAAAAATACTAACGAACACAAAGTCAAAAGAATATCACTCTAAAACCCATTCTGTGATAAAAAATTTACAGGTTTACGATTGCTTTTTTCGAGTTCAAAGTCGAAAAGGAAGGCGTTTGATGGGAGAAAACGGGATAAAAGTGTTTGTGGTCGAACAATTAAATACCAAGTAAACAAAAACCCTTTGTAAAGAGCAGATCCAACTTGCATATCTCAGAACATAGAACAAAAATTCAAACTTTAAATAAAAGCTCGAAATTCTACAAGACCCACGAAAACGTTCAAGCAAAAAAGAAAAAAGAAAAACAGTTCAATAAGATTCGCATATTAAGAGGAAAGAGACAAACAGTGTGAGTTCTGTACACTCACTTGGTTTTGGCAGACATTTTGCCGTTGCAGTAATTGACGAGGATGTAGAAGCAGAACCAAAAGAGAAGTTGAAAATGTAAGGACTTTAAGCGTACAAACCGTTGAATGCGTCTAAACTGATGACATTGCAAGACAACGTAAAGTTGGGGTGTTCTTGTCAGATCAGAGAGACATACGCAGAGACATTGCAGCCTAGCAAAAAGTACAACTGGTTGAGGCAACAACAGGAAGAGGAGAAGAAGAAGATTAAAAATTTACACAAAGGAAAAAGGAAGAAAACAGAACCAAATTATTTGGGTTTGGTGTTCCTGTCTCCAGAGTGGCCACACAGTCACAAACACAAAAGTGAGTTGTGTGTCTCCATCTCTCTCTTGTCCTTCTCTGGTAAGATATAAAAAGTAACAATCTTTCTTCTTCAGCATCGTGGTGTTAAAGTACAGAACTGCCCATGAGCATGAGCAAGGTTGGCAAGTGTTGGTGTACTTTTATCTTTTCTTTTTTCATTTTTTGGTTTTTGTTAAAGAATTTGTGGCGACTTTTCAGAGGATTCTATCTACCAGGCGTAGTTGACCACTCAGCTTTTCAGGAAAATAGACACCCGGTTGCAGAATGCAGAGACATGGCACTGTAATATATCTACCCCTTTTTGAATTGGTGTTTTTTTTCATTTTGGTATCTTTTTATTGACTGATAGAAGTAAAAGATTGCCAATTCTCTGAAATTTTATCAATTATTTTCCAGGAAAATATAAAATTTGGGATGTTTTCTTTATCAGTCAAAAGCAATGCCATGGCCCGTGTTGGCAATTGGGATACCAAGGTTGAAATGTTACTGAAAACCATTAGGGGTGACATACACATCTCTAATCATTCTACTGTATCATTGAATTCACTTTATCTTGATTTTTTTTTTAATTTGTAAGTAAATCACTTTTTTGTCAACAATACAATACTATCTAAATTTTAGGAATCTATTTAGATTATTCACTTAATTGTTAAATTTTATGTTATACTATTTTTAAAACATTACAGAAATATGGTTAAATTGCTTTGCTTGCCTCTTTTTATATATAACTGTTAAATTATTATTCTTTTAAAAGTAAAAAAGAATTTTTTAATTTTTAATAAAAATTTAAGATTATTTATTTAAATTGATTTAGTTTAATTTAATTTTTCTTCAATAAAGAATAGAATACAAAATAGTACCAAAAAGGATAAATTTGTAAATATCTATTATGGCTTGAATTTATTAAACTTAACTTGGATACAAAACGCAAAGGGTCGCATCAACCTTACCTCCCTCATGATTTGTTATCCAAAAAGAGGAGGCGCAATCTATACTTATTTTTACCAACTGCCAACAAGAAATTTTAATTTTCAATTAAAAACTTTTATTTCTCTGGACAATTATATCAAAGAATTAATTACTATTCGAGATTAGATAAAATCTGTAATGGGATCTTTGTGTAAGCTAATTAAAATTTTCAGTTTCAACTTGCATCTTAATTATACCATGTAATGTGGAAGCCATGACGTTACACGTCTCCTATCCACCAAACTGACCTGTTTTAACAAATATAAATACCTTTTTTCCATGTTAAAGCTCTCATGAACTGGTTGGATCATTCCATTCCATGAGAGACAAATTCAGAATATAGTTGATCCTCTCATCCCACAATTATATTTTTAATAGAATTACGAGTGAAGACTTGTCTTTAAGGTATTATATATACATATGCATCGGAGAGGACATGATACTACTGGTTCTGTCTACCCCATCTTCTGAGAAAGGATACTGATTCACTCCTGACCACCTCATACGAAATGGTTCTCACGCTATATAAGTAGCGATCGATAAGAGTGGATTCCAATTTCCAATTTCCAATTTCCAAGCCCCTAGCCCCTTCTCGATGTACCTCTTGCATGCTTTTCAAACAAAAGGCAGGTTCTGCACTTTCCTTGTAAAAAAAACTCTTATATACTACTATTACCTGTTTTTAACTAATCTGGGAACTTGCCATTAATTGCTTGCTTTTAGCCTTCATATGCCTCATTAACGTGAACTGGTTGAGAGTCTACGTTGTGCTTGAATGCACAATTGACCTCGTAGTCTCCAACACATTGTTGTATTGACTAACTAATATTGTTATTAGTTATTACTGGTTGTGCTTTTCTACCAGATATATACAAGGTACTTGTTACTTGATTGAGGAAGAAATGGGTTTACCGGAGGTATGAAGAATTATCAACCTTATCCGTTCATGGGACCACCATCGTAATGTTCACATTTATAAAGATTTTTTTTAAAAATGTTTTCAAGATTCATTTTGGTTTAAATTGGAGATTTTTGTGAAGATCTACTTGACTTGTAAATACAAGAGAAAATTACAATTGTGTATCTCCGGTAAAACTTTCTTTTAGGTAAAAGGTTGTGTTAAATTGTTTTATTGAATTTAGTAGTGATATTTTCAGCATGTGTTTTGATTAAATTATACAAATATTGTTTTAGACTAATTGTTTATTAATATTGTCAATGAAATTGATTGTTAGCAGTTAATCTAATCATGATCTTGCAAGAAAAATAAATATAACGTACTTTGTTATAACGAAGCACCAATCTATCAGAAAACACAAGGACGTCTTAAAAATTACATTAATCTCAACACCGAAATGCAGTTAGGACTTTGGTAGCAATCATAGCATTAAGTAGAGTCTTTCAATCTGATCGTCAACAAAAACTAGACAGGGGATGGTTAAGACTCCAACATCAGGACTACCTGAATCAGCTGGCCAATGTTGAAGCCGAGCAAACATCATTGCGGGTGAATTAGATGATAGACATGTTTGCAAGAATTGTATGGAATGATAGACAAAGTTGAAGCAATCTCTTAAATCGTCCCAATGATTTCAGCTTAACAAAGCAGTAGTTGGTCCAACAACTTCACGCACATACACAAATAACATCATTGCACTCACAACAGTTTACTCGAGCCTCTCCTATTTTGTTGGGGTTTCACTTTCCTAAACTCATGCGTCAATGGTAATGCTTTCTAGGTTATATTCCAATTGGGGTTGATGTATCCAAATACTTTTTTTTTTTGGGAAATTGAAAGGTTGCATCCATGTACTTAATTAAGGATAAGACGTCACTTCCATTTCATTTATTTAAAAACAACTGACTATTTCACTCTTTCTTAATGTACAATTTCTATATTTCTTGTATGATAAATGGAAATGAGTCAACTTCAACAATATGATGCAATTATTGCATGAGGCATATATACACATGGAATTTGGTACGAGCTTAGGCAAGTATAATTAAGAGTAATAAGAAGACTAGAAATTTCCTACTATGCCAAAAGTGGGGAAGGAAAAAAAAAAGAAAAAGATTGGTGAGATCCCACGCACTAAAATTCAAACAACTGTCAGGCACATGGAGTGTGATCGAAATTGGCTGAAAATGAGTAGGGATCATAATATAGATGAGTTCAAACAAAGACGTGTACTGTCACTGCTTATGCTTCATTGCTATTAACAAATAAAAATATAACCAACTTCCACGAAATAAATCTTGACAATTATCTTCATCCCTTGAATAGCTCAGCTTAATCAGTGGAAAGGGACTGATGCCTTTTCCAAAGCCTGCGGGGTTAAATGGAGCATTGAATAGTTGTCCTTTTGAGTTAAAGATAAAGCAAATAGAAACCAGCAATTTAGACCCGCATCAAATCATCTCAATAACATATTCCAAAAGAATTGCACCGCATTTTCATTCTTACTTTCACACACCACCATTTGTATCTATAACCAATTGCAAACTGTTAAGCTAACAAAGTGCCAAACTTGACAGAATGCATAAAATACCAAAAACCAGAGTAGTGGGCAGAGGATAGATCCATTAATTTCAATAATCTTGTATATTAAATAACCAAACTTCCCAAGACAAAATAATACAAACTCCCAGTTGATAGTTACGACTAGCGATACATAACTGAAAGAAACTATAAATATACTTACAAGTTGGATCCAATGAAACCAGAAAAAGAAAAAGATTACATCAATCGTCATATGAGACATGAAAGCTAGTGGTGCAGCCAGGTGCCTCAGGTTGCTCGGCCCCACAACAGTCATAAAATTTGGCAGCATATGGTGGATCATCAGGCCCTAATTCATAGTACCTTCAACGAGCCAAAAATGTCAAAAGCATCTAACTCACCCTTCAAAGTTTCAATCAAGAGGAAATAATCTCCACAAATAAATCCAAACATAAATTAAATGAACAAAAATAGGGCAGATAAGTTATTAACTAACAGTGAATCTCTAAGAAACAAGGCAAATCATCTAAACAAAAGTGGATGTTTTTAAGATCATGCGCATGTATCTGCAAGAGTGAGATAGTGTTCTCTCACTTCTCCAAGACGACACCATATGCCTTAATTCAAATGTGCATTACTCAGTAAGCAGATCATTTTCCTTCGAAACAGTACATATGATCCCCAAAATGACGTTTTGATTAATCTTCGGGCTGCATACTAGCAATCTTGAGATATTGAACAAACTGTTGCCTCTGATATCTTTCCTTAAGAGTCTTCCATCAGAAAAAGACACCAGCATTATCAGTAACGGTATGAATACATTCTGTTTTATAATTTGTTTTTATAGAATCTATGAAAAAGCATCTAACTAAAAGATCTCTTATCTCTAAACACAAATTTGACTTAATTTTATGCATTCTGCTGATCGTTTGAATCTCCAATATCTGACGTCCCAATATATATCAGAGCAGTGAATTTCGCAAAACACTAGACCAATCTCTGCATTATAGATACATATATGACTACTGATGCACAATATTCATACACAAAAACCTATGCAAGCAGGTGTAGGCGTGCAAACTCATCTCTATCACATGCATGCATAAGCAAAAAGTGTCAAATCAGATTCAGATATCGTAGTTGAAGATTTTGCTCTTGAAAGATAAAATTGTAGAAGTGAAATTCTCAGGAATTAATCCATGCTTCTTGCTTTCCTTGAGTTTACTCTGAAAAGTATAGCCACGCCAACTCTCTCCTCCAATGGCATTTGATGCAACATAGCAAAAGAGGAAATCTAAAATCATCATTCAAGTGTTTTGACCGTACAACTGATATGCTCGACAACTAAGAGGATCAAAGTTCATCTCTGTTGTGTAAAACTGATTATAAGCAACTTTTGCTCCAACTTCGAGACTCACTCGCAAGTATAATTGACAAGTCAAGTTGAAAGTTCTTGCAGTATCATAGACATCTTAAATATCATGACATAATTGAACTATTCTGATGAATAAGCCTCTTATATAACAATCCACTGAACATTTTGAATATATGGAATGGAACATATATAAACTTAACATCAGACTAGACTTTAATTAACTCAGGGATCAGGATATTATTCCAAGGAATCACACCCAATATGGACGATGGCACCAGGTACTGTAGCTCACAACAGGGTGACTGTCGGAATCAAGGAAATGAGATATTGTTCTCAGCAGCAAAGCTCACAAAATTGCAAGAGAGAGAGCACAGCTGTGTAGGTAAGGTATGATAATTAGTGCTACAACAGTACTTGTATAAGTTGGGGAAATGAGGGAGCATTCTCAGCTGCTTATTCCTGGCAAAGAAAGTGAGGACCAAAGTTGTGTTTATAAAGTTATTATGTATGTTGAGTAAAATAAAATGAGGAACAAAATTTTGTTTATGAAATGTCTCAGCTCAATCAGATGCTGGATTGGAAGCCTTTTCCAGAGTTGAGGTGCCACAATGCATGCCTAGGTGGGCAGCTAGGCGCCTAGGCCCCTGGGTGAAGGTGCCGCGCCTTACAGTTTGCGAGGCACTATCCTTGTTGCTTCGCCTAAGCACCTAGGCACGCTTAATCAAGAGTTTGGACTAACTTGCTTCCAATAATATCAGCAATGTGCGACCTTTCAGGCAAACAAATCACCTGGCTTGCACCCTTTCCCTTTTGTCACTTAGATGTTCTAGCTCTTGCCGATTTCACTCCTCCAGCAACACCACCTTTTCATGAGCATAACTATGACTTGTCCTTTCATCGAGGCCACATGTGAGATGCAATAAAAAGGAACCAGAACTTCATTACCTCCTTATCTACAGTAATCTAGTAGTTTTTACTTGTAACCTTTATATTTAAAAAGTGCACATGAACCTTGCATCTTGAACTGTATATTTCTTCTTCTTCCTCTTAACATTTAAGGTGTAATGAATAGCAGTCATTTTTGTAACTTTTGCAATTTAGAACCGGTCACTCTCTCATCCTAGCCTTTCTTCTCTTTCTTCTGCTACCAGAGATACCAGAAGCATTACGCCTGCAGTTCACGCCAGCAATCCGCCATAGTTTTGAAATCCCATGCTCCTTCTAGCAAACCCCACTTAGACCCATAAATGTTTGACTTTCTCAATCACAATGTCCAAACTCAGATTTTCAAATTATTTGCAACCTAAGTCCACCTCCAAATACCAATGATCATGGTCATCAATGAATAAGATCTTACCAAAAGAAAAATAAGTAGTTTCTGATAAGGTCCCTGTTTAATTTAATTAGCAAGAGGATGGACCACTCACCAACACGCAAATGGTTAAACACTGATCTTCATTTTGCTTCCAATAGACCTACTTCATAATCAAACCGCACTAGGAAATTAACATAAATAGAAATTACGACATGATATATTAATATATACAGCAGACTGAGATGGGTGAAGATAATAAAGTTCTGCACTAGTGAGTAACCAAAATGAAAATCATAATGGGTATAGATACCGATCCTCAAAGACTACAAACTTCCATCACTCCTATTAGACTAAAATCCAAAAGGAAGATCCCGAAATTTCTGTACGAGCGCAAACTCAAAGACCTAATCAATAAACATGTTTCACGCTTAATCAGACACCGTTTGTTATTCAAACAACCAGAATCAAACACTATTCTCTCGACAAACCATTGTTAGGAAAACAAGACTCTAGCCTAAACTAAAAGTTGCCCAAAATAATGAAAAGGGTATACAGAAGCAATGCTTAAAGTTCAATCAAACCAGAGAGAGAGACAGGTGGAATACCTCTTTTGGTCATCGTGACGACGACAGACAAAGAAAGAAGGATGGTAGCGACAAGCAGAGGAGGTATTGGAGAATGGACTGTAGGTTTGCTGACACCTCCGGCATACTTTCTCCCTAATCTCGTTCTCCTTGTGTTTGTCCATTTTCTGGCAGCATTCGACAGCCATGGCTTCGTGTTTTTCTACGCGAAATAGTTGAGAGCCAATGGGCCTAATTTCACACTTCTCGGACTCTTAACCCAAAGGGCTTTAACAAAAAATTTGAGAATAAAAAAAGAAAATGATACTTAAGACTTGGAGCTGATTGATCGAACTTTAGTTTTATTTTTAAAAAAATGTTAATTTTGATTAAGTTTAATACTCTAAACTTTAAATTTGTTATCTTATTATTTTCAAATTTCAGGGGAAGCGTGTTTTCCAATTTTCAATTTTAATATACCATCCATATGAGCTTTTTTAGTTAACTATTGGTAAGAGGACTTAAAAAATAAAAAAATTTCAATAAAACCATTTGATATTCTGTCAAAATAGAAATTGTATTAAATGTTTGGTTTTAAAATAAAGTAATCCCATTAATGATTACAAATATATTTGTACGTAGCAGCGCTAATGAAGTAATCCCATTAATGAGTCCAGTTATATATTTAAATGAAGAAGTAATCTGCTGCACGAAGAGAAACTAAGCAAGTTAATTTTATAGAAAAGGATCTCTCTTTTTTCATTATTACTTCTCTCTTGCATTTTTATATTTTCTTTTTTAACATATTTATAGTTTATACAAATTTTAAAAAAACTATTTGAAAAATTCAAATAGTATCAAAAATCTAATATTAACCTTGAAAAATAATTTTTTATTTTTCCATTTAAGTTATTCTTATATATAAATCATAAATAATTATTATTTTTAATAGATGTAGAAATTTATTATGTGTTCTTCAAATAAAAGAAATTATATATTTTATAATAAACTCCAAAAAAATTTTAGTACCTCTATTTTCTAAAATTGGACACGACTATACGATTTAAATCAAAAATTGATAGGAAACGAATGTTGACACAGATAGCTATAATATACACGTGAAAGGACTATTAATGGATTAATTGGTCTCAACCGAATATAGTTACGTTACTTATTATACTTATCCATTGTCAGTCGCTACAGAACGGACTTTTGTTTTGTCGCTTTGTATTCATTGCTAAATTATCGTAGCAAAAAATTATAGGCGATATTTTTCCCCAATCACTTTATTTTCGTAACAAAAAAGTATAGACGATGTCTTGAAACTTTATTTTCGTAACAAAAAAGTATAGACGATGTCTTGAAAAATCATCACCAACACATTTTGGCTATACTTACTTTTCATAGCTAAATGTTTTTAGCTATATTTCAAAAAACGTAGCTAAAGGTTTTAGCTACGTTTTGTACAATGTTGTAAAATTTTTAATATATATTTTACCTAAATGTTATACTATGTTAATTATAATTATTTGTGATATTTTTAATTCATATTATTTAATATAATATTTATATTTTTCTATTATTAATTTATTATACAAAAATAATTGAAAATTTAAAGCATCGTATATAAAAATAAAATATCATTAAATTTGAGATGCAAGATTTTAATTACAATTTCAAAAATACGTATATACAAAATAAAAAAAACAAAGATTAGTTTAATCACTCAAACTCGCTTTTATCTTCACTATTTACATAATTCGGGCCAAATAATTTTCTTAAGTCCTTTCCCTGCTTGACCAACTTTTTTTAAGCAACTTATTTTCTTTTCAAAACGTTGAATGTATGATAGTCTTGATAAGGATGAAGAAGTTAACTTAGGGCCAAACCTTAGCCCTGTGATATATCCTGATTGTGTACTAAGCACTTTGTTGCATATGTCATTTACAGTTAGCTCATTTTCATCAGACATTGATATTTGCAATACCTCATGCATCCTATTCTAAAATTTAAAAAACAAAATCAATTTTCAATTCAAATATTATTAGTTAGTACTACATAAATAAATAAACCTAAAATTTGAACAAAAATTTATAGTTATTGTGTGCTTCTTCACGCGTCCACCCTTCACCTTCATTATAATGTGTCAGTTTGTAGACTGTAATCTTATCACATTTTTCTCCATATAGTTCCTTCTAACTCTATTTTATGAAATAAAATACAAAACACAATAAATAATATTATTTTCACTAATACAATTATGAATTGTAAACAAAGAACTTATACATTCATTTCGCCAGATAACAAATGAGTTGGAGTCTTGGTTATGATGAGTTTTCATTTTTTTTTCTGTCCACCTTGACTTTCTCATACTCTTAAATAAAGAAAAGAAATAGTCATTAAATAATGTAAACTCACAACCTTTAGTTATACCTTTATCTCTTTTCTAACATTGATATTGGAATCTAACAATAAATAAAAAATGATAAGAAAATGTGCATTAAACATGTCAATATATATTTGAGCATCAGTCCATTTGTAGGTGTTAAAGATTAAAAAACTTGCAGATCCCTCTGTAGTAGTTGAGGCAGATGGGGGTTGTTGTTGACTGGCTTTATTGTAAATGAAGTCGACTGTTATTGTTGGTTAGGATTTGATACTTGCCACCTTCTTTCCTTTGTTTCTACTAGGTGTCATTATATTAGATATCTATAACTTAAACATCAACAATCTGTATAAGCATAACTCAAACATCAACAATCTGCATTAATATAACTCAAATATCAACAATACACATTAAGATAAATGTTACAAACATTACATTTCAAACAATATAGCCAATACTTCTATTACATTTAATTATCATGAGCAAGATTTTGAAAATCATCATCATTAATGACATTATGATTTGACTCTTCATCATTATTATATTCGGCTAAAGCATCATCATTGTCATACAATTCATCCTCATTATAGTCTTTATCTCTTTCTACGACAAAATTGTCTTATACTTCATTTTCTTCCAGTATATTGGTATCAACATCTCTCATATGGAATGTTGAAATATTTTCATCTTCTATTTGTAGGACTCCATTATATAGCTCTGATTCAATCTCTTGATATACTTCATCACCATCTTCACTTATTAGACCATTTTTCTTTTCAGAAAAATAAAAGAGATTTCGGTGTTGAAACTTTTGAACAACTTTCCAAATATTGCCCAATATAGTGTTGTTGAGAATACTTACTTCACTTAACTTGCAATGACAAAAGGGTCATTATCATACCATGTGCTACTATCATTGATGCTAGTAATATTGTCATTCACTTTTATGTCACCAAGATTAAACCATTTGCACTTAAGTAGAACAACCTTTTTATCCTTGATGTAATGTAACTCTAATATTTCTAAGATGGCATCGTAAAAGTCAATAAAATCGTCGTCATGACATCCCTCAATAACAGCCACACAATTTTGGCTTCCAAGTCGACTGCCTTGACTTGTATGTGAAATCTAACTTCATTAACAATGCAACCTCTATATGTTTTGCCACATATATGGGGCCTACATGTCAAAGCAAATAATGTTGTTGTCGCCTTTTTCTTGTTATAGTTATGTAATCGTATCATCTGTAAAACAAAATATAATTAAAGGTTAATCTGATATACAAATTGCCATAAGTTTATAATATTCCATCAATAACTTACTTGAGTCATAAACTATGATGGGAACTTAATCTTATGTCTTTCTTTAACATTAACAATCCTTTTGATTCAAATTAAATCTTTCCATCAAAGTCTTTCCATGCCATTTAGTTTGCTGGATGCCGCCTCATATTTATGACTGTTTTTGTTAACATAAATGCCTTTGTAGTCGTGGTTTAATAGGGAAGTATCAAAAGATTTTGAGCGGTATCTTTTTCCCTTTCCCATTATCCACTCACCACCTTGATATACCAATGGGACATTCTTCAAGATCTTTACTGTACTTCTAAAATATAGAACAATCATACTTACAAACATGTATTGATATATATCATAATCCAAATCCCTTAAAAATTTCTTTGCTTCATAGTAAGATTTCGGCAATTTGTGTCCAACAGGTAATGCATCATTGAGCAAGTCAATTAACATGTCAAAAGATTTGTTACTCCAAGTATTATAGACCTTCAAAGGCAACAACTCGTTAACAAAAGATATTTGTGAGAATTTCGAGCACCCTGGATATAATTCTTTTTGAGCAACTTTTAATAAATTTACAAAATTATCTTCTATAATACTACAAATTATATTAGACAAACTAGTTTCATTCATAGTTTTTATATAATTCCTATAATCCTTTAACATCTCGCTAATCCTATCATCGTCATCGTCATTAATATCACAATCTTTTACATCATTATTGTTATGATCATTAACTCTTGTATTAACACTTCTACTACAACTTGCTTTTGAACTTTTTTCATGATAAATCCATGGAGAATATAATTTATCTATGCCTAGGATTGAAGAGTGAACTCTTAAATATTGGCATTGTTTTTTTCTATGAATGGATTTGAGTGGCATGTTGAATGTTAAGGTTAAAATGATATAAAATAAGTTATTATGTCTATATTAGTAATTAAGGAGTTAATTAGGAAAAAATTGCATACGGGGACATTTTAAGTTTAATGATTACTTTTTCAATTAAAAAACTCTTAATGTTAGGTACTATAATGAACTAACCTTACATTTGCCCTAACGCAAAGATGAGAACATAATTTTTATAATTGTGGGTTGAACTTTCTCTTTTTAAGTTAACTGTCACCAATGATGGGTGGATAGATTTTTGTTTATATCCAAGACCAGTGTATTGGGAGCTAGTGCTAGCATTCATATGCACATTTAAATTGGGTGAGAAGAAACCTTCTTAGGATGATGAATCTGCAACACAATTGTACATAGGGGCTTGTATCATCACTTCAATTAAAACCAATTTGGAATTTACGCAAGGTTTTATACAAAGGAGTACCTATGCACTATGCATGCAACTAGATTGAAGTTAATTGGGACTTCCCAAATATTGATTCTATGAATTACTAGCATATGGATATGCATTATGCGGTATTATTAACCCATCAACCTAGTTATCCCTATTAAAACTTTCATCGAGCACTTCATAGGCTTGAAAAATTCATCCCTAACTAATAACAAAACCACTGTCTTTTTTCATTACGAACACATTTAAACGCACAATGACCCTTCAACAGTTGAAATGTATACACACAACTAAACCCCATTAAAAAAACCAACACCCAAAAAAGTTTTTTAAAATAATAATAAAAGCAGAAGAAAAAATCCAAATGCAAAGCACTGACGACTAACCTCAACGGATGATTAACCAGAGACTCAGGAAGCAAACAATGAAAGAAGAATGAAGACCACGAATGATGGTGACGGAGGAAGAAAACTAGAGGAACAAATGAAGAAGACAAAAATGAAAGGGGAGGGGGAAGTTGCATTTTTCCGTTTAAAATGAAACGAAAACGACGTCGTTTTTTGAAAAAAAGACATCATTTTTATGTTTTTTTAAATGTTGCAACATTTGGCGAAAATTTTAGAAAATGTCGCCAAATGTGAACGACGTCGTTTTTTTGAAAAAAAGACATCATTTTTATGTTATTTTTTAAATGTTGCAACATTTGGCGAGAACTTCAAAAAATGTCACCAAATGTGAAACAATTGGTGACAATTTCTGAAAACATTGCCAAATGTTAAACAATTGGTGACGATGGATGGTGTAAATTGGTGACAATTACCAAAAATCATCGCAATTGTTTAACATTTGGAAACAATTGACTGTAATCATTACCAAATGTTAAACCATTGGCAATGATTTTTGATAATCGTTGCCAAAGTACATTACCTTTTTATCAATGATCTCCAGAAATCGTCCTTAAAGGGACATATTTGGTGATGAATTTTTGGAATCATCGCCGTATTTTTTCCTTTGGCAATGTTTTCTTAGAAACATCGCTAAAGAAAATTTTGTGATACTTTTGTAAATAGTCACCAATTCTTTTTATATTTATTGATTTTTACATTTAGCAATTTTTTAATATATCATTTCTATAAAAATAGTATAGAATCTATATATAATAAATATAATTTTGTGACACCATATAAAATTGTTAAATTATATATTTTAAAAGGGATTAATAAAAATTATAAATCTATGTAATAAAAATTAAATTTGTGTTTTTAGTTTTATAAATTTTTGAAATGACGTTGTTGTTAACTAAATTTAATTTTAGACTTACCATCATTGTTTGTTAACTAAATTTATTTTTAGACTTACCATCATGGTCAATAATATTAAATTTGATTTTTAAGAATATGGTATTAATATTTAATATTGATTTCATTTTTGTACTATATTGCAATTACTTTTTAATTAGTTGCAATAAATATAAATATATATGGTAATTAATATAATGTTATATGAATGTCATCATCATCATCACACCCAGTTGAATCCCGCACAATGCGAGGTCCAAGAAGGTTTGATAGTACGCAATCTTACCCCTACAAAGTAGAGAGGCTGTTTCTAGTAAACCAACAGACAAATGTGACATTAAGAGTAAAAAAAAAACTTCAAATATGTGATGCAAGTTTAGAAGACAAAATAATAATAATAAGAATAATAATACTAATAATAATAACGAGATAAATAGGAATACAAATATTAAGAAAATATTACTAATACTAATAATAATAATAAGCACAATAAGAATAATAATAAGAAAAGAAGAAAAGCTCGACCAGCTGATTAAGCAAATGCCCAGTTAGTCAACCAAATGCACACGGTAGGGAAATCACATACAAATTAAATCTAACAAACAGGCAGAAGAAAGAGACATGTAAGAATTGACAAATTAAAAGCAATAATCAGAATGCATGTAGCAAAAAAGCTAAGATAGCTAGACAATGATAGAGATATCGTGACCAAAGCCTTTCTACACACAGAACCTGGATATGTGTAACGGGGCTAAAAGCATAGGCAAGCTCATATGTAGATCTTGGAAACTCCACAGCTTCGCCAATAATAGTAGTAATAATGATAATAAAAATAAAATAAATAAATATTTAGTAAATACAATATGAAATAAGTAATA
>JAOTAY010000002.1:11881549-11900304 GCA_025629805.1 Erythroxylum baracoense | reverse complement strand
TTGCCTTGAAGTACCGGCAATGTCTGGATGCTGTCGTTCAATGCGTTCCTCTATACAGACAATACATTCACATATCATAATATTGCACAATTATGTATTCATTAATGCACATTTATGTATATTGAATATGTACAATGCATGTTCATGACAATTCTGGGATTCTTATCATCAATCTAGTCATAATAATCATTCGGATATCCACATTCAATTTATTAACTCAGATTTGTTTAAAGATACACTTTCAATTTGGTTCATTATTCTTTGAGTTATGCTCCAAATACCACAGACTGTTCACTTTTGAAATTTTGTCTAATGTATGATTATGCATTCAAGTTGTACAACCCATATCTCTCAATTACCATCTCCAAAAATTACAAAATTTATACAAATTCAATTATAAAAGAATAAAATACAACTTTGGTGAAGACACTTTAGTCTAATTCGGCCTACATCAATACAATTTATTCAATAACTACAGGATATGATTTCTGTCCTTGGTAGTGCTACAACCTAAGCCAAGATTCAATTTCATGCTAGTTTTGAAAGTCTTAGAGACAGAAATAAAATTCGAATTCTTCAAGAAAGTTGTAGAAATAAGTCTTAAGTTTAATCTGAATGAATAATTAACTCATTTGGAAATCTACAGATCAAGATATAATCAAAATACCGAAGCATGTTCCATGAAAAACTCTCCAGTTCATAACATTCCAGAACATTTCCTCACTATCATCCAATCAATCTTTTTCAAATCAGTTCAGATGACTCTAAATTTTTATAGAGAGAAAGAAGAATGTCTTAGGAGTCTATTGGTTTAAGTTTTAAGTCATTTGGAGATTGGATGAAAAAGTTATAACCAAAAGAATCAAAGCTGTTCATATACAGACTTAAACACTAAAACCATGCACGTAACCTTATTCTTCTTCTCTCTTCTGTAAATTTTGTTTTATGAACAGTAATAATCACAAACCAGAACAGAATTTAGAACCACTTACACAAGCATTCACCCTCAAGAATGAAAATATCATCTATACTACTCCCCTTTTCAGCTTAAGAACACCAAACAACTCAAAAATCCAAAATTCACACAAACATCAAAACCGTAGGCTACTATTCACGCATTCCATTTCTGCATTTTCCATTCGTTTGAGTCACTATTCCACTTTCTCCTACACTTTCATTTCATCAAGAACTTTTCATTTCTATACCAGAACTAACTTACATGAACTTCTATATTTTCATTCATAACAACTCAAAATCCATATTTATAAACAATCATTTTCGACACCACATACATGTTTCTCTAAACCAGAACTAAATAGATATATTCATCGATTTTCTTTCATGAATCAGTATCTATGTATTCAATTCACTAATCATCAATAAGCCTACTTTTTCCTACCTCTCTTATGCATGAATTCGTTCACAAATTCATAAATAATATCACTTACTTGATCCTTCAACAAATTCCAGCAGTGAAAAAGACAAATAGGGCTTCGGTGGTTAACAGAAAGTAAGGAAAAATTTCAGTGTTTGATGCATTCGGTGGAGAAGAAAAACAACAGCTCTTTCTCCATATTCAGACGAACACACATTCTTCATTCACTACCACATGTCCCTATTGCATGTGAGCCATTTGTCACTTATTAGTGCAGCCATATGTCACCATGTAATTGGTCCAAATTTTAATATTTTTCCTAGTCCAAAAAAAATACTCCAAATTTTTTTAGAAAATTTCTAAATTCACTAAATTCCGAAATAATACTAATAATCTCCAAATAAAATTTTAACATAAATAAGTCACAATTCACATTTTAATCAATCATTCATACCTGGAAAATGTCAATGAATGCATGTACAATTATTATAATGTATCCCAAAATAAATATTCTCATGTGTGTGAATATACTATGATGTATGAGCATGAAATGCACTTCTAATTTCTCATTGTACTCTCAATTCATTATTTTGGAGTCTAACCCCAAACATGAGATGTCACAAGATTAAAAAAACCCTTATAAAAGGGACGTTTCTCACAACCGAGAAAAGTTTCTCTTTTCTTACATTTTTAGCAATTTTGAGAAAAGGTTCTCTTTTCTTACATTTTTAGCAATTCTTAGTCTTTCTTCTATCTTTATTATTAGAGTGAAAGTCATGTGTGGCTAAACTAAATCGTTCTGATTCAAGGGATTCCAAATTCTAGTTGTAACTTTGTGAGGTTTTATGTTCTAAACGTTTATTCACGTTTTAATTCAAGTATTTCTTGTTTTGAGTTCCCATATTTCATGAATGATTGATATTCGATTAACCTGACAATTTAATTTAAAATTGATTATTCTATCGCTATCCACAAATTTAGTGATCCATAATTGTCATGAAGGAATGATATAAGTAGCAAATAGGTTATTTATGAATTTTCATATTTAACTTATGATGAATAAGAAAACTAAATTGAACAATTGTAGCCATCTTGATTATTTAATTTAGGGTTTAGTCTTTTTCACAGAGCTTATTGCTATCATTGATTTGATATGGAATGTTATCACCCCCAGTCAATGGATGGTAAGTTTTGGTTTGGATGTTAGGTTTGAACCAATTAATTTAAGAAAATTTGAGACTTATTATGACTATCCTAATATATTTCAAACTAACTGCTTGAATCGTGAAACATTCTTTTTGAACCAATGATCAGTGCTACAATTAGCTAATTTAACCATTTGTCATATTTTTACTCTTATTCTTAAAAAAACAAATCTTTTAGCATACACACATTTCAATTTATTCAAAATATATTTGATGAAACAATATAATGGACTAGTGGAATGTTGACGTGGTGATTAGTTTCCGATGGAGGAAATGAGCTCCGTTGGGAGGAATATGGCAAAATTCTCCCTAACAAAGAACAAATCGATACACAACTAGTCTCCTCATCAAACACTAATCACCCATTGCCTTCAAAAACTAATCTTTTTTTTCAAGATTTTTAGTATTATCTGAATTAGCTATTTTTCTTTATTATATATATCTCATTTTCTGTTAGAAAGTTATTAGATGAACATTTGATTGTATATATTATGTGTTTTGTAAAGCTTCCTCGAATATTGAAGAGAACATAGATAAAAATAGAGGCAGTGGTAATGTCCCTATGGTTTATATAAGATTAGAAAATTTGGTTATTTTGGAACAGTTGTCGATTTCAAAAACTATGTCTATTCAATTAGGTATGTATGTGCTCGAATTTAGGTTTCTTGTATCGTTTGACTTAGTTATTTAAGTTCTATACTATTTGTTTCTTAAGTGAAATTCATCGTACGTGCAGTTCATCTAATTTAGTGATCCATACTATTTTCTGAGGAATCGTTCACTGTATCTTCTGCTAGTTTAGTTAAAGCTAAGAAGTTGTTAGAAAAGAGTGTCAATAAACTATCTCCTAAGGGAAGATCTTTCATTGTTTCACTTGACGCCTTCAAACATACAAAGACCTTTCTTGGGAGTCCAAACATAGGGAACTCCTTTACCTTTTCTACTAAGTCTTATGTCACTTGGAATCCAGAAAATAATTATTTCTTTTACTTTTCGATGGAATAGGCTCAAAACGTTATTTATTGTTTTGTTTGTAAAAATTGTTAAACTTCTAATTAAAATCTTGTATTAGTTACCATATATCATTATATTATATTGCTTACCATATTTCCATATTGATATGTACTATTATTTTATTGTTAATAAATATTAATGATTATGAATAGTAGTCAACTTAAATTTATGATATTTTGATCTTATTAACATTGAAATTTTAGGTATGTTTATCTTTTTATATCAAAAAAATATTTACTTTTCAAAATTTAAATTACTTACTATGTGTTTTTCATCAAAATGTTTAAAATTTTGAAAATATTTTACAATTTTTAGATGCTCTATTTTATTTTCACAAAAAATTTGTATGAAAGGAGGTGTACTATATATAATAGGCATCATTAAAGAATAATTTGCGTATAAATCCATAGATTTAAATAAATTTATAGAGTTTGAATGCATTAGGTAAATTTTATAATTATTTTAACTTTTCATGATGATTTTAAAAATTTTGTCGTCAAAAGTTGAGCTTTTTGCGATGATTCACAAATTCGTTGCCAAAGGTTTGACATTTGACAACAAAAATGACCTTTTGCGATGAATCCAATAAATCATTGCCAAAGACTTGCATTTAGCGACTATTTTGAGAAATGTCACGAAAAGATAAGCTTTTGTCGATGTAATTGAAATTCGTCACCAAAAGCTACAAAAAAAAGTAGCTAAAAGTTAGTTTTGTTGTAATGAGTTTAAAAACTCATTCATATTTGTGTAGCTTCTCTGTAATTATCTTTTATTGTATCAAAAGCTTATAAATATGTGGAAGCAAAACATTAACTGAATATACACAAAAATTTCATATTCTCAGCTTTGATACGGTATCATAGCTTTAATTTTTTAGTAGCTATTAACCTTTATGTCTTTTCCACAAACAAAACATAAATTACTGTAGACAAAATACCAACTTTGTCAAAAATAATGTTTTCTTTCTTTTGAAGTACAATTGAAAATAAGCCATGCATTGAAACATATTATTTACTACTTTAATTATGACATAGTATGATTATTAGCATTCATCCATATGTAAACCTAAAATCATATGAACAATTGATGTCAACTTCGATATAATCATCAATATTTAAACCATAGGCCAGCATGGCCTAATACAAAGGTGTGCCAGATGATAAAGCTCCATCATCCTACCAATCAACGAAGAATCCATTGTAATAATTCCAATATAGAGGCCAGTTTATGCCATGATATCTATACATTAGTGCTACTTATCATCTCACTCTGAACATATCCATCTTGTGCATCGCACAAGAATATCTATGAGGAGACCATATTTGAGTTAGTAATGGGCAAGGCCTGCAAATAACTCATTCTAGATATACTATTTAGTCTTTATAAATAATAACTTTTATTAAAAGATATTTTATTAGTTCCCAAAATAACAAAAGCCCTTCTTTTTGTGCAAAAGTTTGCAAATCACTACAACAAAAGACATTTTTAGCCATGTTTGTTATGACGATTTTCAGCTTTGACGAAGATTTTTAAATTCGTCACCAAAAGTCTAGCCTTTTGCAATGTTTTACTAATCATTGCAAAAGGAGCGACATTTTGTGACGGTTTAAAGATTTCATCACCACATGTCAAACATTTGATGATGATTTGAAAAAATTTGTCACAAAAAAAGAACCTTTAGTGACATTTTTGAAAACGCCACCAATTGATGAACATTTGGTGATGTTTTCATAAATCGTCGCCAAATGTTTGAACATTTTAAAAATTAAACGAACGTCGTTTTCATTTCATTTTAAATGTAAACTCTTCATTCTTTTTCTTATATAGTTATCTTCCTCTGTGTTTTGTGCTCTCCTTATGTCCACCATTGTCATCGTCGATTGATTTATGTATTCCATCCTTTGCACTCTAGTTTTTCTTCTAATGGTGATGTTGTTATACATAGGTGTTATTTTCTCTTGGGTTTTGTGTCAAGTCATGTGTGTTGTGGTTTTCTTTATGATGAATGTGTGTTGTCATAATAATAAAGATGGTGAGATGGGTAGTGTGTTTAGAATGGGTTGATTGAAGCTTAAAATCAAATATGAAGGTTGTTTGAGTACTGCCTATTAAGTGTTCAATAAAAGTTCTGTTAAAGATTGATATTAAATGAATCTTAGGGATGAAGTGCTCTAGTTCATTTATTTGTTTGGGTTTTCTATGTAATTTGCTTCTTTGAGAGTTATTTGACAAAAAAAGTGTAAAGATAACAAGAAGAAAAATATACCCTATGGACATGATGGATACATGCTTATTTTATTAAGGGAAGAAATTATAAGAGATGAATTTATAAATAATCTGCTTTTTGTTTATGCCTTAATTAATAAAGTCAAAGGAATCCTTAGCTAAATTATTCAAATGTAAGATAGGGAATTGGAAAATAGTCATTTTAATTAGTTTAATTTTCTTTTTATGTTAGATAAAGTCCCTTAAGGAAACATATTTTATAGGAATTGAAGCTTTATAAAGGAGTGACAAATTGTCTATCAACAGTTTGACAGAAGGTCTCCCAAATAAATTTTGGTTTTGGTTTAAAAAGAAAAGGGTCTTTTATGTAGTGACAAGTTTTTTGTTAAGTCCCTCTTCATTTTAACAGGATTGAAGATGCAACGTTTTCCTTATAATGCCTTCTTTTATGAAACTTGATGTTTAGTTTGTTAGTATCTCTTTAAAAGGCACTAATTCTTGTTTGTGATTTCTTCCCACTTTTCTACGTATAGAAGTGTTTGAAGCTCAAGAAAAAAGCTGATTAAGTAAAAGCATAAGGGTAAGAATCCCAACTTGTTTCATATGTTTAAGTTTGAGATGCTTCCCTTCCTAGCTATATTGCTTTTATGGTTTTCGATATTATTTTGATTCCTATCTACTAGTTTGGCATGTAATAATATTACTTAAACTAGTGTTCTTTATTTCTAAACAGTTTGGTTGTTTCATAATCAATACTTTCTTTCACTTTGTGTTCATTTATGCATGTATGGAATAAATTATAGAAATTAGCATGTTTTGTAGTTTTTGTGTATACCATTTGCAACAACTATGTCCATTCATAGACTTTTTTGTGCCTTTATATTTTGTCTTGTTGTTACACTCTTTTAATAAATGAATCTTAGGAGGGGTTCTTCACCTTCAAAGTTATCAAAAAAAGGTGCAACATTTTATGCCTGTTTAACTTTTCTATAAAAAAAGGTTGTTTAAGTATTGTCTTAGGTATATGATTATGGATTACATATATAAATATTAAAGAAGATGTTTCAGTTATAAGCTAACATGTATTCCTAATTTGCCCCTTTGATGACACTTACTTCCAGCTCATTTAGTGGCATCCTATTAATTTTGTTACAGTAATTCATTTCATTCTTCTTTCTCTTGCTTAAACTCTCTCTACTGTATGTATATATACATATATACTAAGTATGTTTCGTGCCACATATACTAACCATCCAAATGTTGCGCTTCGATATTATGTGGTTTGAAGTTTCTGTTTCTATTTTTAAATCATTCACTAGTGTTAGATAATGACAGTGGTTGGATCCATGGAACTTGTTTTGCAGGGAGAGGATACTTATATGTGCATGGTCTTATCAACCTTTTTGTGATTAAATCACCTAATCTAAATTCAAGCATGACAATTGTAGAGCATAGAACTACCAAGTTTTTGAAAGTATGAAAATGATCCTCCAAGTCCAAGGTGGATATGAAGTCATCTATGTGAAAACGAGTATTAGTCATTAATATTTGTATTTTTTATTTTATATACAAGTATTTTTGAAATTGTAATTAATATCTTGTACATTATCAAATTTAATGATATTTTATTTTTTATGTACAATGTTTCTAATTTTCAATTATTTTTATTATATATTTATATAATAAATTATACAACCAAAAATCTAAAAATTATATATAATAATATGGATTAAAAAATGTCACCAATAATTATAATTAACATGATATGACATTTAGTTATAATGAATATTAAAAATATGACTACATTTGACAAAACGTAACTAAAAACATTATTTTGCTATGCTTTATTTTCATAGCTAAAAGCTATTAACTACGTTTTTGTAAACGTAGCTAAAAACATTTGGCTACGTTTACAAAAATGTAGTTAATAGCTTTTAGTTGTGAAAATAAAACGTAGAAAAATGTAATTGGTGACGATTTAACAAAATGTCACCTATAGGTTTTAGCTACAGAACTAAAACGTAGCAAAAACACATATAGTTTTCTGCTGCGGGGATTTCATGATATCTTTAATGACAAACGTAAATTGTTGCTAATGACTATTAGCATCGATTTCATTACTTTTAGCGACGAATTTTTTCTTCGCTAAAAGTGTCTTTTGTTGTAATGAATGACAATATTTGTTTTTTTCCTTTGAATTTTAGCCCTACTTTTTCTTGATTGAGGATTAGGTGAATAAAGAAATCTTACTGCACGTACTGTATATGTAGTGATAGATTGTATATCCTTTCACAATTATTAAAGCAAGTCTTAATTAGTTAAAGAGTTTCTTTTAGTGATTAGCATGCTCAAATAGGACATTGTTACAATCAAATTGTTTCTGAAGTGATAATGCAAAACAATTTGCCTCGTTCTTCAAAAGTTCATGTAGTTCTTGTCCTTCTTTTAAAAATAAAAGTAAGGTGCCATTCAAGATACTCCATTTAGATGTGTAGAGTCCCGCACTTAAATTATCTTCCTTACATCATAGGTATTCTTTTTTATTTATTGATGGCTTTACCAAGTACACTGAATCTATTTTTTAAATAATAAAAGTGATTTTCGCATATTTTTATTCCAGTCCATAGTTGAAAGGCAGTTTAATATGTAACACGTAGCATAGACCTTATTAAGTGTCCCAGATCATTCATGAAAGGGTTAAAAATGAAGGAAATGCGGAATAACTTATTTTGGTTCCATTTTAACTTTCAAAGCAGTTTTTGTGGCCAAAACAAGCTCTAATCTTTTGGGTCCTTCACGCAAAACGTTCACCGACACATGTTTAATGCCTTTCTATAGTTTTCTCAATATGTAAGTGTTTTTAACGAGTCAGATAATCCATATCTTACAAATGATATGAGTAATTGCAGGAGACCTGAACCTTTATACATAGCTTCGATATTGGGCTTTTCCATCACAAGCCTAATATGGGTCCAGTTCACACTAATCAGGATCCATTTTTCTCCTAAACTTCGACCCATTGATTTAGATTATTTATAGGGCTACTTTATTACCCTTGTTTGGATCAAATTATGTAACTTAACCAATAAGTTATTGAAAAGCCAAAAAATACAATTAATAGTTGTCTAACATAATGAAAAAGGAAAATTTTGTCCAACATTCTCTCCCTTGGACAATCATTAATTGTGGTTTTTACTCGAGTTTGAAAATAGTTTAAAAGCTTGGTTAATTCATGCTGCTGTATTGGTACCAAATTTAAAAATTAAAAACATTTGATCCAAAGGTAATGAAAGTCTAACATTCCGTCCTGCAAGGCTTTTGATATCGAAAATATCAAACTCATATGTCATGTGCGACACAGGTCTAATATAATCACGAATATTTAATACCTTACTCACATGAATGGGAAAATGAAGTGTGGCAAACTAGGATGATACCTGTATGATATAATACGTATCATCTTCGTTTGTAGGACTTGATTTCTCCAACTTTATGGTAAACTGCAACATAGAAATCTTGTTTTCTCTTACCAAATGCTAAACATTATTAGAGGAAACCTTGTTTCCTCTCACCGGATGCTCAACATCATTAGAGAAAACCTTTATATTCTCCAACTAAATGCTAAACTACAGTAGAGAACCTTTATGAGATTATACCTTATATCCCCCTATGTCATATCAAATTCATGGATATTCATACTAAACTGTATATGTCTAAATGACATAGGTTTAAGGTCAATCTTTATATATGCCCAATAACCTTTAAAATGCTTAAGATCAACACAAATGTTAAGGCTTTCATATGTATTATGACAATACATAAGAACTGTTATTACTGAGGATAAAAAGATGGTCATCTATATTAATAAATAACCATAATGTCATAATACATTAAAATGTACAAACATTTAAGGAGTAAATACAATGATCCCTAACTACTGTTATCTAAGGACCTTAACATGCCCATACCGGATACATGTTTAACAAACACTATTAGGTGAAGTCCTTTAGTCAACGAATTAGCTAACATCTCCTCAGTCCTGATATGCTTCACTTCGATGTCACCTTTCTGAATCAACTCCTTTATGATCAAGTATTTAACCTCTAATTGGTTAAACCCTGTGATATTCTTGTTGTTATTACTAAACAACATTGCAACAAGATTATCACAATTTAATCGAATGGGTCTAGCTATCGAATCTAGCACAGATAACTTATAAATCACGTTTTTTAGCCAAACCGCCTACGTAGCAGCTCCATAATATGCAACAAACTCTGCATACATGGTCGAGAAAGTAAACACTATTAGGTGAAGTCCTTTAGTCAATGAATTAGCTAACATCTCCTCAGTCCTAATATGCTTCACTTTGATGTCACCTTTCTGAATCAACTCCTTTATGATCAAGTATTTAACCTCTAATTGCTTAAACCCTGTGATATTCTTGTTGTTGTTACTAAACAACACTGCAACAAGATTATCACAATTTAACCGAATGGGTCTAGCTATCGAATCTAGCACAGATAACTTATAAATCAAGTTTTGAGCCAAACCGCCTGTGTAGCAGCTCCATAATATGCAACAAACTCTGCATACATGGTCGAGAAAGTTACCAATGTCTGCTTGACACTTTTCAATAATACTGCACCATCTGCCAACATAAAAATGTAACCTTGAAGTGGATTTACAATCATCTAGACATATAGCAAGATCGGAGTCTGTATACCCTGTGAGGTTTAAATCGTTGACTTTTTGTATGTCAACGTATAATCCTTAGTACCCTTTAGGTATCTCAACACTCATTTAACTGCATTCCAATGGTCTACACCTATGTTAGCCAGATATCGACCCAGCAGTCCAATAGTAAATACAATGGTCGGTCTAGTGCACACTTGGGCATACATCAGGCTACCAACTACACTAGAGTATGGGACATTCCTCATAGCCTCTATCTCAACTTCATTCTTTGGACACTGTGCCAAAGATAATCTCTCACCACGAGAGATAGTGCTATAACATGTTTATATTAAGCCATATTAAACCTTTGTAGCACTTGCTCAATGTATGCTCTTTATGAGAGGCTCAATGAGTGTTGAGATATGTCCCGATGAATCTATATACCAAGGATAAAAGATGTTTCACCTAAATCCTTCACGTCAAAGTGTTTGGCCAAAAGTTGCTTTACCTCATGCAATATGGAAAAATCATTTGACACGAGCAAGATATCATTCACGTACAGTAATAGGAAGATAATTTTGCTACCCCTGACCTTATAGTATAAGCATCTTTCAACTTTGTTTTTCGTAAAGCTGAATGAGGTCGAAGCCTTATCAAACTTTAGGTACCATTGTCTGGAAGCTTATTTCAGTATATTAATTTAGTCAACTTACAAAGTTTTAACTCCATGTCATAATGAGCTACTATTGCCATAATCACTCTAAATGCATCCTTCGAGGATATAGGAGAGAAGGTAACATTGAAGTCAACTCCTTCTCTCTGGGTGAATCCCCTGGTAACCAAATGCACCTTAAATCGCTTAACTTGACCCTATTTGTCCTTCTTGGTCTTAAATGGCCACTTGCAACTGACAGGCCTACAATGTTGAGGTAAATCAACAAACGTCCTCATAGGGTCTAGAAATGGCTTCTATAAAAATAATTGGATCCACAACATGTCCTATGTTATAGTCTTGCTCACCCAAATAGTCTATATAATATGATGAGTTTGCAGGTCGCCTTTCTCTGGTGGATCTGCGCAACTGAATAGGTTCTTATACCTTAGAAACCTCTTCCTGAATAGGTATAGGTCCCTGTGCCTACATAGGCATGGTACTCCGACCTTCATCCCTGGCTGTATAAGAGGCAGATATGAAATAATCGTAGTATCCATCCTGCTATCTCCTTTAGGATGTAAGGATCATCCATCATCATAGATGTCATATTTCAGAAACTTACCCATTTGCGATTCCACTATTTTGGCCCCTCATTCTCTACAGTAGAATTTGTAGCCCTTAGAGTGGTCAGGATAACCTACTAAATAGCAATGAGTTGAATGAGGTTGCAATTTGCTCTTATAAGGATTATATAACCTTACCTCAATAGGGCAGCCCCACACACGAATGTGTGCAAGGCTTGGCTTCCTTCTAACCTAGAGTTCAAAAGGCGTCTTTAATAGTGACTTATTTGGAACTCTATTCAAGATATACAATGTCATCTTGATGGCTTCGCCCCAAAGGTATTCGAGCAGGTTAGTCCTGCTCTGCATTGACCTCATCATGTCCTTTAGGGTGCGATTGTGTCTTTCGGTCACATCATTTTGCTCAGGATTACCTGGCATAGTGAACTGAGTCACTATTCCAACTGATTCCAAGTACCTGACAAACGAACCCTTTTTTTGTCTTGCAACCCCATGTCTACCATAGTATTCCCCTCCCCTGTCAGATCTAACTATCTTTATTAATTTTTCCAATTAGTTCTCAACCTCAATCTTAAAGATCTTAAACTTATCAAGAACTTCAAACTTTTCCTTAAGCAAGAACACATAACAATAACAAGAATAATCTTCTATAAACATAAGAAAATATCTAGCATTGCATAACATGACTGTATAGGGACCACTAACGTCTGTATTTATGAGGTTCAATAAACCAAAAGCACGAGTTGACACCTTTTTCTTTATCTTGGTCAACTTACCCCTACAATAATCGACGCATGTTTCCACATCATTAAAGTCCAGAGTTGGGAGAATGTTATCCTTTATCAATCTCTCAACACCTCTCCCTGATAATGTAACTAAGATCGTTATGCCATAACATGTACGATATTTCCTTTACGAAGGCTCTCTTTCGAGTAACAAGTTCAGCAACATAAGAAGAGGCATAGATTTCATTAGGAGTACGACACATTTTATATAATCCATAGGATAAGAAGGCAGTTCCAATATATCTTGTATTGATATAAATATTTACAACCGAAGTATCAAATACAAAACGGTAGCCCTCTTTATCCAAAAATAATACAGAGATCGAGTTCTGTCTAAAAGACGATATATAGAACGTGTCTCGTAAAACTAATACAAACCCTGTATCGAAGTTTAAGCCGACATCTCCTACAAATAAAACATCCACCTATTTGTTGTTTCTGACCATTAGCTTCTCCTCTCTTTTAGTCGGCCTTCTCTTAGATGTGAACCCCTGCATTGTGGAAGCAACATAATTAGAAGCTCCACTATCTAGCCACTAAGAACTTGATGTGGTTATAGCTACATTGAATTCATGAATCATATACATCAAGGAGTTACTTGACAATTCCTGCTTAACCTTCCACAACTTGTACTTCGGGAAATCGACTTTCTTATGCCCCTTCTTCTTTAGAAGAAGCACCTCATACCCTTTATGTCATGTGGGCCCTTAGAAATGCTAGACTGTCCATTCTGAATATATGGAGATGGTTTAGGTTTCTTACCCTTACCCTTAGGTTGTTGGGGCTTAGCCTTCCCTTTACCTTTGGCAGCTACAAATAGGGTTGTATAAGGAAAACTCTTAATATTCTCCTCAACTGCAGCATATTGACAAATCAAGGCATTGATGTCCCAGGCCTTATACTGAAAGATGTAGGAGGTACCCAATATCTCAAACTCTAGAGGGAGAGTATTTAGTGCTTGAGGCACTATGAGTGTGTCAAGAATAGATACATTTAGTGCCTTCAACTTACTCTTAAGGTAAACCATTTGATAATGTACTCTTTAACGCCTCCTTCTCCTATATACCTCATGTAGAAAAACTCTTTAATCAAAGTGCTCTGCTCCGCATGAGAAGACACCTTGTACCTATAGGAAATGATATCCATAAACTCCTTGGCTATGACCATATTCGGTAATCTACTGAGCAGATGATCTAGGATCGATCTCTTGATGGTCAAATAGCACACCCTATTTGATCGCTCCCAGATTGCCATTGCTGCTTTATTAGCTTCGGAGCTAATATCAGTAAGTGGAGAAGGCCTCTCGATATGTATCACTATGTTGACGTCAGACATCTCCAAGGCAAACTCAACATCCTTCTTCCACTTCTTGAAATTGAAACCATTTAAGGTCTCAATCGTGACAACATTGTTGTTTATAGAAAAGGTGACTGTAAAATAGAAAAGACAATGTAAAGATCAGTATAAATGCAGGATAACAGCAATACATAAAGCATTACAGCAGTATCTAGATTGAGAATTCAATCACACATATTATGAAACACCTTTGGGCTAAATACATAACATATGCAATTAAACCCCCACATAAAAGGCGATTAAAGTACAAACCATCAACTCTCATGACACTACCACCTTTAGGTGAATAGATCATTTAAGCAACGACTTTCTTCCATCTAATGCCTTTATGAATATCTTAAAACCCTATGTAAGCCAACACCTTTGGGCAGAATAACCAAACATAAGGCTAGAGACATCCCCAATATGTGAGCAGAACAATCCAAAATACTGACTTGAAAGACCACTTTGGTGACTACATCCTCATCAGTACCCTAGAATGTCCATAAACATAATGGATACATCTTTATATCATCCTCACATTCTATATGGGCATAGTGTATATGAAAACCAACTATAAATGCAAAAACCAAATTCACAATCAAATAATCATATACTGGTACTGAGAACATCGTCTTTAAACTTTATTTGAGACTTTTATTTTAGAAATTCTCAATAAGAGTGACTTTAGTACTTTCTCGAATACCAAACCTACCATACGATACATAAAACTTTAAATGTCTCCCTTATGCAGTTTAGAGCACAAAAATGCACTTAAGACCAGCTTAAAAAAGCTTTAAAACCTTTTTTTGAAATCCAATTACCAACGTAATAAATCTAGAAAAATTGAAAAATCACTTTAAAATTCCCCCGACCTGGAAACTGGCCTAAAAGAACCCGAGGCAACTTTATGGTTGAAATTTGTTCTTTTTTTAAATTTCTGGTGCTGATGTCAGCACAACACTGTGCACTGACGTCAACAAGCGTTACGCCTGCTCATCGCAAGGGGCACACGTGCGTTGCAAGCGCACATAACAACATGTGTCAGATGCGTCTGGAGTGTGCTTAGCACTTGTCCCCATTTGCACACGTGCTTTCATTGTACGACACATGCATTGCAAGAGTTGCCACTTGTTTGAATTGCTACCGTCCACGTGTCGAGAAAGATGGCGGACACCAATGGGAGCACGAGCCTTGTGAGGCAGGTGCAACACACGTCCGTTACCCTATGGAGCCACATGGGAGGACGTGATTGGCTCATGCAATGCTCGCATCAACCAAACTGCCTTATGGCAGTTACCACACGCGTCCGAAGGTCCAATCGCCCTCCGAAAGGAGGGAGATTTTTGGTAATTCCGAGACTTATTTTTTACACTTTTGGGCCATTTTTGATCCATTTTTCATAGCTAGCCTTATGTATACCACCTTTACATTATCATATATGCAAAAAACCAAAAAATGAATCAAAAACTGATGAAAACCATAATGGATGAAAATAAAAAAAAACCTTCTTTTTCAGTAACCCGATCACGTAACCGCTCTGATACTATGTGTAACAACTAGCATAGACCTTATTACGTGTCCCGAATTGTTTATAAAACTGATGAAAATCGTAATGGATAAAATAAAAAAAAATCGTTTCCGGCAACTCGATCACGTAACCGTTCAGATACCACGTGTAACAAGTAGCATAGACCTTACTACGTGTCCAGGATTGTCCATGAAAAGGTGAAGGAAATGTAGAATACCTTATTTTGGTTTCATTTTGACTTTTGAAGCGATTTTTGCTACCAAAATGAGCTCCAATCTCTCAGGACCTTCATAGAAAACGTTCACCGACATGTGGTTAGTTCCTTTCTATAGTTTTCTCAATATGTAAGCACTTTTAACAGGTCAGAAGATCTGTATGCTTACAAATGATATAAGAAACTTCAGGAGACCTTAACCTCTATATATAGCTTCCATATCGGGCTTCCACATCACAAGCTTGATATGGGTTTGGTCCACACTAATCGGGATCTATTTTCTTCCTAGACTTCAACTCATTAATTTAGATCATTTATTGAGCCACTTTATTACCCTAATCTGGATCAAATTACGTAACTTAATCGATAAATGTATTGAAAAGATGAAAAATACAATTAATAGTTGTCCGACGCATGAGAAAAGATAAAATTGTCCAACATAATAACAAAATAAAAATTTTCTAGTCTAATTTTAGATTAGAATTAAGAGCATCAAAAAGCTTAAGTCATTGTTATAAAAAAATATTATAAATTGGATCTTCCATATAAATACGAAAAAAATGGTGTTACCGAATATAAAGTTCGACACATTTTAGACATTAAAATCACACTTTTAACTCTTGCTGGTATACCTTTAAAATTATGGACATAAGCTTTTAATATTGGTCTCATTCTTATCAAATATTTACCTTCCTATGTTATTTAACAAAGATATCCTTTTCAACAACTATCTTAAAAATCACCAAGATACAATAATTTACGCATTTTTCATTGCACCATTGTTTCATTACATCGATTTTACATTATTCATAAATTCTCTTTTTGAATTAAAAAAATTTATATATTTACTTTATTCTTCTAATCATAGTGGACATTGTTGTTTGGATGTAGATACTAGCTGCATATATATTGCTATACACTCTAGGTTTAATGAACAATTTTTCTCCTTTTAAAACATTTCAAATAAATTACTACCATAAATAGGTTAATGATCTATTCGAAGTCTTAGTTATAAGTTACCACTGTATAATTCTAACTCTCTCACAGCCTAATCAACAAGTATGGTCCCTAATCTCACTATGGCACCTTCTCTTTCCCCTTCACATTCACCTTATCTCATGCACTCTAAGTCCCATTCTCCTATTTCACAGTAATCACCAACGACCAATACATCTATCACATATAATTCTCAACCCAAAATCACTTCGACCCTTATAACATAAAGCATTAATTTGGTTATTGATCTTATTCCCTAAAAACTTGACGACCAAGTTATTAACCCAGTACAACTTCCATATACACATCCTATGAAATTATTCCCTAAAACTACACTACTAAAACATGCCAACTCTTCCACCAAACAACTTACACCACTAAATTATCTAAAAATTGAACTTGAAACATACACTTAAGCTAAACCCTACAAATAATGATAGGCTATTATGAAAATAAATGCTTTTCTGTCTAATACTATTTGGTTGTCAGTCCTTAGGCTATACGATAAGAATGTTATAGATAATAAGTGAACACATATCAGATAAAAAGAATAGCTGATGGAAAGAATAAGTGGTATAAAGCTTGTCCTATTACAAAAGGATTCACACAAAAGTCCGAGATTGATTTTCATGAAACCTTCATCCCATTTGTTAAAGAAACAATAATTTGAACTGTTCTTTCCCTTGCTTCCATGAGAGGATATTGTATGACATAATTAGAGGTATCTAATGTCTTATACATGACAGTCTTGATGATGAGATCTATATGAAATAGTCATATAGGTTTTTATTCATCAAAAGAATTACATTTTATTTGTCATTTGCATCATTTTATTTATGGCTTTAAATAGGCTCCACGAGTGTGGTTTCATTGATTAAACTCATTTTTACATTTCATGCAATGTAAAGTTTTGAAAGTTCATTCTTCCTTGTTTTTCTTGACACATGGCTCTCGCAATTTATTTTTGTTATGTTATGTTAACGATCTTAGTATGATAATTTCATGATCAATTCTCTAGTAACATGCTGAAAGAATTTTCAGCACGAGACATAAGTAGTATGCGTTACTTTCTTGGTATTAAATTCCATCATTTATCTTTAGGTTTGCTCTTGATGCAATAAAAATATATTATTGATCTTCTTTAAAGGAATAGTATATTGAGAATTGTATTTAGTTTGGGCTTATTTAGATAGTTTGTGGGCTGAATACTCGCAGAGTAGGGTTTGTTAGTAGTAGAGTAGGGTTTGTTAGTAGGTTATTTGCTTTGTAATATATTCTTTGTCTCTTGTACACTTTTCATGTGTGAATCAGAATTTTCTCTCAAAAAACTATCGAGTGGTATTTGTTTATGGTATCAGAGCTTAAGTGTTCCTATCATATGGTCCGATGCACCACTATCGAGAATCCACAAAAATTCAATACACATCTTACTGGAAAGTTTGTCACTATTTTTTTGTTCCAATAGGGCAAGTAACTTTTGAATTTGGTCACCAAAAAGATGTGGCACTCCCGAACTACCTTCAGATTGTTCCCTCGCTGTGTGAAAGGTTGAAGCTCTGCCTCGGGCCTTATTTTTGGCCCAATGGTTTAGCTCTGGGCTCACAGACCAGCCCGCTCCTTGCTTTCGATTTCTAGACCCTGATCGAGGACAGTTGGGCAGTTTCTTGAATGAATGAAAGACAATATAGATGAATCATAAATGAATAGAACAAATCTTGAATGAAAGATCATACAAAGATTCAAAAAATCACAATCTTGGATGTTTCTTAATCAATCTTGAAATTTCTTTTCTTTTCTAATTTTTTTCTAAGAAATCAACGAAGAAAACAATGAAAGATACATATGAGTTCAATAGAATTAAGCCAAATCTCTGATACCAACTGATACAGAAACCCCAAGAAACCTAGGTTTTTGAAACCCCCCTAATCCTATTAAATCAAAACCTCAATCTTTCTATTCTAAGAACATGCTAGTTCAAACCCCAATTATACGAAATTGAGACCAAACTCAAAGAAAACAAAAGAATTGAACATGCCACGAGCAATTACCTTCATAGGTGATGCAATCCTTGAAGTAACAGCAAAAAGAACATGCCTTTCTTGAAGAGAATATCTCTGAATTTCATTAATCAACTAATCTGAAGTTTACAAGGATAAAATAA
>JAOTAY010000002.1:11862211-11881449 GCA_025629805.1 Erythroxylum baracoense | reverse complement strand
TAAATAAAGGATAAATAACAAGCCCAATGTATTAAATTAAGCCCATAAGAATAATTGAACTTGTCTTGAAATTTGGCCAAGTATTAGCCCCTCCACACGCCCTCTCTAGACGAATTACAAGCTTGACTACTCCAATTGAATTCTCTATGGATGGTTTGACCATGGCATCAAGGTGAGATGTAATGTGACTTTGAACAAACCCTTGAAGTGCTTGTTTAAGCCTTGCTGCATATTGCCTTGTAATAGGTCCGCTTGGCAAAGTAAGCTTGTCTTAACGTGTGGCACCTTGATCTCCATTACTGCCATGGCTTCTTGTATCACAGAACCTCATAATTATGTCGAGGCCATGAAGGATGTCCAATGGCGTGAGGCTATGGCAAGTGAGATTGAGGCACTGGAGGCCAACCGCATATGGACGATTGAGACTCTACCACTTGGGAAGAGGCCTATTGATTGCAAGTGGGTATACAAGGTCAAACACAAGTCAGATGGTACGGTCGAGTGATACAAAGCAAGGTTGGTGGCAAAGAGGTTCACATAGATTGAAGGCTTAGACTTTTATGAGACGTTCGCATCGGTTGCAAAATTGGTCTCAATTTGAGCATTTCTCTCGTTGCGGTTGCGCGAGGATGGGAGCTTTATCAAATGGACATGAACAACGCTTCCCTTCACATTGATCTTGATGAGGAGGTCTACATGATATTTCAAAGGTTCGATTGTAGTCGAGATGGGCAAGTTTGTAGGGTTCGGAAATCTCTATATGGCCTCAAACAAGCCTCCAAAAATTGGTTCATTAAGCTTTGTGATGCCCTACAAAGGTATGGATTTGTTCAATCTAAAGAGGATTATTCCTTATTTACATATCGTTGGGTGCTATTTTTTGTGGAATACTAGTTTACGTGGATGACATCATTTTGATGGGTAGTGATTCTAGATCTTGTTATGCTTTTAAACATATCTTAATCGACGTTTTAACATCAAGGACCTCGATAGTTTGAAGTATTTTTTAGGTATTAAGGTTGCGCGATCACAGAAAGGACTGTTTTTGTGACAAAGCAAGTATACGTTAGATATTTTATCAAAAACGAGCCTCCTTGGGTGTAAACCAACTGAGACACCCTTAGAGCAAAACCACCTATTGGGTTCAGCCGAGGGCCCATTTCTTAAGGACGATAGTGGGTGTCGTCGACTTATTGGTAGGTTGATTTATGTCATGATTACTAGACTGAAGATTTCATATGTGGTGCATGTTTTGTCTCAATTTGCCCAGGCACCACAAGAGGAGCGCTTAGATGCAGAGTTACGCATTATTCAATACCTTAAGGGTAATCCCGGTCAGAGGATACTACTTCGCGGTAATTGTGATATGCAACTCTGAGCTTTTTGTGATTCTTATTAGGCAAGTTGCCCTATCACGCGACGGTCTATCACGAGCTATTTCGTCACACTTGGTCAGTCCTTGATCTCTTAGAAGACTAAGAAGTAGCTCACCATTTCGTGTTTTTTGGTTGGGGCCGAGTATCAAATAATGACTGTTGTTACAAGTGAACTCCTACGGCTCAAAGCTTTATTGACATGTTTAGGAGTTGATCATCCAAGCCCGATGGTTTTATTTTGTGATAGTTTATCGACCATTCATATTGCAGCTAATCCGATGTTTCATGAGCCCACGAAACACATTGAAATTGACTGCCACTTTGTCCGAGAGCACGTTCAGGTAGGCACGATCTACACCAGCCATATCCGAATTGAGGCCCAACATGCAGAATTATTCACTAAGTCTCTTGGTCGCTCGTAGTTTAAACTTCTTCGGACCAAGTTGGGCATTTACGATGTCCATGCTAGTTTGAACTTTGTCGATCGAATACCCACAAAGTAGGGTTTGTTAGTAGTAGAGTAAGGTTTGTTAGTAGGTTATTTGCTTTATAATATATTCTTCGTCTTTTGTACACTTTTCGTGTATGAATCAGAATTTTCTCTCAAACAAACTATCGAGAGGTATTTTTTCATAGTATGACCCAAGAAAAGGATTCCTTTACATCTGTGGCACTTTTTCCAGTTCTAAGTCATCATCAGGTTCCACTCACTCAAATGACGATTGGTATAGACAAAATTGTGGGAGCACTTCAATACTTGACAATAAAAAGGCCAGACATAGCATTCTTAGTCAAAAAGTTTTATACATAGTCCAAATGGTGAGCATTGGAAAAGAATTAAAAGACTACTACGGTATTTAAAAGCCAAAGCTGCGTCATGACCTTTTTGGGAAAAAAAAATCAAAACTACAACTTCATTACTTTAGTGATAGATTTTGAGGTGGATATGTGGATGATCGATGGTCTATGAATGTTTGTAATATTTATTTAATTAATTCCTTGGTATCATGAATGTTAAAGAAACAGCCTACAAGAATACATTTTTCAACTGTGAGTGAATATAAAGTCATTACTAATATGGATCAACGATTTGCTCGTGTATCTTGATTATTTATGTCCAACAAAGACTATTCATTAGTGTGAATATTGGCGCCATGTTTCTCTCATGTATGTACAAAACGCATTCAACAACTAGATTATCACTTTGTTATTGCTTTAGACAATCTTAAGGTTTAGTTCATCTATTGGACCAATCAAATAGGTGACTTTTTCTCCAAATTTCCGTCCACAACGCGATTCAAGTTTCTACGTAACAAGCTTTGTACAATGACGTTGCCAATTGCTTGTGGAGAGTGTTAGCGAATTAATTTGGTAAACAGATTTACATTACCTAGTTATGCTGCTTATCCATTTCTCAGTTTAAATACTCATTCATACATGTATATTTTCTCTATAATTATTTTTTATTAAAAACCTATAATATTGTACCAAAACATTAATTGAATGTATACGGAAACTTCACATCTCAACTTCGACGAGGACAGTAGACCAAAAACGTTCATATGCATGGCTATTTAGCCGTCAACAACCCCACAACCCACCAAAAGACGGCCATCGAGAGATAATTATTAAACTAATAACAGCATACATTTTGATTAAACAACAGTTTACTCTTACACAAGCACCCCCACTAAGCCCCACTGATCTAGTGCTCCTTTTGCAACGTTTTTTCAACAAAGTACAACGCAAAAGATAGCTGATGAAAATGGACGGCCAAGAACTAATACAGGTACAATTATTGGTGTTAATGGAACACGTGGCATTCATCGGGTATGTACTATATATATAAATAGGAAGGAGGAGAAAGTGACGGCAATCTTGGGCCAACTTGAAAAGGGCGGCGTCACTTTCCTAATAATTTTCCAATGGCAAAAAAAAAACTTCTTTACCGGTATTACCGGTAGAAAGGACAAAACCACGTGTAAATACGAAATGAAGTTCCAGGGACTCGCTCACTTCCGTGACTCTCTCATCTTACTTTACTCCCGTTGCACGGGGGCCCCACGTTGATCCCTGCACTTGTTTAACTCAATCGGTGTTCGTGATCACGATCATATCATTCACACAGTTCTTGTTTTATTACATAGCTCGTGGGCAGTTTGTACACAAATACATTAAAACAAGAAATTCCACTCTCAGTTAAGCCAATTCAAGTTATTCTTTTCTCTTATTTTCTAGGCAATATTCATGGCCGTGATAACATCATGAAACTCCCAAGAACCGGCAAACCATCACAATAGACAAATTTTAATAATACAAACCAAATATAATGATTCATATGAATACCGATCACAATCTTACAGTACATTATTACCGGTTCCTTTTTCCCCTACAAGCTAGTAATATATATACACGTTGAAAAGTTATATGTATACATTACGTGAAAAGCTGAAACAAACTCCCTACATGTCTACACCCCTACCAATTTCCCACCTGCGTCTCCATGTATGTTATGCTCCTTATTTCCTTTGTTCTATGTACAAGATGATATCCAACACCGGCCTCCTGCCAGACGAAGGCGCGGGCGTTGACTAGTTATAAACATTTGTATGCTAACACACGTACATATCTAAACTTTTGTGTTTTGAGTAGTAGCTAGTAGTATTGTGTGATAAAACCACCCATTGGGGATCTACGAGGGACTCCCTTCCTCCTCCTGCCAGTTCTGTAATTGACTGCAGTTGGTGGTGGTGTTGAGGGCGTAAAGTTTTGTACTTTGCTGTTTTTGCTACTTCCCTGTCTTATGTTGTTCATTGATTCTTCTGTGTCTGATGACGAGCCCTCCATTTCCTTTCTCATTTTCTTCTTCCTGAAGTTCTTCGATGTACCAACTATCTGCAAATCACAACAATTATGGGAATCTCTCAATTTCAAATACTATATAAAATACCATGTATGTACAATAATCAAGTAAAACTCCCCCAAAAACGAAAAGAACAGCAATCATTCAAGGGCCTTCGGAAAAATGAAAGTACATTTTACTTCTTTCTCTTCTTCATCTTTTTATTTATATATATTTTTTTTGGGGTGGGTGGGGGGTGGTTTAGTAGAGAGAAGGGAGTAGTTGGGGATTGGAAGCAATTAATCTTATTTCCTTTTCCTTTAGATAAAATTTGACCTTTTAATATCTGAATCAAAATAAGAATGTGTAGGTAAGGACCGATTAAATTAAGAGACAAGAGAAGATTATAAAAAGAAATAATTATTTAAGAAAGGAAATCAAACTTTATTTCTTCCTAAAAATAATGAGAAAAAAAAGAGAAACATATAGCGTGTATTACCTTGCAACCAAGGGAACAGAAAGTGAAGGAATCAAGAAGGCTACGGCTGCAGACTTGGCAAGTATTGGTGACACCTTTACCAGGCCTAGGCTGAGGCCTCTCATTCAAGAACACAATTCTTGCGCTGTTGATAATGTATGTCTGTATTGCTGTTATGTCCAAGTATTTCTGTATCTCATTCACTCTTATCACATCATGGTATGACGACCTCCTTATCTAAATAACCACCAAATTGATATAAATAATTAAATACAACATAGAAATTTTTAAAAAGAACCAACATAAAATTCAACAAATTATATAAATTCTTGTAAAGATATGGAACTAGGAAATGTTTATACAATGCCAAAATCATGTATCGTATCATTTAGATGTGTGTGTGTGTGTATATTTTATCATTATTATTACAAGTAATAACCATGTGGGCTGTGGCTGCTGCACTTTTCCTTTGTTCCTGGTTTTAGGATTCAACAACCAACCAAGAGGCAAATGGCATTGGTGAAAACCAATGAAAATTTCATGTGGGTTATTCGAGACAAACTGCAACTGTACAGATTTAGGCAAAGGGAACAAAGTAGGGAATCTCAATAACTGAATGAAATTGACACAGTTTTTGTGTATACCTGAATGGCTCTGTGGTCTTTGTGAAATGAGAGACAAAGGGAACACAGAGCTCCATTCATGCAATCCAAGCAGTACATATTGCATTCACTCTTGTGAGCATCAGCATGAAGCTTGCATTGAACAAAGAAGCTTGTTTGGAGGAGTGGTCGGAGCCAAATTGGCCATTTTATCTCTTCTTTAATATCATCATCACCATCATCATCTTCTGGACCTCCACCTCCCTGCAATATTATGTCCGACAAAACACAATTAGTTGTAATAAGCGAGCAACAAAATCAAAACCAGTGCTATAAAACATCAGAGAGGTAATAGCTTTGTATATATATTCCCCAACAAGCCTAGCATGGAGAATGTGTGATACAGCTATCTCAAGCTTTAGTGCTCCAAAGGACTAACCATGATTCTTCTGCTTTTGGGTTTGATTTCCCTTACTGTGGTTTCTTGATCAGCGATGATCATATCTATGCACTGTCTGGGAGGAAAAAAGGAAAAGGGAAAGCTTTTTCTTGAGAAAAGGAGAGGTGTGTGTGTTAGTACCTTGTAAATGGTGGGTGGTGGATGGGGTTTGAGAGAGAGAGATGCTTATCTTTGTGCTTAAAAGTCTACCACCGAACCTATACTCCGAACCTAAACCCAAAATAATAGATGCGTTTGGTTTAAGGAACTCACCATCTATTCTTCCTTCTCCTATTTTTATTTCTTTTTTGTAATTTATAGTATTATAATTTATCTTGTCTGATTATAAATTTAATGACGAGTATTTTTGCTTGCACATTATACACTTTGGTTGGCACTAGACTCTATCAGACAGGTTCTCTTCTTATCTATTTAACACTTGGGAGGTTCTGAAAGCGACGCCTGGGAAACTGGGTGAATCAGCAAAAACCAGAGAGATGTAAAGAATGCCGTGTGTTGTACATATCTGGGGTGTGGCTCTTGGGTTCCCGATTTTGCATGGTGACCCATTGCCTCCCCTAAACGACAAAGAACTGGCTTGTCATCAACAAATTTTCATATTCGTATTTGTAAGGTAAATAATGTAAAAAGGAAAAGGAAAACATGGGCTTAGAAGACTGTCACACCTCTTCCACTTCATTTGGTAGCTAACAAAGCATGAATTGCACTACTTTTTACATTTTTTCCAACTTGGTGCCACATTTTAATCTCAATTCATGTCAACTTCCTTCTAGTTTTAAAACACAAGAAAGAAAAAAAAAGCTAATTAATTTAGTCTGTTATATTTCCTTGTAAGTTTCCATAAATAAGTGAACAGGAGAAGTATATAAATAAATAAATTATTAATTAGGCTGTTACGCAATTGCAATAAGTCAATAACCTTGAGCTTCATATTTATACAGTTGGTCAACGGTAGGTGAAATCTGGTTATTTATTTATGGTAGTCAAGCGTTATATGCCATATCATACCCATTTGCCATTTTATGCGCCTAAAGCAAATGCTTTGTATGTCATACTTCGGTTGCCCCTTCTGCTATCTCTTTATTCATTATGTACGTTGCAACTATTTGTAACATTTGAACTGCAATATGCATACATGTTTATACGTGCAGAGAATAATTCAGCACGTAAAACTGCAGAAAAGATGAACATCTTTATAGAGTCTTGAATCTTTTCAGCTTAATAACAAATTGGAAATTTGTACATACTTTGTGAGGTTAAACCCCGGTAACCCTTCTACAGACCCGCAGTTTACTACCGTCTATTAACTCAAACAAGTTACCTACGTGTCATATCAAAAGCAATTAGAAAATTTTAGGTAATTATCGTGGAAAAAAAACGATGAGGATTGTGGACTATTTGCGATTGATTTTTGGTGATTAGGACGGCAATCCACTTGGTCCGTTGATACTTATTTGCCATATATTCTTGGGAGCTTTGATGCACACTTGGTGATGTGATGGGATGGGACTTGGGAGCCTCACTTTGGTTAATGAACATTACCATGGTTATTTTAATTTCTTGGTCATCCATGCTTCCTTTTTCTTTTCTCTTCTACTTTTTTCTAAAATATTTTTTTAGCACGGTTGGCCCTGAAATGCATTGGAATCATTTCCTTTTCACAGTTCATGAGGTAAACTTAATCGTATTTTTCAAATAGAACAAATTTTCTTAATTTGATGGGACCTTTAGAATAAACTATGCCCACCAAATTAGAAAACAAAGCAAAAGACATCAAATTGGTGGAATAATTTATTAGCTAACAACTTGTTTAGCCGTCATGAATTTTCACGTGCTAACATTTTGTGTCTTTTTGTATATTTGTGAAAATAATAATAAAGCTGAGAAATTGAAAGGAAGGTATTGTATTGATTTTCTTAAGTAAATTGTTCTACAATATATGCTTTATTTATAACACTAATTGAGATAAGTTGAATGAATTTGTAATTGATTCAATCTAAACTAAATGATTAGATAGGATATGATGTTATCAAAACTAAGATTAGTTGATACTAGGATAAGGTTATCTAATGTAGTTAGAATTGAAAAGATGTGTGGTTTTATCCCCTACAAGCTAACGTTCAAAAGAACATGGAGCTTGCGATGTAACTTTAAGAAGGGAGTAGAAGCCAATGTTTTGGTGAAATTTATTTGTTTTTTTTTTCCATTCTATGAATTCTACTGAAAGAGACAAAGTGTCATCGGTTGATTCATCTTACTTGGACGGTGGAGTGATGGATCCATTAATATACCTGATTAAGTCACAGGTAAGTAATATGACTTTGACTCGATTTTGCCAGATAATGTAGTTGTTATTGTCAAGAATTGTAGTAATTGATAGTTTGCATTGTGAGGTTTTGTGGATAATAATGTAGTAGAGCTATGTTTATGGCTGGTATAGTAATGTAGTAGGACTGCGTTTATGGTTGGTGTAGTAATGTAGCGTTTATGGCTGGTGTGGTAATGTAGTAAATATAGTTGGTATAGTAGTATAATGTATATGGCTGGTATAGTAGTATGGCGTATACAACTGGTATGGTAGTGTAGTAGGGTTGAAAAAAAGTATTATAAGGCTAAAACTATTATAAGGTTTGAAAATGAAAGTTTTTTCCTAGAGATATGTTTATTTTGGTCTTTGTTTTGGAGCATTGGCAAGCTCATAGTCATCTGCAAGGTGGTTGAAAGTGATGGAAAGAGGTGGGTTGAAAATTAAATGATCAATGTGGTTTGGAGGAGATTTTCGTATGTTTTGTGGTTGGAAAGTCCATGAGATGGGGTTAAAAACTGTGGCTTTCAATGATGGTATGTTCAGAGAAGTTGGGGAAAACATATGGTGGCCCGTGTGGTCAGGAACATCGGAAGTAGCTTCAAGCTTCAATGTAGTGCAGATTGATATTATGCTTCAAGTTGGTAAGAACCAAGTGTTGTTGGTGTTTGTGAAGATTGTTTAAGGAACTTGCATAATGGTTAGTGAAGTGGAGATGTGATGGTGTTATCATGAAACACATCATAAAGCTCTACGAGATGGGGTGGCTGAAAAATAAGTAAATAAAATTGAGACTTAGCTCAAGTAGGCTCTGATATGATAAAAAAATAATAAAGCTGAGAAATTGAAAGCAGAGTATTTATTTTTCTTAAGTAAATTGTTTAGAATGTATGCTATATTTATAGCACTAATTGAAATAAGATTAATCAATTTGTAATTTATTCAATCTAAACTAAATGGTAAGAGATATGATGTTATCTAAACTAAGAGAACTTGATACTAGATAAGGTTATCTAATGTAGTTAGAACTGAAAAGATGCTAAGTAGTGAGGAGGGCCTAAATCTTTTATGGTGAATGCAGAGTAAGGAGCATTAATGATGGTCTAAATAAATTGTTATGAAGAACTAGTGACCAAGATATCATCCATATAAACAAGGAGAAAGGTGGTGTAAGTTGATGTAGAGTGAATAAAAAGAGACATAAATCTTTTATGAAGACCATAAAGAGCTTTGTGTAGTAGACCACATAATGAAGATGATGAGGATAAGCAAAACCAGGTGATTATTGTATAAAAACAAGTTCTTGTGAGGTGTTTTGAAGAAAAACATTGTTAACATCAAGCTGACGAATGGATTAGTTTTTAGCTAAGGCAAGTGTAAGATCAAGAAAAATTGTGGTTGGTTTGACAACAGGACTGAATGTGTCAGTGTAATCAACACCGGGTGATTAGTGATAGCCTTTGGCGACCAGGTTGGATTTATAGCAATCTAGGGAATCATCAAGATGAATCTTTGTACGAAATACCCGCTTACAGCCAACAACATTTGCACCTCGAGGAGGAGGAATAAGGAACCAATTATTGTTGTGACAGAGAGCTTTGAACTCATCAAACATGGCTTGTCGCCAATGAAAAAATGTGTTTGCTTGAGTGAAAGAGGTAAGTTTGGGATTAAGAGACGGAGGAATAGTGGTGTGGTAGGTAATATAGTCAAGGAAGGATTTTAAAGGTCTAGTCTGATCCCAAGCATGAGTGACTATTGGATAAGAAGAGAAAGATAATGATGGAGGAATAGGGGGAATAGGTAGGGAAGAAGGTACAGAAGACATGGGTCAGGCAAAATTATTCAGGACTGAAGTAGGAGAAGAAATAGGCAATATAGGAGGGCTAGATGAGAGTTGAAGTTTTAATAGTAAGGATAGTGGAATGGGAGAGGAGGAAGAGAAGGTTGGTAGGAATTTAGAAAATTGATATTCAAGAAATCTAGCATGTCGGAAAATATAAATTTTATTGGCAGATGAATCAAAACATTTGTTTCCATTATAATTGGAAGCATAATGGAGGAATACATATGAAATAAATTTTGGTGTGAGCATATCAAGTTGAGTGTGAGAAAGGAAAGGATAGCATGTACAACCAAATACTCGAAGATGATTAAGATTAGGAAACAAATTGAACAACAGTTCATGGGGTGATACGATATGTAATGTAGATGATGGTGATAGGTTGATGAGATAAATAGTAGTTGAAAAAGCTTCATACCAGAATCACTTTGAAAGATAGCTGTGAACAATAATGAATGATTCCTGTTTCAGTTATGTGACAAATTTTACATTCAGTAACAACATTTTGTTATGGAGTATGAAGACAAGAGATACGAAAGGAAATGTCATGAGTGGTGAGAAAGACAACAGATGATCATTTGATGAGTTCAAAATTTTCATTACATTGAAACATTTTGATTTTTGTAGAAAAATAAGTAAATTGTTGTGTAATGTATGCTATATTTATAACACTAGTTGAAATAAGATGAATCAATTTGTAATTGATTCAATCTAAACTAAATGATAAGATATGATCTAATGTTGTCTAAACTAAGATAAGTTGATACTAAGATTAAGTTATCTAATGTAATTATAACTGAAAAGATGTGTTGTTATCAATTTGTGATCATAAAATGTTACCATTTTTTTGTCTCCCAATTCACATAACATATATATGTATTGTAAGATATGAAAATTAGTAGTCAATTACGTGATAGGGAACAAAGATACTTACTTGTTGAAGATATGATCGTCAAATTATGAGAACACCGCATAAGCGTTTGGTGACGGCTAGGGCTTCCACAGCAACTCCGCTCTCATTGAAAAATATAGTTGGCAAACTGTAGAGAGACCATATATGTGTATATATAGGGAGTGCAGCGAGAACCTAGCCATAAATAGTAATCCTAGGTCTGCCTATTATGGGCCTTAGGGTTAGGCCTACACCATTAATCACACTAACGGTATAAAGTGCTTAAGTCCAATAGGGATCACAATAATAAGGGACCATAGGCATCTCAATAAAGCCAAAACTACAATTGATTGTATCTCATAAAATATATTCTAACATTCTCCCAGTTGGGAAAATTCAATTATTTAATTTTATTTTTGAAAAACCTTTGAAAATGAATCTCAGGCTAATAAACTAAATTTTGTGCAATATGCCCACATTTTGAAAAAATATATGATCCGAGATGCAGCATTTTAATAGGACTAAGTCTGATCAAAGTCAAATGACATTGATTATGGCAGCCGTTACATCCTTTATTGATATAACATCGATCCATAATTACATATATCATTAACCTTGTCGACCAGTCATTAGTGTGTAGTGTAGCATGAAAATAACACATAAAGGTAATCCAATAATTAATGTAAGGTGCTACTTTCAACGTCAATCCTTACAATTTCTCTTAAAATAGGCTTAAAGCAAGAGAAATTGTATACTTTATTATGAACTATTATGTCTTGAACTCCAATATGGTGTTAACCACCGGTACGATGATTGAAAAGGACACCGAGTTCTATAATAGTGTCTACAGACTCAAATATGGTGTTGACCAGGAGACATTAAAATCTAATATAATACCGAGTCCAAAATTTTGTAACATGTCTCTAACTCTAACAGGGTGTCAATCAGGAGACATGATGATATAAAAGGACATCGAGTTTCAAAATAGCAATTGATATATATACAAAATAGTAATAAGAGAATAATTCAAATCAATTGCATTAAAATAATATAATCCATGTGAAATAAACATTCAAGTATCTAACAATAAAGGTCTAACAAGACAAGGAAAGGTCACGTACATTTCAAAACTCCCACTAATCAAGCGCATTAAAAGAGTTTAAAATTCCCATGTTTTCAACGTGCTTCTGGAACACTATAGGTCGAAGACCCTTGGTTAAGGGATTAGCTAGCATGTAACTATATGCTTGACGGCTATCTCTTTATTCTTCACTAGGTCTCTGACAGTTAGATACTTTAATTCCATGTGCTGAGAACCACTATAAGTCTTGTTATTTTTAGTGTAACACACTGCTGCACTATTATCACAATAGATTCTGAGAGGTCTAGCAATGGAATCCACAATGAGAAGTTAGGTCACCAGGTTTCTCAACTAAACAGCATGAGTAGCAGCCGCATAACAAGCAATAAATTTAGGCTGCATAGTAGAAGATGCAACCATAGTCTACTTCTTGCTTTTCCAAGATATCGCACCTCCTAGCCAATATAAAGATGTAGCCAAAAGTCGATTTCATATCATCAGGGCACCCAGCTAGATCTGAGTCACTATACTCTATTATCTCTAAGTTGTCAACTTTTTTATACATAAGCATATATTCCTTGGTTTTTTACAAGTATCTCATCACTTTCTTAGCGGTTACCCAACGAGCATTACCAGGATTAGACTGGTACCTATCCAAAATGCCAATTATATAAGCAATGTCAGGCCTAGTGCAAACCTGAGTATACATCAAACTCCCCAATGCACTATCAAATGGTTTGTTCTTCATCTATGCTTTTTCAATTTCATTCTTAGGACACTGGTTTTTATTGAATTTGTCACTCTTGACAATTGGTACATCACCGAGTTTATAGTTTTGCATGTCAAATATCTTAAGGACTTTATTAATATAATCCCTTTGAGACAAGCCAAGCAAGTTACGAGATATATCCATGTAAATTTCAATTCCCAGCACGAAACTTGCCTAACTAAGATCCTTCATCTCAAAGTGCTTTATCTGCATCTGCTTAGTTTCATTCAGTAAGCCAAGATCACTGCTAGCAAGTAGAATATCATCAATATAAAAAACGAGAAAAATGAACTTACTCCCACTGACCTTTAGGTATATACACTGATCAACTTTATTTTCTTCAAAACTCAAGGAGGTAACGACTTCATCAAATTTCAAGTACCACTGCCTAGAAGTCTATTTCAGGCCATAAATAGATTTCTTCAATTTGCACACTAAATGTTCATAACCATTTGACTGAAAACTCTCAGGTTGTTGCATGTATACTTCCTCAAGGAGATCACCGTTCAAAAAAGATGTCTTGACATCCATTTAATGTAACTCCATATTGAAATGTGCAACTAAAGCCATGACAACTCTAAATGAATCTTTACTAGATACTGGGGAAAAAGTTTCAGTGAAGTCAATGCCCTCTCTTTGCTTGAAACCTTTCGCTACTAGCCTAGCTTTATATCTCTCAACTTAACCCTTCGAGTCCTTCTTGGTTTTAAAAACCCATTTACAACTAATCGCCCTATAATTTTTAGGCAATTCAATAAGTTCTCACACTTCATTATTAGCCATAGACTGTATTTCTTCTTTCATAGCATCTACCCATATATTAGAATGAGCACAAGACATCACCCCTCGATAAGATTTAGGATCAACATTATTTCCAATATCATTCATGTCCTCACTAAGATAAACAAAGTAATCGTTAGAAATAGCTGGTCTCCTCTGTCTAACTGACCTCTTAAGAGGCACTTGCACAATAGGTTCAATGGATTGAGGAGTATCAACTAGTGCAGGAGGGTCAGCAACATTATTAGGAGGATCAACTAGAACAGGGGAAATCAACCACATTATCAACTAAAGGAGCATCAACCAAGTTCTCGACGGGAACAGTAACTGTAGGCATGTTATTAATGGCAACAGGAAAAGAAACGATCTTACGCACATAAACAGTGGAATCAACAGTAGGAATAACAGCTTCAAGCTTGTCCAATTCTAAAAACTTTGCATTCATAGATTCCATAATTCTAGGACCGCTTCTAGGATAATAGAACCTTTTGCATGGTATGGATATACAATGAAGTAATAATTAGTAGTTTTAGAGTCAGTCTTTTTCTCTAAGGGATTATAAATCCGAACTTCTGCAGGACAACCCTACATACGAAAATGGTTTAAACTGGGTTTTCTACCTGTCCAAAGTTCAAAAGGTGTTTTTAGAGTGGATTTGCTAGGAATTTTGTTAAGGATGTAAAGGGTAGTTTTTAAGGCTTCTACTCATAAAAAGTCAGGCAAATTATTTTTACTCATCATACTCCTCATCATATTTTTAATGTACAACTTTGCCTTTCACGTAAATCATTTTGTTTAGGACTACCAGACATGGTATATTATGGAACAATTCCACAAGCTTGCAAAATTTTGGCAAATGGTCCCATATGTTACTGTCCAGCATCAAATATACTATAATACTCACCACCACAGACAGATCTCATCTCCTTGATGATTTTTCCTAATTGCTTTTCAACTTTAGTTTTAAAAATTTTGAATTTCTCAAGTGCGTCAAATTTTTCTTTGATTAAATAAAGATACCTAAATCGGGAAAAGCCATCAATGAAGGTAATAAAGTATTTGTTACCACAAATAGTAGGAGCTAGAGATCCACTAATGTCCGAGTGAATGATTTCTAAGAGACTTAGACTTCTATTTGCATATTTCTTTTTGGTCTTAGTGAATTTTCCTCTAATGCAATCTACATATTTCTCCAAATCATTAAAGTCTAAGGAAGGTAAAATGTTATCTTTAATTAATTGTTCTACCCTTTCCTTAGAGATGTGACTTAAGTGTTTGTGCCACAATAATGAGGATTTTTCTTTTATCCTAGACCACTTAGCAAATGTAGTCTCAACATTAAAAGATGTGGAAAAATTATCAGAAGCCAAAGACAATTTATATAAACCACCCACTAAAAAACCAGATCTTATTATTGCAGAATTAAAAAACAATTTTGTTTTTCCACCACCAAAGAAAAATTAAAACCAATTTTATCTAAGCAAGAAACTGAAATCAAATTCCTTCTAAAGGAAGGTACATAAAAGGCATTCTTTAAAATAAGTTCATGCCCTGAATCTAAAACTAAGGTAACATCTCCAACGCTCTCCATTGCTACTTTAAGATCATTTCCTACTCTCAGCTTGCTTTCTTTCAGACTTCGCTTCCTTATGTTTGTGAACCCCTATAAGGACACAACAATATAGGTAGTGGAACCACTATCAAACCATCAAGAATTTATAGGGACATCAACTAGATTAGACTTAAAATAGACAAAAGCAAAATGATTAGCTCCAAATTTCTTCTTGTTTTCTAACCATGCCTTGAATTTACGACATTCACCTCTATGGTGCCCCTTGACCTTACAGAAGACACACCAAGGACTTTGCTTAAAGGTAGTTTACCTAAGACCTCCTACATTGTGATAGTGATCATTGCCAAATTTCTTGTAGTCCTAATTTTTATTATGAGCACTATAGGAGTATTTCTTATATTTCATAAGACTCTTGCCAGAATGAGGTTTAGTATGAATGGATAGGAGGGCTAAATCACTCTTTTCTTTCCTAAGTTTTTCTTCTTGGGCCACACATTTGGTAATAAGGTCATTAAGACTCCACTTCTCACCAATGGTATTATATGTTGTTTTGATTTGGGTAAATTCAATAGGGAGATAGTTTAAGGCATGGTGAATAATGAAATTTTCATTCAAGTTAATGGATTGGACTTTAAGTTTGGTTTGAAGGTGAACCATTCTCAGAATAAATTCCCTAAAACCCTATTATGGTCATACCTCATATCCATAAACTCTTTCATTAAATATCCAGACTCAACATTATTGGATACCTGGTATCTATCTCGGACAAACCAGTCAACAGGTGTTCAGCAATGGTCCTCTTATTATAACCAAGCTAAGTCGGTTAGATTTCTCCGACTTAGCTAGACTCTCTCTCTGTTCAGGTGTACTTCCTTCATCAGGGACGATGGGCATGTCTTCCCTTAGTGCCATATCTAGATCAGCTATTCCTAAGGAAAATTCTATATCCTGCCTCCATCTCTTGTAATTTGAGCTAGTTAAAATTTCTGTGGTCACTTGATTATTATTCATACCGAAGGAACTGTGTAAGACAAAACAGAATGTATTAATAACAATAATAAGGGTATAAAAATAATAGTGAGGCCCAACTAAGAATCACACATTCCCTTTGGGTAGAATGTGCAACCAAAATCAGAACATCAAAGATGAGCTATGAAAATAAGGGTACACTAATCTTGAAATTCGATCCCTTTTGGGAAAACAGATCCCCAAGACTATTGTGATCCTCAATAACTCTATTTGAAATTAGGTCTCCAACTAAAACATACAATTAACCCCTTTGGGCAGGCAATTATATGCATTAATCAGAAACATTCATGAAAAATTATAAAAAAATCTCACAAACCACTATGATTGATCCCACTTTGGTGGTAATCACCCATAGTAATCCATGAAACTCTTCATATAGGAATCAAAATATATTGCCCAATACCATAATTCAGTTCAAAAGAAGATGTAAAAATAAAAGACACCTCATCTGATCATGGATCAAATTAAATTGCATTCTAAAATAGGTTTTGTACTTATACTGTTGAATAAACAAGCAAGTATCACATGCAATTTAATAAATACATATAAGATATGATTGAAAGAGAGTGATTACTGTAAACATATCCAAAATAGGGTAACAATAATTTTCAGTATATTAGGTTAAATAAAAAAGTTAGAAAATGAATAAAATATAATGTGTAATGTAATATTTCTTTTTATAAAATATTAAAAGTAGCGGAAAAACTATGAAATATATATGGAAAATTGGACTTCAAAAATGGAGCATAAAAAAAAGGGAGCACAAAAATCACGTTTTGTGGACCCCCACATACTTCTACGTGTGCCACGAGTGAGAATGAGCATGTGCAGGATGCGCCTTCTTCTTCCTCCAGCCGGGTTGGAGTTGCAGAAATCGGGTTGCGGGTCAAAAAATAGGTCGTGATCAAAATCATTCTTTTTTTTGGTTCGTTTTTCATGCTTAATCTGTGAAAAAACTTGTTTAAATCTAGTTTCAATGTAAACCTCTCATGAAATTTCAAGAGTCGAGATGATCTTATTGATCAAAACCAAGTCGAAATTGGTTTTTAAAGTTTGAAACAAATTTTTTGAAAAACAACCCCAAAAAATCAATTTTTCTTCAATTTAAACGCTTATCATCAACGAAAAACATAAAGGAAACGTGAATCAATAAAACAAGTAATATTTCATGTGGATTTGGTAAAATTCAAATCGGGTTCAAGAACCCTAAGTCGCGGTTTGTGTTATGAAATTCTCAGTGCACAGTGTATGAAAAATAAAAAAATCATACATCAACAGACTCATGAGATTAGGATCTATAAAAGCCCTAAGGTTTTAGGGATCGATTTTGCGAATTTACATTAACACAAAAATCACATATATGATTATATAAAAGTGTGAAATTATGATCGTAATTATGAATCATCAATAATAATTACCAAATTCCTTATCACATAATTCCTATACTTTGATACAAAATGTAAGATTTGAAAATTAGTAGTCAATTATGTGATAGGGAACACAGATACTTACTTGTTGAAAACGTGATTGTCAAATTGTGAGAACACTGCGCAAGCGTTTGGTGATGGTTAGGACTTCCACAGCAACTACTCTATCTTTGAAAAATACAGTTCTCAATGGAGCAAACTGTAGAGAGACCATACATGTGTATATATAGGGAGTGCAACGAGGACCTAGTCACAGATAGTAACATCAGGCCTGCCCATCATGGGCCTTAGAGTTAGGCCTATACCATTAATCACACTAACGGTATAAAGTACCTAAGTGTAATAAGGATCACAATAATAATGGATCATAGGCATCTCAATAGGGATCATATCATTAGCCAATTTTTAATAAAGCCAAAACTATAATTGATTTTAGCCACAAACTATATTCTAACATGTATATCATATATAAATAAAAGCAACATTAATAAAAATAATTTTATAACAGTATTAGGGCTCGACTAAGACGGAGACCAAGGAGAAGGATCCATGTAATATTAGTCAATACAAAAAAGTAAAACCGTGAGTACTCCAAATAAACATTTTTTACCAATAGAAGTGTAAGCTAACGGTGGAGGGAGGAGAGGGTTAATAGCATTTTTCTTTAATGGTTAAACTTTAGCGTATCCTTTAATTATCTTCTAAGATATATAATTTGTTTTTACTTTTGAGGAATTTAATTAATGATTAATTAAGCGAGTATATTTTGTCATATTCCAAATTTCGAGCAATGCGATTGATGCGAGGAACGATATAGCTTAATCAAACAAACCTTAAAGAAACAAAATTTAGACTCACATGGTCCAAACTTCACTTTAAGTAAGAGAAGTGGAGCACACTTCACAGTGAACTCATAATTTCGACATCAAATGAGTGAGATCTCGTCAAAAGTATGTATAATCTTTACTTTAAGATTATAATATATACACCATCAGTAGTACATTAGAATCACAAAATAACTCCTTATAAGATTACTCCGTCCTAGAACAAAACAAATAGAATCTCACCAAAAATACATTTCCATGTATTTAATTAGAAATGTTTAATACACTTATATACTAAATATATCCAATAGATCAATTTAATTTGATATCTCATTAATATATATGTATAAAAAATAGAATAAATATAAACAACTCTATAAAACACTAAAAGAACCAAACATATATGTATGTGTTCTAAAAGAAAAATAATGGAATAGACACTTTACCTAACAAATCCCACCTAAAATATTAAAATGGAATTGGGGTTTAAAAAGATGTAGCACTTTAAAAAATCACCTTAACAATTTCATATTCAATTAATCATTAATTAAACTAAATAATTTAATTAGGATGGTGAATCCATTATATTATTAAAATAATAGGATTAGATTATTAGCTAAGTTATTTAGTGCTTGTTTGGTTGAGTTTTTGGAAAGTAAATAAGTAATTTTTTCTACTGCAAAAGCTTTTTTAAGAAAAATGAGTGTTTGACTGTAAAATGAAAAAGTACTTTTTTAGTAGATATAGCTTTTCTGACAACTAAAATATAACTTTTTAAGAAGCTCAAATTTGGAGTTTCTCATAAAAGCACTTTTTAGGTAGATTTTTTAGATCAATTAATGAGCCTATTTTAAATACCTTTTACCCTTATGTTTTACATATAATTCTCACAATACCCACAAACACATCTTTACGTTTATTTTGAGATTTATATAATATTATTTGACTTTTTTATAT
>JAOTAY010000002.1:11846312-11856680 GCA_025629805.1 Erythroxylum baracoense | reverse complement strand
AAGATAATTAAATAACAATAAGGAAATTTATTATAATAATACAAATAATTTTACTAATAATAACGATTAATAAAAATAAAATAAAATAAATTATTATATTATTATTCATGTAAGAATTAAATTTCAACTTGAAATTTATTTATAATTATAATAATAGTAAGAATTTTAATTAAAGGTAAAACACCGCTTCTCTTCGGTTCGGCTTGTGGCTCCGTCAGAGTTAATACAAGGGAGTCAGAATGTAAATCTGTCCCCTTTTTTAACAAAACGACGACGTATTAATCGCGGAACAAAATTGGTACACTATTAGCGGAACAGAGGATCTGAGTCCCAACTTCTTTGCAATGTTTGATAACCATTGGTTAACCTGTTATCAACTACACTGGCCCATCAGCTCTTACGGAGTATTCCTTTTCTACTTCCCATCTCGCTTTTAATCCAACAAAAAAACACATTTATTTTTTTATACTTAAATATTATATATATTTATTACGATGAAATATATATTTACTTTTAAGTATATGTTAAATGAAAATTTGAATGTACATAATAATTTATAAATTATTTAATAAAATTTAAATACATATTTAATTATATTTGTATTCTTAATTAATCTTTTTAAAATATTAGATAAGTTCAAATCATACTTTTTTAGACTTAAACTTGTGACTTTTAGGTTGGCAGGCAAGCTAGGCTTCTAATTGAATCACTTCCTTAACTTGTGTCAATAAACAAATCAAGCTTGTTGTCTATGGTAAGGAAACAGATACATGCAACTTCATTAAATGGTAGCTGAAATCATGAAGAAGCAAGCGGGGAGAGATAATAAGCATCTTCATTAAATGGTAGTCGAAATTATGATGAAGCAAGTGGAGAGAGAGGGGCTTCCTTCTTCCTTAAGCATTCCATACGATTTGAACAAATTTTTGGTCCATTAGGATGTTTTCTTATGTGAGTAAAACTCTAGATTTTATTGTTTTTGTTTCTTATAAAAGGAGTGTAACGAAGCCTTACATGTATTGTATTTTTTGAGATTGAATGAATTCTCCACTTCTCTTCTCTCCCTCTCTTATGTGTGTGTGAGTGTGTTGTGTCATATGATATCAAATTGGAATCAGAGCTAGTTAAATCCAGCTCCAGTTTTTGAAGCGATTTGTCAGAAAAAAATAGAGAGAGTGTTCTTATACTTGTGAGAGAGTGATTCATTTAAAAGTGAGAGATGTCAAACAGTTATAATATTGTGTGGTTAGGCCCCAAATTAGATAGTAAACTTGATTATAATTATTGGGAGATTTTAATATCTACCCATCTCAAGGCTCACAATATTTAGAGTCTTGTTGATCCAGGCTTATAAGAAGGAGCTAAAGTAAATGCTTAAACAGAAGATCAGTTGGCATTATCTCAAATGCAACAAGGAGTAGATTATTTAGTTTTGGACAAAATTGCTAATGCTAAAATTACCAAAGAAGCGTGGAGTATCTGAAGTTGGCTTACAAAGGTATAGACAAGGCTCAAAAATCCAAATTGTAGTCCCTGCGTAGAGAATATAAGAGGTATGAAATATTTCATAAACCGTTGAATAATATTTTTCACGTGTTGTTGATCTTGTCAACAAGATGAGGTCATATGGAAAGAATATTTCAAATAGTAAGGTGGTGGAAAGGATTATACGCACCATGCTTATTAACTTTGACCATGTTATGACAAAAATACTAGAGTCACATGATACGGAGACTATGACTATAGTAAAGTTGCAGGGACGTATTGAAAGTCATGTTAACAGAACATTAAAGAAAGCATAAAAGACAACAAAAAAGCCTTAAAATGCTAGGTGAATTTCAATAATGTTGCAGAATCAAACAAAATGCAAATGGTAGAGGTCATGATTTTAATAAATGAAGAAGAGGAGATTTCATAAGTAGAGGTAGAGGAAGTTTTAGAGGAAGAGGTAGTGGTAATAATTTTAACCAGGGAAGAGAAGACAATTCTAGAACATTCAGTCGAGGAAGAGGAAGAGGTAATCAATATCAAAAGAGGTGTAATTTTAATTGCTTTAATTATGGAAGGTATGGACACAAAGCTGTTGATTGTAGATCCAGATCTTAGAACAACTAGCAGGTTAATGTTGCAGAAAATTAGTACCAACATTTTGGTGAGAATTCTAATAATTGGAAAGTTTATTTCTAGCAAGCAACTCTTTTTGTGGAAGATGAAAATATCTGGTACTTGGATTCTAGTTTAATAATCATATATATAAGAATAAGGAGTTATTTTCCTCCTTAGATGAAAAATGTCAGTCAAAAGTTAAATTTAGGAATAATTCAAATATTCCTATTTTGTAAAAAGGTCGAGCATCCATTAGGTTGATATGTTCTTGGTCTTCATCAAAATTTACTGAGCATTAGTTAATTATCAGAGAAAGGTTATAAAATGTAGATTCATCATGATTTTTGTACCTTGATATACAGGAGTGGAAGATTTATTACAAACGTAAAGATGTCTTCCAACTGTTTATTCCTACTAAAAATTCATTATGAAAAGTTTGCTTGCTTGAATTATGTAATACCTAATGCAAATTGGCTATGGCAAATGTGTTTTAGACATTTTTATTTTCTTGGATTAAATTATCTATGAAGAAAAGAGCTTGTGTTTGGCTTACCTGTTGTGAATATTCCTAACCATGTATGCGAGACATATGAGATGGGAAAAAAAGCATAGGGATGTATTTCTAGTTGGAAAATCCTATAGAGCAAAGAAGCTATGGGAAATTATTCATTCATATTTGTGTACTGTTAAAGATCCATCTAATGGAGATAATAGGTATTTTATTACTTTTATTAATGATTCTAGTAGAAAGGCATGGATGTATTTTCTAAAATAGAAATCAAAAGCTTATGATGCGTTCAAATCAATTAAAGCATTTGTGGAAAAGTAAAGTGACTGTAGAATTAAAACATTAAGAATAGATAAAGATCAAGAGTATCTTACATGCATAGAGGTCTTTTAGCAGTATGGAATTCAACATCAATTGACTACCAGATACACACCTCAACAAAATGGAGTAACAGGAGGGAAGAACAGAACTATTATGGACATGGTAAGATGCATTTTAATATTTAAAGAATTTTAGGCAGAAGTTATTACTTATGTAGTTTATATTTTAAATAGGTATCCAACAAAAAACCTTAATGACAAAACATTCGAGGAAGCTTGGAGTGGAAGGAAACCTTCCATTTGGCATCTCTAAGTTTTTAGGTGTATTGCTTATGCCTATATACCAGATTAGGAAGAAGTTGGATGAAAATTGTATTTTTACAGGCTATAGTACAAATTCAAAGCCTATAAATTATACAATCTAAATACGAAAAAGATGGTTACTAGTCGTGATGTAACCTTTAATGATAATGGAATATTATATTGATCTTTAACTTTCCAAAAAAGGCTAGTGGTAATTTTAGAAAGCTATGAAGAAGAAAATACTCAGGAAGATTCAATGTCTCAACTAGAGACACCTAGTAGACCCCAAAGATGTCGTCAGTTACTAGCTAGATTAGAAGATTATGTGATAGGCATTGATAATAATCTATTTGATGAAGAGATTATCAATTTTGCTTTATCTGTCTGTAGACTGTGAACTGGTTAATAATGAAGAGGCATCGATTGACTTGAAATTGAGAAAAGCTATGGATGAAGAAATATATGCAATTGAAAAGAATGACATATGATAATTAACAGATTTGCCTGATGATAAAAAGCCTATAGGACTAAAGTGGGTGTACAAGACAAAGAACAATCCTAATGGTGAGATTGACCGTTTAAAACTAGATTGGTTGCAAAAGGATATAAGCAAAAACTAGGTATTGATTACTTTGAAGTATTTGCTCCTATTGCGAGATTGGATACTATTCGCATGATTATCTCCCTCTCAGCTTAAAATAACTGTAAAATTTATAAAATGGATGTAAAATCTACTTTTTTTAATGGAACTTTGGAAGAGGAAGAATATGTTGAGCAACTTGTAGGGTATGAAATTAAAGGAAAAGAAGATAAAGTTTACAAGTTGAAGAAAGCATTGTACGGATTAAAGCAAACACCAAGAGCATGGTACAAAAGAATTGATTCATAATTCAGAAATCATGTTTTTGAAAGATGTCCTTTTGAGCATACTTTATATGTTAAATTTGTTGAGCATGATGATATTTTAATTGTGTGTCTTTATGTTGATGATCTTATTTTTACTAGAAACAACTCAAAGATGATTAAAGAATTTAGGGAGGCTATGGTAAAATCATTTGACATGATAGACTTAGGTCTAATGTCTTATTTTCTTGGAATATAGGTAATTCAACAGGATGATGATATTTTTATCTCCCAAAGAAAGTTTGTTAATAATATTTTGAAGAAATTTAAGATGGAGAATTTAAAACCAGCTCCCACCCCAGTTGAAGAGAAATTGAAACAAATAAAAGAAGACAAAGGGAGACCTATAAAGCTAACTCTGGGAGACCTATAAATCTAACTTACTATGAGAGTTAATTGGAAGTCCAAGGAATTTGACTGCAACTAGACTAGATATAGTTTATGAAGTTGGATTACTTAGAAGATTTATGGAGGAACCTCGTACTTGTCATTTATAAGGAGCAAAAAGAATTTTTTAATATATCAAAGGTACTTTGATTGAAGGAATTTTTTATGCAAATATCAATTATATGAATCTTGTAAGTTACACAGATAGTGATTGGGGTGGAGATATAGAAACAAGAAAAAGCACATCAGGGTTTGTTTTTCGTCTTAGCACCGGCGCAATATCATGGTCTTCAAAGAAACAACTTGTGGTTGTGTTATCTACAGCTGAAGCAGAATACATTGCAGGAATTAGTTATGCTACACAGATAGTATGGCTAAGAAGAATGCTTGAAGTACTACATCAAAAATAATATGCTCCAATAGAATTATTTTGTGATAATAAGTCTGTAATAGCACTATGCAAAAATCCAGTTTTTCATGGGCGATCCAAACATATAGACATTCGGTTTCACAAAATTTACGAGTTAGTAATTGAAAAGGAAGGAGTGATTAATTATTGTCACACTAAAAAACAAGTTGCAAATATTTTTACTAAACCACTGAAGTTTGAGTTGTTTCACAAACTGAAGAAATTGTTGGGGATGATAATTTTTACTAGCTTGATTTAAGAGAGGCAATATCAATAAATAAATTAAGCTAGCTGTGCCTGGAAAGGAGACAGGTACATGCAACTTCATTAAATGGTACCCGAAATCATAATGAAGCAAATGGAGAGAGACAACCAGCATCTTCATCAAATGGTAGCTGAAATTATGATGAAGTGAGTATAGAGAGAGGGGCTTTCTTCTTCCTTAAGCATTCCATATGATTTGACCAAATTTTTTGTCTAATAGGATGTTTGCTTGTGTGAGTAAAACTCTAGTATTTTATTATTTTGTTTTTTATAAAGTAACGAAGCCTTACATGTATTGTATTTTTTGGGATTGAATGAATTCTCCTCTCCTCTTCTCTCCCTCTCTCTCGTGTGTGTGTGAGTGTGTTGTGTCATATGATATCAACATGGAATAATGAATTTTTGACAGCTAACTTTAAAGGATGCCCTTGACATTGTGTTGACACATTTGAGCTTGTTATAATCAATACCTTCTGGAGATTCCATTCTTCTAATGGTGGGAAGTGACATTTTGCATAGATGTGTTGTTAAGAAAATGATTAGTGTATATATTACATTTTTATTTTCTTTTTTATGCTTTTCATTTATTTTATTTTAAAACTTTGGTTGACGTATAATAGAGAGAAGAGAGTAGTATGGAGTTATGGAAATTTATCCTGAGAATATTAAAGTTGATCATTTTGGATATTAATTCATTTTATGTTAATTGTGATTATTAATTTTATTTTAGCTTACCTTTAGTTTTCAGTAATCCTTATCGAATTCCAAAGCTTAAACAAATCAAAACTCCATAAAATAAGGTGCAATTAGAAGAATAGAGCTGAAAAAATAATTTAAAGGTATTTTTTATCTTGTACATATTTAAATGTATATGATAAAGTTTACAGGATAATTATACATTGCAAATAAAATTATGATAAGACTATAATTATGAGATTCATATTTTATTTATATATTATCTCTAAATTTTTTGTAGTCATTGTTCTATTGAGGCTAGACATTAATAAAGCATAAAAGATTAGCATACGTTATATTTTTTTTCTTATGAAGGAAGTTATCGGTTGCAATTCTCATTGACTAAAGTATGGAGATACTTGAACAAACATGTGGGTGCTTATTTGAGAACAAGTTTACTGAATTGACCCCATATAAGAATTCTATTTGGAACATTTGCTTGTGTGTCTATGAAAATTCTCATTATAATGATTGTATAAATGATCATTTAACTTGAGATTTTCAAAGTTATCTCATATAGGGATTGCTATATTTTGATACTACTTATAACCTATTATAGTCAATGATAGCTTAGTTGGTAATCATTGGATATAACATGGACTATATAGAAGTAGTTGAGTGATCAATATATAATTCATCACCCTAAATTGATTAGGGAGAATGTTCTATTATTCTTGATTAGTATTAATTCAAGAAATCCTTGGACAAGGTGAGATGACATTTTGTTAATAGTTTACAAATGTCAATAATAAAATCATTTACTAATGGTAAAGAACTGACATGATTGGACCCAAATAGAGTAGACATTAATTTCATGCTCTATGTCTAATCAGAATATTGTATGATGAAAGAATTGAATTATACAGAAAAATGATGCAAGAAGAGATTAGTCAAAACTACTTTGATATTTCTAAATATTTAGATGGTCACGATGTGTTGCTAGACGTCAATCTTGATCTATAAATTTAAATTGTTTAATTAAAGAATTAAAGATAAATTAAAGGAGGTTAATTTATCTAATCATAAATATAATTTAGGGTTATAATTTATATCATTATCAATATATTTGGAAAACTAATAAGTCTCACATAAAGAACGAGTTGAAGATAGAAAAATGTTTTAATCAAGTTGGAATTGAACGTAAAGTTTTAAAAACTTCATTATTAAATATGATATATTTAATAAATAAGGATCAATATGAAATATTGGATCTCATGGTATTTAATTATAATTATTTGTAATTCTAATTAAAGTTTAATTAAAATTAGAATTTAATTTCAATTAAATTATTATAATATCCAAAACCTATTATAAAGAGACTTAAGCTCTAAGGGAGCTAGCACTCCTTGCTTCTCAACTCGTGTTATAGATACTATTAAAGGTCAGACACTTATGCAATTATAGTGGTTGAGATGAGCCGATTTTGAAAACGTTTCAAGGAATATGACAAGAAAATACTTAATCGTATATTAAAGTACAAATAACGATTTATGCTTTATTATGATTTGTGACTTAAATCATTTATAGAATTTAAAATGATCTTGATTTTTGAGAAATTTAAATATAAAAATGTTTTGTAATTTTTCCATTGTAAGTGAGATCGGATCCTGCCCCTATTTTCTAACATTTTAGATCTCGAATTTGCAAGAAAAATATGTCAAATTTTGTTTAAATCTCATGTTGACTGAATCTAGGAGGCAATAAAAGAAGTTGACATTAGTGGAAGTTAAAGAATCAAACAAAAAGATCTCAATATAACAACACAAGGAATTAAAGTGGCAAAAAATTAGGACCAAGGTGAAGGAGCAAAGGCGTCCTAAGTTCCATCTACATTTTCTGGCCTTTCATAAGATTTATTTTCTTCTCTTTAGTAGACGGTAGAGTAGTTATTTCTTTGTTAAAAGTTAATAGTAGTTATGACCATTATTGGCTAATCTTCTTTATCTTGGTTAAAGCGAGTGAAAGCCTTTTGAAACTTTATAGAATGGGAGATAATTAGGTCTTATTTTTTTAAAAAATAACTGGGTCTTATTATTAAGTATTCCATTCATTCTTCTATTGAATTACTTTTTGATGTTTTTTATTATTAATTTTGATCAATTTCTAATGTTTGCGTTTAGTTATTTATTGAAATGATCATCTGCTAGATTAAATACTGAACGCGTAAAAGTTTAATTCTTTTAATAACTGTAGCAAATAAAAGTTTCAATTTGCTGCATTATAAATTATTAACTTTTAGGAAAAGTGTTTAACTAGATTAAATATAACCACAGATGTTGTGTCTTGCTTTAGTAGTCGTTCTTTTTTTAAAGTTATTATTTAATTAAAATTTAGATCGTATCTATGGTTGTTAAATAATAAAGGTTAATTGAATTGCATGCTTTTGATTAACCAATCTTAATAAAACATGTATTTAATATCATATCAAATAAATGATTGAAGAAATAATCATTTTTTGTTATGCGTGTTCAATCATAATCCCAATGTTAAAAGTGATGGTAGTATCGTATTGATAATTCTATTTTTATGAGTCCATAATTTAATTTATTTTCTTTTTCACAAAATTTCATATCATTCTAACCCTTATTTCATTAATTATCTCTTTTGTGACGATTAACTAGAATTTCTAGTGGGATCAACTCCTACTTTCTCAAACCATTTTTGTTTTATTGTAGGAACTTAAGATTTAATTTGGGGTGCAGTTGACAGCTCCACCACTTTAACTATTTGTCAGCTAAATGCTATGTAAATGTTAACATAGCATTATTTATTATTTATTTAATCAAAAAATAGATATATAAATGGGCCTCGGTGCCCTGTCACTTTTTGGTCTTCAAACATCTAATGGAAGCACTCCGTCTTCGCCTTAAGTCTCATGACATTGATGATATTCTTAAGTTTTCGTTATTTGTCGAGCAATGTTTCCAAGTCTAGGCCTCTCTTTTGGTCTAGTTTTTCAAGTTTAGATCTTTGGATTATACAATGGAGAGAAGACAAGAATTAGAAGAATATTGTAACGGTTTTTTTGTTTCTGTATACACACCTTTTTGCAATCTCTAAGGAATGACGGTAGTCAAAAGAATGAAGGCAAATAATGATTTTTAGGGGATTTAACATTTTTGCGTGTCCCTTTGTATAAAAGAGAGAGATTGAATCATAAATAGGTTTTTTCTTCTATTTTTGTATTCAGACTGATAGGTTCATTATAAATAAAAAAGAAAAGAAAATGACATTAATTCTAAAGATTCCCTGAGCAAAAAATAAAAATAGAAATGTCTCGTATATTATCCCTAATACGTGAAAGTGGCTACGTAATTTTATAAAGTCGATCTGAATGCTACTAAGAGTCATTCTTTTTCATTTGAATTGAATATGAAATAAATAGATTAAATCAAGAAAAAGAACGAACAATTTGAATTGAAAGAATGCTTCGACGTAAAGAAATAAATTGAAAAACAAAAAGTGTATGAATTTACGTAAACTTTGTGTGATCTCTACTTGACTAAGTCTGATGTTGCTGCACTAATTCTTCCTGAAATTGCCAATTTAAAATTTAGAAATTGTTAATCATTTGGCCATTTCTAGCTAGTAGTCAAGTAGGGAAATAAACAAAAGTATTAGAACTAGAAGGGTTCTCGGTCCAAATGCCTAGGTGATCGTCAGTAACTCTGATGTAGAGGCTCATTGGAGATGTCATGATGTCAAGCAAGATCAGGAACTTGAAGAAGATGGAATAGTTATGTACAAATCCCTCACCATGGTGTTTGGCTAGAGATAAAATTCACAAAGTGTAGTAAGAAAATGGAAGAAAGTAGAGTGAGAGAGGTGGTGAAGGAGGATATAGAGAGGTTTGGTGATACTATCAAAATTTATAATTTTTTTAAATAATTTATTCTTTTGACTTTTTGATTAATGGTCAAAGCTGGTCGGGATTTATTCATATAATGGGTTCAATTTTGTCATACTTTTTGATTAAAGAAATAATAAGTAATACCACATTATTATTGATATAACATTTAATTGAAGGATAGTTAGTTCCTTCAAATTTTTTGTGTATTTATTGTTTTTGAATATTTTGAAAACGTTAAGTTAATACGTCGAAACATTATAGTTTTTAGTTATATTTTAATGTAAAGATTAAGATACGAAATAGACGTTTTACTAAAATAAAGTATCAAACTTTTCCCTTTCTTTCCTCACTCTCTCCTTTTCTTTATCTTTAACTTTCTATTTCTCACCTCCAATTGCACTTTTAGCCAGTGGCGGAGACTCATGGCCAGGACAAGCCCCCGCGCGCACCAATGGCATTTGGACCAATAAGTCCGATGGGAGGAAGCACAAAATTGCCGGTTTTGCGAATAACTCCGCCGTTATTAACTGCTTTTGTTGTTTTGCTCTTGTTTTAGTCACAAGGTTACAACAAATTTTGTATT
>JAOTAY010000002.1:11820631-11841712 GCA_025629805.1 Erythroxylum baracoense | reverse complement strand
CAACCACTTTATACATAAACTGGTTTTTACGTTATTATCCAATGGTTAGGTTATTATCCAATGGTCTAAAAAAATACAACAAAACGTTCTTCAAAGCCAAACCAAAGATTTATCTATTAAAAGACAAATAAATGTACATTTCTCATTAGACTATCAAAGCCGCTGAGAAGATGACGACGAGATTCAAAAACAGCCGTAAGAAGAGGGGCCATGTCAGCGTTGGCCACGGCCATATCAGGAAGCATAGGAAACATCCGGGAGGGCGCGATAATGCTGAAGGTATGCACCACCGCCGTATCCTTTTCGACAAGTACCATCCTGGGTACTTCGGCAAAGTGTGTATGCGATACTTCCATAAGCTTCACAACAAGTTCTATAACATCGACAAGCTTTGGTCTTTGGTTCCTAAGGAAGTGAAAGACAAAGCCACCAAGGATAACGTGCCAATGATTGATGTTACCCAGTTTGGATACTTTAAAGTTCTTGGAAAGGGGGTCTTGTCGGAGAATAAGCCCATTTGTCAAGGCTAAGCTTGTTTCCAAGATAGCGAAGCAAAAGATTAAAAAGAATGGTGGCGCTGTGGTCCTCACTGCTTAAGTTGGGTTTGTTATCTTTTATATTCTATGTTGTTGATTTTGACTTGTTCTTTTTATAATTGTTACAAGTACTATGTATCAATACTGCTTGATGGTTTAAAGTTGCATTGGAGCTATAATTTTCCAGGTCTTTTAAAAAAGACAAATAAACATTCTTGAAAGTAACCATCGATAAAGATTAGAGGCTTTTGAAAAAAAAGGCAAAAACTATCAGAGCCTCAATGGTTGAAGCTGGCACTCTTGAAGAACGAGCTGAGGTTGAAGAAGCTCGCCACAACTTTTACAAGAATCGCTTTGATGTCAAACCTTCTAGTGACCTTCTTTGGCGTTTTCATGTATATATATGCGTCGTCATACTCTTTTCCTTCATTTTCTTTCTTTTTTGGCTATCATAGCTGCTCAGAAAGTAGTGTTTAAATGAAAATGCCTAACAAATCTCCATTTCTCCATTTCTTAGGACATGCAAGAGCAACGAGTTCTGCTTTGGCTCGAGAAAGTGAGAGAAGCGGAGAGGGAGAGAAGAAGGGTGACCGAACCGGTGTAATCGATTCGATGAAAACCGTCTGGTTCTTCAACAAACCGGCCGATTTTTCTACTAACAAGTTTTTTGTTAAAACCGAACTGAACCATTGACCGATTCAGACTTTTTCTAATCGGACTAGCCAGTCCGATCCGGTTTTTAAAACTTTGGTAATAATTGATAAGTGAAAAATTAATGAGTACATAAACAAGAAGAACACGCCTAGGAAATGCACATTTTTGAACTAAGAGTATCCATGTTAAAAGTAAAATGTGTTATTTAAATAATGCTTAAAACATGCCTTTTGGTTTCATAATGATAATGATAATGATTAAAAATTTTAAATTTTTTTCAAAATATACATATTTACATTATTAAAATAATTATTTAAAGATACAATTGCATTGTTGTCCTAAATTACAAAGATTTAATTTGACATTTTTAACAATTTGCTTTTTAGACCACCCAAGTTGTTTGTTTACATATGTTTGAGATTTGATAGGTAGTTAAAAAGATAAACTATATTCTTAATTATTAAAATTAAGAAATAATAATAAAAATATATATTTTAAATAATGATAGAATATATATTTATTAATTTTGAATGCGTAATAAAATATATATTTTAAATAACAATAGAATATATATTTATTAATTTTAAATGCGTAATAGTTCATCTTTTATATTAAATAAATTGTGATTAAGTTATTAGATGATTTAGCAAATCAAAATGAACGAAGAATTTCAACTTATATTACCATATTTAACACAAGATCTGGAGTAAAATCACGACATTAGGACTCAAATCCGCAATCTCCACAAAGAAGAGCGAATTGGCGTTGGACCACCCAATTGGATATTTGTTTATCTCGCCACATTTGAAACGATTAGACTAAATACATACAAAATAAGAAAATAATTACCAAACACACCGTAATTGCACAATCATGTGAAAAAATAAAGGCCCTAACTTTTACTATATAAACAGAGTTCTTTGCTTATTCCATCAAATCCCCAAACCAACCTCAAACCACACTGTCTCTTAGGAACCACCCAGTCTCCAATTACATTAAAAAACTAACAAAACGAGAGTATGGGCATGGTCACCGACCACGATAACAAGATTAATCACAACGGCACGGCGAGGTCCTGGGTCTTCACGTACGGAACACTAAAGAAAGGTTTCTTCAACCACTCCCTCATGTTAGATCTGATACGCACCGGCGACGCAATCTACCACGGCGTTTACAGAACGTCTGATAAGTACCCTCTAGTCTGCGGGCCATACCGGGTTCCATTCCTCCTCAACCTTCCCGGCGCCACCGGTTCCCACCCCGTCACCGGCGAGCTCTACGCCGTCACGTCTCGTGGACTCGCCCGGCTTGACGAGTTAGAGGGCACCAGTCGCGGTCACTATGAGAGGCTTCCGATCAAGTTGGTGCCCAGCGATTCCGGGGGAGTCGATGTGGAAGAGGGGGAGAAGACGTGCGCTGCAGAAGCGTACTTTGCTCACCGGAGCTACGCGGCAGAGATGTGGAAGAGAAACGGAAAAAGAGGGTACGGAGTGTACGGTGAGAAGGAGTCAAAAGGGTATGTGAAAAGGAAAGATAGGCCACAGAATCTGACTTTTTTGGAACAGATTGGTACTTTTCTGTCCTCTTGTGCTAATTGAGGTTTGAGAATTGGTAAATTTCTCTCCTCTTTCTGGGTATTTGTGTAAATTTTTGTGATACTATTTCCTCTATCACGTCCGGCGACGTTTATCTGGGATTAGGGTAATGTAGGGGTTAAAAGAGAAGCATCAGGATGTGTCGCTAATCAGTGTATATGATTTAGGGATCATGTTCCATTTAGCTGAGAGTGGGAGACGATCTGTTCCCAATGATCTACGTCTTGGTGAGAGGTGAAATTTCGATGCATCAATCAAATCAACCGATTGCTTTTAGATTTTCTGGTTTTGGCTTCCGGCTGTGGCCGGTTTCCTCTCTATATTCTGATGTTTTTCATAATGAAAGAAATAATTGGGGTTTCAAGCCTTTTGGGATTAGCTTAGATATTGAATTGATACAAATTAATTTGATCTCATTTTTTAATCTGAAATTAATTAATTTAATTTAATTTGATCAAGCTTAAAATTAAGAATTGATAAATTATGATAATTTTTTAATTAAAATTATTTCAATAATAGCCAATGCTATATGTTGGAATCCACGTATATACAATACAATACAATACAATACACGGAGGGATTATTTTTGTTTTGTTACGAATTCATTAAAAACATATTTCCCGATTTTTCAAAACCCATATACGTCAATTCTCGGGGATTGATCCTCTTCAAGCTGTTTCCTTCTCTGCCCCAGATTATCTTATGGATCTCTCTTATCCATGATAGGGGACATATCTTCAGCAATCTTGGGAGTTCTGTTAAGTGATCTCTCTCTCCTTTTTCATGGGACGTTTACACGTAGATTTAATAGTTTTTGTTAATTAAATTTCTCTTCTTGCAGTTATGTTATAATTGCCCTTTTGGAGCCAGCCACTATATAAGACTTGTATTATTCATTTTGCAAATGTGCGACACAAAATCTTATGGTATCATAGCGTTAAAATTCTTCTTTTTTAGTTTTCTTGATTTATCACTGTCTTTTGAATTTTTTCTTTGTTGTATCAATGGAAAATGTCATTTATAGATCCGAGGAGAGTCTATCAAGTCCATACTATCTCCATTCCAGTGAAAATCCTTGGTTAGTGTTTGTGACAAATGTTCTTATTGGTGCAAATTATCATTCGTGGAGCAGATTTATGAAAATGGCGTTTCTGTTTCAAAAATAAGCTCAAGTTTGTAGATGGCAATATCAGATACGACAGAATCAACGTTAACACTGCATTATTATGGTAACAAGTTGGTTGATTAGAGCAATTTGTGAACCTATTGCTCAAAGTCGAATGATCTGAAAAAGAGGTTTTCTCAGGGAGATGCATACAGAATTTCAAAGTTATAAACTGAAATTTTTGCCTTGAAGCAAAATAGCTCGATTATTACTCAAGTGACTATGTGACTTTCTGAGAAGATTAAATGATAATTTATCTAATGTTCGTTCTCAAATCATGCTGTTGGAACCCTTGCCACCAATCAACAAGGTTTTTGCTCTTGTTATACAAGCAGAAAGGCAATTTCTTGGAGGATCTGTAACTGTAACTTCTGGGATCTAATGCGTTTTCGACATGTACCGATGCTTATATTGATGAGTCCAACTTTTGTATTCTAAAGCCTCCGGAAGTGCCAATTTTCATCCTCAAAATTGGTTTTATCAATAATCTAATAAGAGATATGTTTGTTTACGTTGTAATGGAGTGGCCACATAGTTGATCGTAAGGATGGCCCGCCTAGCGCAGGCTCAGCCTGGTCTGCAGCTCAATATCGCAAAATGACGTCATTTGAAAATTATTTTTAAAAAATTAATAAGTTAGGTCGGGCAGCCCAGCTCGGCTATTTGGCACCCCTAATTGATCATTGTTATAAAAAGCACAGCTATCCTTCTAAATATGCTAGATGAGGAAGAGGTTTTAATTCATTTTTTGTAAAGCCCACAAAGTAAATTAAAACATCCGTACAGTCTAGCCCAACCCACAAACCATTAAACATGTATAAAAAACTAGCATCTGGGAATTAGAATAGAACCATCAAAACCACCTTCTTCTTCTTCATTTTCTTTCAACTATTCTAGCTGGTAAGTGTGTCTAAACGCACCATTTTGTCCTGCATATTACACTTCTCTTAATTCTTCTCTCATTAGGTTTGTTTTATAGTTGTAGAGGATAATAACCCTAAAATCTCTCACACTTGAGTAAATTTTCAGCTGCAATTTTGTGACTTTTTCTGAATTTTGATCATCCTATACTAGTTCATAGTTGGATTGCATGATGTGGTTGTTTGAGAAAATATTTGAAATTACATGAAAGGATAAAAATAGAGAAAATGACACTGGGAAATGATAGAAGAAGAGGAGTGGGTGAAGAATAAGATATCTTTTGAAAATTTAACTTGCATGTAGGGTTAGAATAGAAAATGCAAAGAGTGAGGGGTAATCTTGAAATTTACCTGAGAAGGACATTTTTGGTATTACTTGAAATGGATGGGGGTAAAATAAAACTTTTAATTAATTAAGGGTATTTTAGCAATTATGGGATGAAGTTAGCAAGGATATTATTTTTATAGTTAAGAATAAATTAGAAAAGAGAATAATGATAGATTATTAAGTGTAATTGGTTGAAAATCTTTCGTAAATTAGTCTAGTAAAATTTTGTAAATTCTAGGTTTGAAGGTCTGATTAAGGAGTAATTTGGATTATCAATTAGTTGAGTCTGAAATCGAGATAAGGATAACCTTGGACTTTGATCTTAAAATAGAATACCATTTTGTTATTAATAAATTATATTTTGAATTATTCATTAATTAAATTAATGATTAATAGTTACGTACATGAAATATGTTTACTTTATTTATCAAATACTTAATGAAGTATAAGGTGTTTCACTTTTACATTGTATTGCTTGTTAATTTGACGGAAAATGTGTTAACTAAATAAAGATTGGTTAATAATATGTTGTGAATAATCAGTAAAAATTGAAAATCGGTAGCTTGCCTAGGATAGGCTACATTCGATGGTCTTAGATGGATATGTTGAGTTGATATGAGTGAGTGGTGGCTAGATATTTGTCCATAGAGTAGGTACCAGAGCATCCTGAATCCTGAGAATTTCCTGTGTCGATGATTAGGTACCAGAGTGACACAACAATCTTGGGGATATCCTGTGTCGATGACTAAGTATTTGAGTAGTATTAGTGTGAAGATTGATAAATTAAGGTACTTTTTGCGGATATTATACATTTAATTACATTTCCACTTGATAAGAGTTTATGATTGGTTGAGATGAGCCGACAGACCATTTGAAGTAAACCTACCAGGTTAAGCTAAGCTTAGGCAACTTAGTTAAATATTGGAATAAATCATAAGTGGCAGTCATAATTAATATTATTGTTAATCATAATTTGGTAAAATTTTTGAGATGTTTGTTAATTGTTTGGATTTGATTGAGTTCTGTTGTGTATATATGTATTAAATGTATGCTTTAATCGGTTGACTAAGTCTTATAATTTTTTACTGAGTTAATTGATTTTAAGGGTATGGTCAGTCACCCTTACTGAGTAAGGAGCTCACCCCTTGCCATCATTTTTTAGGAGATCGAGATATTACCGATAACCACAATATAGGGGAAAGACAGAGTGGATTTTAGGTATGGCTAGTAGTTTAATTGTGTAAAGTTATTTGATTGTATATATTTTTTAATGTGACAATTTGGGTAGTTGTTTTGTATAGAATTTTTTTTGTGTGTTTGGCAAACAATCCTCTCTTTGGAAACTAATGAGGAATTTGATGATTAATGGTATATTGTGGGAACTATTTGGTTAATTGTAGATTAAGAATTTTTGGGAGTGTCAAATTAGGTGGTATTAGAGCAGGTTTACGTTTCAAGGGACATAATGAGTGAGAAAAAAACTAACGATATGTTTTTATCTTATCTAGGATGGCTTCAGGAGAGGATAACGTTGGCCTTGAGTCAATTAGGGAATCAAGTAATTTGATTCGTGCTGTGGATGTGTCGAATTAGGGGGATGCTCAAGCGGATAAAGTAGGAGGAGAGGTGCCAATCTCACCATAGATGATGTAATTCTTTCAGATGCAGCAGGTTGTTACTATGGCTCTAGCTCGAGGTGATTCTAGGGTGGATCACAACTATGAGCGGATCCGTAAGATATGGGCAATAGAGTTTCAAGGTACTACTGATCCTGAGGAGGTTGAGGCATTGTGGGAGCAAGCAGAGATAATTTTAGACTGCCTAGAGTGTATCTTGGAAAGAAAGTTGCAATGCATTGTTTCCTTATTCCAGGGCAATGCACTGACTTAGTGGAAGTCAGTGAAGAGATCTTATGAGACCCAAGAGATGACTTGGCAAGTGTTCCAAAGAGAGTTCAGAGATAAATACACTCCGTATCTTAGGATCGAAAAAAGATCAAGTTCATGAGTTTGGTCAAGATAGAGGAGATATCAATGGCAGATTATGAGGCTCGCTTTGCATCCTTGTATAAGTATGCATTGGAGGCTATAGAAAATCTCGAAGATAGATGTTATTAATTTAAGCAAGGATTGAGGATGGATATTTTTTGGGGATTAGGAGTGCTACTTCTGATTTTAAGAAGTTACCACCAAGAGATAACTTGGCAAGAGTTCCAAAGAGAGTTCAGAGATAAATACACTCCGCGGATATATTGGGATTGAAAGAAGATCAAGTTCATAAGTTTGGTCCAGATAGAGGAGATATTAGTGGTAGATTATAAGGCTCACTTTGCAGCCTTGTATAAGTATGCATTGGAGGCTGTGGAAAATCCCGAAGATAGATGTTATCGATTTGAGCAAGGATTGAGGACTGATTTTTTTGGGATTAGGAGCTGCTACTTCTGATTTTAAGAAATTACCAGAGATTGCACTTAGAATAGAGGATGTAACAAAAAAAAGTAGAAGGAGAAGAGAGCTTAAGAGGTAATCAAAGAGTCATCAAGGAGAGGGAAGTCAATCTGTTAAGAGGGGAGCTACTCATTCATCGTCTACTGGTGCTTGAGGATCTAGGAGAGTCGATGCCACATCGAGCAAGAGTGGTAGTTTCTACCAATCTGGTGGAGATCGAGGAGTTAGTAGGGATTCAGGACAACATAGCACTGCTAGTGCGTCATCAGATGGATTCGACAAAGGGGCTAGTGAGAGTTTCAGAGGAACTTTTAATAGAAGAGTTGGTGGATCACAGAGTTGTGCTAACTGCAGGAGATTTCACAAAGGAACATGTTGGGGATCTACTGGGATTAGTTAGGCATGTTATATTTATGAAGAGTAGGAGAATTTACAAAAGAGTTGTTCGATAGTAGGGAGGAGTTCGGGAGTGAGGGCAAAGGAGACAGTACATGATCAAAGTGGTGCTTTTGATTTGGGTAGAGGTTCAGGTAGAACTGGTAGCAGAAGTGGTGGTAGAGGCGTTGGACGTGGACCAATAGTGGTTATGGGTATTGGTGGGACATTCCCAGCTCAAGGTTACTCAAGCGAGGATATACCATATGACAAGGAAGGAGGCATCTGCAACCAACGATGTCATTTATGGTATGATTTCATTATTCGATATTAACACTTATGTGTTAGTAGATCAAGGATGTACACATTCTTACATTTCTTTATAGTTTATCTCTAAAGTCCCGAGAGAGGTTAGTCCATTAGGATATAACCTAAAAGTATTGTCATCAAAAGAAGACTTTGTAGTAGTAAATAGTGTAAGGAGGAGAATGCTAGTGAGGATTGGTGGAATACAGCTATTAGTTGAACTTTGAGGGTGACTAGAAAAGATATCTACCTTTTATAGAGTTTGTGTATAACAATAGTTACCATTCTAACATCAGTATGGCACCATTTGAGGCATTATATGGTAGGTGGTGTAGGGATTCGATATGTTAGGATATGGAGGGAGTCAGAATATTAGAGGGACCGGAATAGGTTGAAAAGACGATGGAGAAAATAGGGGCGGTAAGGCAATGCTTAAAGGCAGCTCAGGATCAGAGAAAGAAATATGCTAATCAACATCGTCCGGAGATGGAGTACAATGTCGGAGATATGGTATTTCTTCAAGTATCACCTTGGACAGGAATTCTAAGGTTTGGTAGGAGAGGGAAGTTGAGACCAAGATATATCCAGCCATATGAAATTCTACAACATGTGGGGTCGTTAGCTTACAGATTAGCATTACCACCAGAGTTATTACAGATTCATAATGTGTTTCATGTGTCGATGTTGAGGCGGTATCGATCGGATCCTAGTCATGATATATCGAGGCCTGAGATTGAAGTTACAAATGACAAGACTTATAAGGAGGAGCCAGTGGAGATATAAGATAGACAGATTAGGAAATTAAGGAAACAATAGATTTTGATGCTGTGTCGTTCTCCAAGAGAGCCGACTTGGGAAGTAGAGGATAAAGTTCAAGGTCAATATTCTCATTTTTTGGATCCTCAGGTACATAATTTAATTTCAAGGACGAAATTCTTTTAAGAGGGGGAGAACGGTAAAGCCCATAAAGTAAATTAAAACAACCCAATAACCCATCCCAACCCACAAACCATTAAACATGTATAAAAAACCAACATCTGAAAATTAGAATAGAACTAACAAAACCACCGTCTTCTTCTTAATTTTCTCTCAACTATTCCAGCTAGTAAGTGTGTCAAAATGTACCATTTTGTCCTACATATGACACTTCTCTTATGTATTTTCTCATTGGGTTTGTTTTGCACCAAAATTTGAGGAAGTTGTGGAGGTTAACAACTCTAAAATCCCTCATACTTAGGTAAATTTTCAGCTATAATTTTGTGACATTTTTATAATTTTTGATCATCCTACATTAATTTATAGTTGGATTGCACGTTATGGTTGTTTGGGACAATAATTGAAGTTACATGAAGGGATAAAAATAGAGGAAATGGGGCTAGAAAATGATAAAAGAAGAGCAGATAGAAGAAGAGGAGAGGGTGAAGAAGATGACATATTTTGAAAATTTAAGTTACATGTAAGGGCAGAATAGAAAATGCAAAGAGTGAGGTGTAAATTTGGAATTTACTTGAGAAGGACATTTTTGGTATTATTTGAAATGGATAAGGGTAAAATAGGACTTTTAATTAACTAAAGGTATTTTAGTAAATATGGGGGTTAGGTTAGTAAGGATATTATTTTTATAATTAAGAATGAATTAGAAAAGAAAATAATATTGGATTATTAAGTGTAATTGGTTGGAAATCTTTCGTAAATTAGTCTAATAGAATTTTGTAAATTTTAGGTTTGAAGGTCTAATTAAGCAGTAATTTGGACTATCAATTAGTTGAGTCCAAAATCGAGGTAAGGACAACCTTGGATTTGGCTCTCAAAACATAATATCGTTTTGTTATTAATAAATTATATTTTGAATTAGTCATTAATTAAATTAATGATTAATAGTTACATACATTTTGTTACATTTTATAAGGTGTATTACTTGTTAATTTTGTGTTAACTAAATACAGATTGTTTGATAGTATGTTGTGAATAATTGGTAAAAATCAAGAATCGATGGCTTGCCTAGGATATACTACATTTGATAGTCATAGATGGATAGGTTGAGTCGATATGAGTGACCTGGGAATCTTGAGTCTTGGGGATATCCTGTGCCAATGACTAGATACCACGATATCCTGAGTCTTAGGAATATCCTGTGTCGATGGTTAGGTACTGAAGTAGTACCGGTGTGAAGATTGAGAAATTGGGATAGCCGATATTTATACATTAATTACATTTCCACTTGGTGAGAGTTTATGATGAGTTGAAATGAGCCAGTAGACCACTGGATATAAGCCTACTAGGTTAAGCTGGGCTCGAGCAATTTAGTTAAATATTGGAATAAAGCATATATGACAGTCATAATTAATATTTGTGTTAATAAGAGTTTGGCAAAATTTTGGAGATTTTTGTTAACTATTTGGACTAGACTTAGTACTATTATGTATATACGTATTAAATATATGATTTAATCGGTTGACTAAGTCATATAATTATTTATTGAGTTACTTAATTTTAAGGGTATGATCAGTTACCCTTACTAAATATGCAGCTCACCCTTTGCCATCATTTTTAAGAGATCGAGATATTGCCGATAACCCCAGTGTAAGGATAGACAAAGTGGAGTTTAGGTGGGGCCAGTAGTTTAATTGTGTAAAGTTATTTGATTGTATATATTTTTGAATTTGACAGTTTGGGCAATTTGTATAGATTTTTTTTGTTTGAAATCCTCTATTTTAGAACTAATGAGAAATTTGATGATTAATGGTGGTTTGTAGGAACTATTTAGTTAATTATGGTTTAAGAATTTTCGGAAGTGTCACATTTTCTGATCATGATGATAGTTCCTTTATGCGTTCTAATGAGCATGTGAATCTTGTGCATCAAGATCAAAATGCTAACTTGGTCTAAAAGTCCTCATATTTGGTTGATTTTAGTTCGCAGAAGCAATTTTTCGAGGGTGAATGTTCTTCTGATGTTGTTGCTAATTTTCCTCTTCAAAACAACAATATAGCAAGCTGATCATTTTTTTAGTAAGTCATTGATATTACTACTACTGGTGCTCATATTAACATTGTTTCGACTCAGATTCAACCAGATGCTACTTATATTGATAAGAATCTAAAAACCTTTTGTCTTCATATTAAAACCTTCTCCATGGATATTAGATTATAAAAACTGGAGCCACTGATCATATAGCTAGTTCACTTGAACTTTTAGTTTCTTATGAGTTTGTTAACATCATTATGGTGAATCTGCCTAATAGATATCAAATGGGAGTCACATATAAAGGTTATGCTCAAGTTTTGCAATCTTTATTATTAATAGATATGCCTTGAGTCCCTGTTTTTATTTTCAATCTCATTCATCTAGTAAACTAACTGATTCTCCTAATTTGTATTTCCTTCTTTATAAAATTTTTATTTGATTCAAAATTTAATATCTTGGAGGATGACTAGATTAGATAGCAAGAAAAATGGGTTATATTAAGTAGTTACTACCGATTCCTTTATTCAAAACAAGTCTCTTTGTAATTATGATATATTTAAAAGTGTTTTTTTCTTATAATTATATTGCAAAAACTGATGTTTGACATTTTAAATTGGGTTATTTGCCCACTCCATATTTAAAACTCCTTTTAAAGTTGGATTTTGATATATCTTGTTCTAATAAAATTGTTTGTGACATGTCACTTTGTTAAGGAAAAGAAAGTTTCATTTTCTTTCAGTGAATTTACTTCTATTAATATTTTTCATCTTATTCACATTATTTTTTATAATCATTTTTTACAGTCATAGATTTTTTTTATAATTGTAAATAATTTTAGTTGCTTCATTTGGATATATCTTTTGAAAAATCAAAGATGAGTCTCAAAAGTATCATTCAAAACTTTTGTCACTTTATTGAATCACTATTTGGAAAAATGTATCAAAACCATATGTTCTAATATTGCTCTTAAGTTTAATATATCTTATTTTTATATTTTAAAAGGAAAATTTCACCAAATTATATATATTTACACTTCTCATCAAAATTCTATAGTTTTTTTAGATATTAAACATATTATTTAGGATCAAAACTTAAAGTACAAAATGGCATGAAAGGTAAGTTATAACCGATCATAAGTGCGACACTCTATAAAAGAGTAACTAATATAATGGCTCCAATTTGATGTATAAAGACTTAAAATAGTTACTTAGATTGTGTTAACTTATTTCCTTTAAGTCCCTAACCTTTAGATCATGCAATTGTTTTTCATCAGAGTGCTTAATTGGCCTCTAGGCAAGTGGATTATCAGTTGTTTCCTTATGGCGTAAAGAATTGATATTTTTAGATCATGTTCTTACTTCTCAAAACATTTGAAAAGCCTTGTATTTCTCTTCATCCAAAACCCATATATTGTATTGCAAAATGCTATCTTGAAAGTCGTCCACTCATTGTCTTTTCTCCTCTAGTTTATGTTGCACTATTGAATAATACTAGACTAACCTTTGTAAAGAATGTTTTTCTTAGACATATCAATAATTGCACTCTAGATTTTGTAAGTTGTATTGCATTTAAAGAATAAATGTGCCAAGGTTTCATTTTCATTCGTACAAAGTTCCAAGACTTTTATATTTTCCCACCTTGTTTAAGGTGCTTAGTTTCATTTTAAGGGTCAGCTATGTTATCATCGATGCTTTTAGGAATGCTTGAGGGATCTAAACTAGTTGATACCATAGAACTTTTAGCCCTAATATTCTAATACTAATCTAGTAAGACTTGTTGGTAAAGGTACTAGAAGGGTCTAGTTTCCATAGAATAACATTACCTTGGTCAGGAATGAGATGAAACCTAAGGTTTAGAGCTAATATTTCCCTAGATTTGATTAAATCCAAGTGCTTCTTTACGATGGCTCTATCAAGAATCATTCTTTCATATGCTAAAGATAGGGACCATCATGTAAAAGCCTTGAAGAGGTCCATGTATCATACCAAAAGAAATTGTTGCACCATCTCCCAACTTGTGCATTATTCCTTTCCTAGCTTCATTCCTTATTTTGAATATATGTTATATAGTCTATAAGGAATTTGTTTTAGGTTTTAAGCTTTGGAAGCTACCACCTTTTATATAAAATGCATGAATATGTTTTACCTATAACGAGTATTTGTCATCGTGAATTCTCTATATTCTCTTTATAAACTGCATCTGATTAGTCTCCCCGATCAAATGAATACTTAAGCCCCCCTCTGTTTTTGGCAAACACAAATCTTTTTAGCTTATTTTAAGTAATGCATTCCCTGAAATGTTACCTGACCGAATGACCTTTTTTTATGGTTACTCAATAGTTTTGGTGATGTTTCTTGGGGACCAAATGTGGGAAGTCTAGTACACATATAGGGAGTTTAGTACTAAATTCACTAGTTGTACTCTACTAGCAATTGAAAGCTTGCGATTACACTAGTTTGAAATTCTTCTTTTGATTTTCTCAATTAGAGGGTTAAATTCACTGTAAGATGGTCTTTTAGTGGAGATTGGAGTGCTAAGATAAAGAATTGAATGCTTAGAGGCTTTAATTCCTATAATGCATTCCATGTAATTAGTGAGAGAGCTTACATTTGAAGAGAGGAAGATATGGCTCTTTTGTTTAATTTCTAAAACCAATGAGTGCTTAAGGGTTTTGAGAGTTAAAATAAAAGTTTTCACCATGTTTAGATCAAATTTATAGTACAAGAATAAATCATTAACAAATGATAAAGTAGAAATTCTCATAAACTTGCACTTAGAATGAAAATTAAATTTATTGTTCTAAGTTATGCCATTTTTAATGAGCCTGATAAGAACCTTCATTTTAAGAGTGAAGAGGTAGGGGGATATGGGACCCCCTTCATCAAGCCCTAATCACCATGAGTTAGGTTGGTAGGACTTCCATTGATCAATATTCCTTATGAACTTATATATTATTTAGTTCATTGAATAAAGTTGGTTTGGAAACTGAAAGCAAGCATGGTTTTCAGAAAGAAATCTTAGTTTAGTGACTCAAAAGCTTTGTTAAATTCTATATTGATAGCACAAATTTTTCTTGAGAACTTTATGTATAGCTCTTAAGAAGCTCCTGGTTAAGCAGTATATTATCCCCTTTCATTCTCCCCTTAATAAAGGCACCTTAAGAGAGATCATATACTTTTGGCAAAAATGGTTTTCAACCTATTAGCCAACATTCTATAAATAAGTTTGTAAAAGATGTTACAACAAGATATTGGCCTATAATCTCTCATAGAGCTTTGGGAAGGTGACTTTAAGACCAGGGAAATAAAAGTTTGTTAATTTCTTTCAGTAATCTTTCTATGCTGAAAAATTCCAAAACAACTTCATTTATTAAGTCTTTGGTATAATTTCATGTTTGGTTAAAGAAATAGACATTTAAGCCATTTAGGCCAGGGGCTTTACGCAGATTCATGGAAAAGAAAGCATCTCTAATTTCTAAGGTTACAAAAGGACTGATGAATATCCTACATTGAAATAAGATTAACAATTAAAGATTTCAAGAAAGGGATTAAATAAGAAGCATCTAATTTTTTCCCCAATGTAAAAATAGGATAATGCTTTAGCCTTAATCTCTTCTTTTGATCATAACAAGGATCCATTTTGATCTACTATAGTTGAGATTTTTTTTCAATTTTTTTAGAGAGTAATGATTTGAGAAAAAAGTTTGAGTTTTTCTTCACCTTCTTTCAACCATAAAACCCTTGATTTTTGTCTAAACAAGAACATATTGTTCTTAGTTGTTATATAGTAAGCTCTTAAGGAAAAATTTTCCTCTTCAATCAAATTTTGTTCATGAAGGGCTAGGTAGAAAGAAGTTTGTCGACAAATAATCAAATGTTGTTGTCATTGGTCTTGGTGCTATTGGACTTAGGGTAGGTACCATTATAAGATTTCCATTTTTTCTTTCATCTTTCTCCTTTTTCATTTTCTCATCTGGTCACTATTTCCTGGAGAGTAAATTACAGGTGATTGAGGGAGCTCAAATTTAAAGAGACAAAAATAATAGGGATAGGCATAAATGATAGAAAAAGAAAAAAGGGACAAGTTTTTAGAATTACTAGCTTCGTACAACCTGATCTTGAGTATAATAAATTCATTTATGAATTGGTAAAAGATTTGAGCAGTTGTATGGGTATATTATTGCTTTAAATATGGTAAATTGTTATAATGAACAAACTACCAAATAAATGTTCTTGATAACCGCATTTTAAAAAGGGTGTTGTTGATGGAAAAATTTTATTATAACTAAAATTTTCATAGATTTGGGTACCCTAAAACCTAGCACTCATAAGGATAACACACCTTTAAATTAGATTGCTAAGGATTTAGAAGAATCCAATCACTAGACTTAATTTCACAGCATTCAAAATCAGTTTTTGTGGTTTCTCTATAAAATATAAAGCTCTTATTTCATTTGGTAACTATATTAATGGTTAGAGGTCAATCTCCTTTAATTTTCACTTCTGCACTAAATCTAACATATATATTAAGTTTTCTACATGTATTAGATTTGAATTAAATTTGTTTCCAATTTTATTAGGCTTAGTGATTAATTTATTTAACATATGGTGTCAGAGCATCATTTCCACCTTTACACTGGTATGATTTGATGTTTAGTGTTCTTTAGAGATCCAAAAACTAAATATAAGGATTTTGATTTAAATGTTTAGCCTATTATTAATGATTTGCATATTGATGTTACAAGTATGTTTTAAGTTTGTTCTTGAATTATAATTAATGCTTCTATATGTATATATTATAATGTTTGTTGTATATGACTATTATATGAGTTCAAATCAGTTGATTTATGAAGTTTAATGTGTAGCAATTTGCATTTTCTTTATTTAAAGATAAGCCACAAGATATTTAATTAAACTTATGCATTGAGGACTTCAAGATCACATATATTAAAAGGCATTAGTTTATAATTGTTCATATCTAATGCAATAAGATTAAGGTTAATTGATTTGAAATATCATGTAATTGTATTTCTTTGTTTACCTACAAGGATTAATAAATTGAAGGTAATTAAATAGTTTTATAAAAAAACGTACAAATAATTTGAGTTAGGAATTTAAGTCACAGAAAATTCTTGTTGTTGATTCATTTTTTCACATGTTTTACATTGGTAAAGCATTAGTATGTTTGTTAGCCTTAATTTTATGCATAAGCATGTTTATAATTATTTTGCATTCATTCAACCTGTAAACTTTTTTGATATGATATACGGTTTCTTGAGTTAGAAAGTGATGACTATAAGGTTTAGAATGATAATATTATTTTTCATTTACGATGGATGGACATCAATTATGCTACTAGAAAGCATAAACCACCTCCTATATTGAAACTAGCCTTTTAGATAAGTTTGATCTTTATGAAAAGTGGGAGTAATGTAATCATCGTAGTGTAATGTTCATAAGGACTAAGATGTTAACTAATATTTAAGATTCAGTTGATTAACGTGATAATGTCTATGCTTTATTAAATGTCATAATATAAGCAATTCGTGTCTTCAGGCAAAGCATTTAATAACACTTTGATTATTATATTCTTATCTCAAAAGCTCTTCGATATAGAGGTGTACTTGAGCATATTATGCAAATAAGAGATATTTTGGCTCAATTGAAGGCTCTTTAAGTTGATATGTGAATTGAATAAATTCTAAATGATGATAGGAGTATTATCTAAAAAGAGAGAGCTATTAAAACAAGTTGTACTTGTAGGGAAGTAGTTGACCCATTTATCATTTACCAAGACTCGATCTAACTTTTTTTTCTTGATGAACCATTCACTATTTTTCTTGTTATTCTAGTTGTAAAACATGCCCTTCCTACTCAAGTCAGTCCTTAAATATGGCTAATGCAATTCTAAAATCCTTATTGTAATTCCCCATGTTAATATTACCATTAGCTTCTGTAGGATGTATTAAGCTATTAAAATCACCCACAGTAAGCCATATATCCTTTATAGAGTCCCCTAGGTGCTTTAACTTATTCTAAAGAGAGTTACATTGGAAAGGGAGGTTAAAATCATATACAAATGTGATGGAGAAGCTGACTTTCTTATCTTTCATTTTGACAATAAGATGAATTCGCTAATCTTTAAATCAAGAGTAGATTATCTCTGCTTGATTTGGATCCACTACAATTATAATTCGCCTATTTTAGTGTTGCCGATGATTGGTTAGCACTATCAATGCTTTTTCAAAAACTTTACCCTCTCATTATTGTGCCTTTTGATCTTTATTTCTAGGAGACCTATCAAAAAGGAATTAGATTCATTATTAAAGTCACACATTATTTATTGTTTGTTAGGATTATTAACTCCTCTTTTGTTATAAGATAGTATATTTGTTGGATAGAGTTAGTAGAGGATTTATTTTTCCTCTTAAAGCTTCTTATTAGTGCTTCTTTAAAAGTCTTTCATAGTAAATTCTTTAGGAGCCTAAATATTTGGCTTAAGTGATGTAGGGTTCATCATACTAGGTTGAGTGTCCTCATTCAACCTTGGGTTCTTCAATTTCTCCTTCTTTTTATTTAGATATTAACACTGTTTTTTTATGTATAGGAATAGGAAGCCCCTGAGTTTCCTTTTGATTCTCTTTTTAAGTATTATTCTCTAAAGGTGCAATCTTAACTTCCATTTAATTTCTTGGTTCATTTATACTTTATTCTTTAGTTTAAGTCAACTCCTTTTATTCTCCATTTAAAAACCTTCTCCTAGTGGACTTCCATATTTGCCTTTATGATGTTTCATCAGGTCTCTAGGTGTAGGTGACAAGGGCCTCATCTTAGAAGAGTTTATTTTCATCGTCCAACTTACCATGGGAATTTTATGAGGATGATTTTTGGGATTCAACTAGGATGAAAATGCTAGCAATTTATCCTTTTCATTTATTTTGTTGCTTCATCCAAACACAAAGGCTTGTCAATAAATTTGGCAAGGTGAATAAGACTTGAGCTAGTCTAGTATTCAAGAGGGATTTGATGAATTTTAAGCTAGATTAGGAATTTGTTCTATTTAAGGCTATGCAGTTTAATGCCTGGCTTCCAACTTTGAAGAAATACGAGTTTGAATTTGAAGGTGTAAAGGGCCACTTTCGAAGACTTCTATATCCTACAAATAAGAAAAATAAGCTTGAAAAAGAATATATATTCATCATTGAACATCACTTCAGATAAGACAAAAGATTTCCATTTATGATTTGCTTATGCTAAAATGGCTTGGTAAAAAGGCATTTTGTGCAATAAGTATACAATGACTTTTCATTACCATTTAGCATGCCTTTTTAAGAATGAATTTGTGGAGCAACACGAAATTTTCTATCAATGGATGTTGGGGGACAGTAGTGAAGCTTCAAGTTATAAGAAGTGTCTCTCAATACTTGTTTCCATATTTATTGATACCCTGAGTGGAAGGGTGAAGCTCTGTTGCGATAAGCTATAATTCATGATGTGGTCAATTAAAGAAGGGTTAAGATTGTAGATGGAGGAGCTGTTGTTTAAAGTTGGAAAGGTAACAAGGGATAGGTTAAGCATAATTTCCATAGATACTACAAAAAAGGAAAAGAAATACAAATGGAAGGAAAGAGAGAAAAAAAGATGGAATTTAAAAGAGGCTAAAAAGAAGAGAAAGGAGGTAAAAGGAAGAAGAATTCCTGAGTGAATAAGAGGAATTTAACTGGGAATAAGTTGAGTAAATGAGTAAAAGGGGTTGAAGTGAAACAAGAGCTGAAAAAGGAAAGTTAAAGGGCTAGCAATAAAAGGAGGGGGGAAGTAGAATAATATAAGGCAACACCGAAAAAGCTAAAAAAAATTCAATGAGGGAGAGGAGGGAAAACATGTTACAAGAGTAGGAAGAAAGAGCTGAAGGAAGGATGGAAATAATTGTCAAGATACCACCAGCTACCATGCATAATCATGAAATAGCTCTCTCTACCATTTAGAATTTCAATATTAATTTATTTGTTTTTAAGCTTATGGTTTACAGCCATTAAATAAGTACTTAATCGAATACTACACAATTGATGAGTCTAATAAAAAGCATTTAAGACTTGAGAGAGATACATATATGAACAAAGGCTTTACAGAAAGAAGGAGATGAAGCTCAAGTTGATCAACGAGAGGTCTAAAGTTTTGATTTCTTAGGTAAAAACCTTAAAAATAAGCTCAAATCTAGATATTAAGCTTTGCTATTGAAAGTGATAAAATTGAGATAGTCACTAAGGAAACTCTTGGTGTACCATTTGCCCTACCTAACTCTATAGATATTAGTATAATTGTTACATGGACTTTTTCAAGAATAGTAGTTTTGAATAATTTTTCAATTGAACGGAAGCATAAAAATTTGTTAAATGTTGCTAGGTCTCTTAAGTTTCAAGTCCTTGCCTATTAATTTTTTTGGATGATTATGTTTTACGTGCAACTCAGCGTATTAATATGATACCTTCATTTATTCTTTGAAATAAAACTCCTTTTGAATTACCGATCTTATAGACTCTTTGTAACTTAAGGTGCAATTCAGATGTAAAGTGAGGAAAGGTCAGTACTCGTAAAGAAATAACCCTGTTGTACCTTAGGTAGCACAGTACAAAGAGGATGCACTATACATAGATAAAGGAAATAAGTATAGTTGCAATAGGTGGTTGAGTGTGTAAATATAATTTTTGGAAGGGTTTATATCCCTTTAATGAAATTTTATTTTATAAAAAAATCACTAACTTTTCAGCATTTGAAGGTTTTTGGTTGTCTTTCTTTTGCATGAACTGTTGATTTTCATGAGACAAAGTTTGATTACAGAGCAACAAAGTGCATTTTTCTTGGTTTCCCTTCAAATACCAAAAAGTTATGATTTTTTGATGTTAATAATGGCCAAATTGTAGTTTTTAGGAATGTCTACTTTTGTGAAGATATTTTTTGTTATTCTCAATCTCAACAATCATCTACTGATATAATTTACTCTATTGTGCTGCTAGCCACCATCCCAGATATGGTTTTTAATCTCCCATCACGAAGTAAGTACCAAACCTAACACATCTTTGCCAACATCTTTATGTTCTCCTACTTTTATTTTTTAGCAAATTAATTTTCTGTTCTAATAAAGTCCACTGGAACTTATAGTCCACCATTGAAATATGAAGATTATTACTCTAACCTACAAAATACTACTACCTCATCACATACCATAGCTTCTGTCGTATCTTATACTAACCTCACACATAAGCATAGGAAACTTTGTGCTTCTATTGCTGCATTCTCAAAACCAAAAAGCTTCTTGGAGGTTGTCAAGCGTTAGTTTTAGCATGATGGAATGGATGCCGAGTTACAAGCATTGGAATCCAATAATACTTGGGAGCTAGTTAGTTTACCACCAAATAAACAACCCACTGGATGCAGAGTTTTGAATACTGTTCTGTATTGACATCTTCGATATCGAGTGTAAATACTGATTAGTACTGGTCTGTTTCGTCTAATACCAGCCAGTATCTATATACTGACTAGTATCGAAAATTTTGAAAAATATAGGAACTTTTTTGCAAAATTTTCAAGATTTTTAAAAAATTACTCTCCTGCTTCTCTCTCTACCTCCCCTTTCTTTTTTTCAAAGTTTTTATAATTATTATTTAGTTAAACTTTTATTGTGATTTTTTAGTTTTAAATTTTAAAATAAAACAAATATTTTTATTACTAATAATAATTATACATTAAATTAAACTTAAAAATAAATTATTTTATTTAAATTTATTTTAA
>JAOTAY010000002.1:11805008-11816616 GCA_025629805.1 Erythroxylum baracoense | reverse complement strand
GATGCAGTTTAGCAATGCGGTTTAGCATAAAGTTGGAGAAATCGAGACCTATAGACGAAAATGATACATATTAGATCATAAAGGTATCATCGTAGTCTGTCACACTCCATTTTTTCTATTCATGTTAGTGAGGTATTAGGTATACGTGATTGTATTGGACCTGTGTCATGTGTGACACAGTGTTTGATATTTTCCTGTATCGAAAGCCTTACAAGACAGAATATAGGACTTTCATTATCTTTTGATCAAATGTTTGTTTTTAAACTTAGTCGACTAATACAGTAGCGTAGCTTAACCAAAATTTTAAATTGTTTTTAAAGTTGAGTCAAAACTGCAATTAATAATGGTCCAAGGGAGAGATTGTTAGACATTTTTGCCCCTAAGGGCAATTTTGTCGATTTTCTATTCAGTGAACAGTTATTAATTGTAATTTGGTTTTGAAATAAATTATCGGTTAAGTTACATAATTTAAGCCAGATAAAGATAATAAAGTGGCCCAATAAATGATCTAAATCAATGGGTCGAAGTTCGGATGGAAAATGGATCTAGATTAGTATAAACCTGGTCCGTATCGGGCTTGTGATGAAGAAGCTTGATATGGAAGCTATATAAATAGGTTATGATCTCCTGCAATTGCTCATATCATTCACGAGCATAAGGAATTTCTGACCTGTTAAGAGAGTTCGTGTTTTGAGAAAACTGTAGAAAGACATAGCCCGTATCTTAAGAAGCAATTCCCGTGAAGACGGCGGTAGGTTCGGGATCGCTTTGACTTCGAAAAGCTTGGTTAAAGTTTCAAAACCGAAAATTAGGTATTTCCGCATTTCTCCGTTTTTTGCCCTTTTACGTTCGATCCGGGGTGCATAACTGAGGACCCGTCACGTATTACAAGAAGAAGATAAATAATCAAAAAATAAAGGCAAGCCTTAAATAGATTAATAATTTGTTCTATTATAAGTGATATGGGACTTACGAACCATTTTACAAATAATATCACAATTTAAAAAGTTTTGAAAGGGCATGTTGCAGAGAAAGCAAAAATTACTTACTGGATACTGTTGAATAAAGTTTATGGAAGATGTTTGGGTTTTCAGAATTCCTAGTCTTCAACGTTTCTATAGCATCCATGTGCTTCCCTTGTTCTTCGATAGGTTTCCTAGATGAGCTAATCGTGGCTCTGAGTCCCCTATAAGTAACTCCAAGCAACAGCGGCGATGAAGAAGAAGACAGACAACAAAGAAAGTGGCTTGAGAAAGATACGAAATGACAGCCACGTCTAAAGATGGGACAAACACATATTATAGTCAAACTTGCAGATTATTTCTTGACTATTTATTTTCATTTTTCTTATACCTAACCTTTAAAAGTGGCTTGAGAAAGATATCCCAGAAATGACAGGGATGGGATTGATACATATTATAGTCAAACTTCCACATTATTTCTTGACTATTTATTTTCATTTTTTTATACCTAACCTTTCAAACCATTGATCTCGTCAAACAACATTTAATAAGTTAATCCTGTCTTCTTGCTCACATAAATGTAGGTTGACCCTCTTTTTCGTTTTAAGTAAAAATTGGCAGACAGTTTTCATATAAATTATTTTGGAAAAAGTATTTCTTTAGTACCATGTTTTGACATATTTTAACCTTATGTTATTGAACTAATCGGATTAAACTGGCTAATGGAAAGGCTTCTAGTTTAATCATAAGTTACCATTGAGGATGACAAATTCGGTCCAATTAATTTTAATTTTAATTTTTAGTTATATTTTTATTTTAAATGAAATTAAAATTTTATTATTATTATTATTATTATTACAACAACAACAACAACAATAATAATAATAACCCTTTTATTATTAGTAATAATAAAGAATTGAATAAAAATTAAAAAAATTAATTTTATAAATTAATTACATATTGAATTTTATTTTGATCTTTTAAAACAACACATATATAAATATCAATAATAAACTCATAAATTTTATTTAAAACTAAATAATTAAATAACTAAGATATTTGCAAAACTTTAGTTTAAACCAACACTTATTCATTAAAATATATTTCAATTTTTAAAACTAATGTTATCAGAATCAATATTTTAATATTAGAATACATTAATTTCATAAATAATTTGTTTTGAAATTTTAAAATTTATGTGTAAAAAAAGTTAATTCAAATGTATTTATTAAGTAAATGTAAATTTTAAAAAAGATTTGATTTCAAAATGATTTTATTTTAAAATAAAAATAATATAAATATAAAATTAATGTTAAATTATATTTTACTAGGATTCAATATTAAATAACTACATAATATTTATTTAGTTAATACTAAAATCATAGAATAAAATAAAATAAAAACAAAACCTTAAATTTGAAAATAAGAGAAGGGACTAAAAAGAAGCTAAAACTATTCCTATTTTTTGTTTAAAAAGATCAAATTATGTTTGCACCTATTTAATTTCTTTCCTTGATTTTATAATACCGTATAATTTTTCTAGGACCTAATCTTAGAGTCTAAAAGACAAGAATCTATAATTTATAGGAATTTATCAGAGCTATCAACATAACATGCTTTACAATTCATTTTGAATTTTATACTTATAACATAATTATAGAATTACGTATTTCTCCTTTTACGACGGATAAAGAGCTCGTAACAGAGAACAATCTTTTATTTCTTATTAGGCTTAAATATGGGAGTAGAATATCCATCCTGTAAATAGCAATTCCCTAAAGCACCTCACAGACACAACTTAGAAACTATTCCAATAGACCTCAAGTATTAAGCTACAAAACCCTTTTTGGCTTCTAATGTAATACTTGTGACATTCGCAATCAATGTTACTCAAAATTAGGAAAGTTATAGCAAACTTCACTAGTCACAAAATCAAATGTCAAAATTTAAGCAACAAGAAACAACATTGTTAATGATGCTCATTACTTTAAAGCCGAACTGATATCGAAAAGACAATTTTTAGTATATCAGATTAGAGACGGAGGGATTGAATATCCCAAGAGAAAATATAATGCATTGCTGCCAAAGTTCAGAAATGGAAATGGAAAATGAAGAAGTCAAATAAACAACAAAACTATAACAAGTAACAAAATATTGATGCTATTATTTAGGGCTTTAGTTGTAGTTTAGGGACAATTATTTAAGGACATTCTTTATCTTGTACATATTTAGATGTATATGATAAAGTTCATTAGATAATGATACATTGCAAATGAAATTATAATGAGATTCATATTGCATTTATGTATCATCCTTAAATTGTTTCTGGACAATGTATATTAAGATTGAATATTAATAGAATTCAAAAAGACTATCACAAGTTATGTTTTTTCTTATGAAGGAAGTAATCGATCTCATAGGTTAAAGTATGGAGATACTTAAATAAACGTGTGGGTGCTTGTTAGAAAATAAGTTCACTAAATAGACCCGACATGAAAATTCATTTGAAACATTACTTGTATATCTATGGAATTATCATTTTGATGATTGTATAAGTAATCATTTGACTTGAGGTCACTAAAGTTGTCTTATATAAGGATTGCTATGCTTTAACACTACTTATGACATATTTAATCATAGGCCAATCACTCGATAGTCATTAGATATAGCATGAACTATATAGAGATAGTTGTACGATCAAGATATAATTCATCACCCTAAAGTAATTAGGGATAATGTTCTATTGTTCTCGATTAGTATTGATTCAAGAAATCCTTGGCCAAGGTAGAATGACGATTGGTAAAAAGTTTGCAAATGTCATTTATTAAATCGATGACTAATTGTAGAGAACTAATATGATTGAAATTGTAGAGAATTAATATGATTGAACTTAAAATAGAATAGACATTAATCACATGCTCTATATCTAATCAAAACATTATATGATGAAAGGATTGAATTATACGAAAAAATCATGTAAAGAAAGGTTAATTAAAACTACTTTGACATTCCTAAATATTTGGGTAATTATGATACATTTCTAGATGCCAATCTTGATCAATGATTATAAATTATTAATTGAAGAATTAAAAATAAATTAAAAAAGTTTTAATTTATCTAATTCTAATTATGAATTATAATTATAATTTGTAATCATTACTAACGTATTTGGGACCCTAATGGATCTTACATAAAGAATAGGTTGAAGAGAGTCAAGATACTTTATCAAGTTGAACTCGATTGTAAAGTTTAAGAAACTTTATGATTAAACATGAGATATTTAATAAATAATGATCAATATGAGATATTAAATTTAATTTGGGCATAATTGATATTTAATTAGAAGTATTTATACGAAAAAATCATGCACAAAAAAGTTAGTTAAAACCACTTTAACATTCTTAAATATTTGGGTAGTCATCATACATTACTAGACGTCAATCTTAATCTATGATTATAAATTATTTAATTGGAGAATTAAAGATAAATTAAAAGATTTTTAATTTATCTAATTCTAATTATGAATTAGAATTAAAATTTATAATAATTACCAACGTAATTGGGAACCTAACGGGTCTCATATAAAGAATGGGTTGAAGAGAGCAAAGATATTTTATCAAGTTGGACTTGATTGTAAAATTTGAGAAACTTTATGATTATATATGAGACATTTAATAAATAAGGATCAATATGAGATAGTGAATCTAACTCAAGCATAATTGTTATTTAATTAGAATTATTTCTAATTATAATTAAAGTTTAATTGAAATTAGAATTTAATTTTAATTAAATTACTAAAATGTCCAAAACTTATTTTAAATATGCTAGCTCTATGGAACTACCACTTCTTGTTTAACCCTCTCTGTAAGTATTATAGAGTTCTTTCAATATGTTTTGTGGATATCATTAGAAGCCGGACACTTATGTGGCTAGGTTGGTTAAGACGGAACAATTTCAGAAACGATTAGAGGGGTTACGACAAGAACATGATCAAGCTTCAGAATAAGGTATGAATTTAGATTCACAGTTTGTTATGATTTATGTGTTAATCTTTTTATAGAATTAAATTAATCTTAGTTTTCGAGAAACCAATTTAAGAAAAATTTTTGCAATTATTCCGCTGTGGTCAAGATCGAATCTCGGTAAGATTTCCCAACACTTTGTGGGCTAAGGTTTAACTCTTGTTTCTTAGCTTTGACCAATATTTCCTCAAGTAATAGGTTATGAAGGTGTGAAGTTATCATTATGAGACTTTTGTTAAAAAATCGAGGTAGTATTTGACCCTATCCATAGCGGAATAATTATAAAAATTTTCAATTGATTTTTCAAAAGTTAAGATCACTTAAATTCTATAGCATAATTAACATATAAAATATAATACAGCATGAATTGTAATTCGTACCTTATTTCGAATCTTAATCCTTTTCTTGTTGTTGCCCTCAAATGGTTTCTAAAATCGACTCATCTCAACCTCCTTAGCTGCACAATTGTATGATCTCTAATAGTATCCACAAAACAAGTAGATAGAAGTTTACAGTGGTTGTAAAGAGGATTAAGCAAGAAGTACTAGCTTATTTAGAATTTAAGCATATTTATAATATGTTTTAGACGTTTTCATAATTTAAGTGAAATAACATTGTAATTTCAATCAAATTTTAATTACAATTATAATTAATTCTAATTAAATATAATTATGTTGAAATAAAATCCAATATCTCATATTGATTATTATTTATTTGAAATCTTATATTTAATCTGTAATGTTTCAAATTTTTATAAATTACTCATAATAGACCAAGAAGGAGAAAAGCCTATAAAAGTATAAGTTATGTTTAAGAAAGCTTAAGTTCTTTTTTCTCTTAAACTCTTTTCCATATAGGTTACTATTTACTCCTAACTTCTGACACTCATACCTTCACCATCTGACCACCATCTAGCGCTTTACGGAAAGCTCTCGAGACGCTTTACCAAACACCTATACTTATTTTTAAAACATGACTTAAATTTGGAGGAATCATGACTGAAAATTTTGATTCATTTAGGTAAGTCATTGATTTCCTATTTTTAGTCATTTTTGGGAGAAATTAACATCACCAGCGTGTCTAACGACCATAAAAATGTAAAAAAGGAGGAGAACCCAATGCAAATCAACCTATTTTATGAGTGAATAGAAATGAGTTACCTTTGAGTTTCAAACCTTCGATTCTCACAAACCAGGAGGAGTTACGATGCAAGACCAGTGTCATTGGATTCTTGGATGTGAACTCATCATTTATGGGTGGGTGGTGAAGATCACCACCTCTCTGACGGTAGCGTGTGTAATCCAAGTTCCAGTGATGATGCTGATTTTTCGATCAACCTAAAAATGGCTGAAAATAGTTTTAGAAATTTTCAAATATTATGTGGATCAAATTTTTGTAAAAGTAACATATTAAAATTATTCATATTTTGTGAGATAAAAATTCGTAAAGGGTTATGTTCTTATAAAAATGCATGAACTTTATTAAATTGAGTCGTGGTTGATTAGAATTGAGACTATCTGAATGTACTGAGTATAAATAAAGGTGTATACCTGAATTATGGATTAGATTTATTATAGATTTTGCAATGTAAATATGGATTCAACTGGGCATAAACATGTAGTTTGGAGTCCCAAATTGAGATGTGGTTACTAATGGATATAAAAGTTTATTTTTATTGTAGGAATGAACATTCTTTAAGAAGGGAGATGTTAGTTTTACAGGGAAAACTCTGTCGAATTTTCAGTAGGCTCCTTGTAAAATGTGACGTCGCCATTTTTAAATAGAAAATAAAGCTCCTTAGTATTTAGTCATGGTCTTATTCTCGAGGTATATAAAAATTGGTTTAGGTTTTAAATCCTAATGATCATTCATATTTTTCTTTCTATAGATTAATCAGGAGTAGAACCCTCTAATTTGAGACACTAGGTTTAAAGCGAAGGAGCACATTCTTCCTATGAGTTAAGATTCATGGTTATGAGCAGGCATTAGAACTCATTCTCATATTCATCATGGAAACCATCATCATTATCTATGCACACATGATACTTATACATATGAATTGACACACGTATATATATTATGTTGTGCAATGTTATGCTTGTCTTGATATATGATGATGTGGAGGATTGTTATGGTATGAGTTACTTGGTGGGCATTGATTAAGTTATGAGACGATTTGGGTTACTATTTGATCCATTGATTAAGATATGAGACGATTTGGGTGGTTTGGTCGAGTTTGCTCTTAGATTCCAACCAATATATGATACATGATATGGTGGCATGATTGTGGCAGTTCGGTCAAACTTGCTCTCAGACAACAGTCATATTTGTTTTAAATTGTTGCCTTTATTTCCATCCTCTCGTAGTCTACCATCACACAGAGATGCCTATAGGTTGCAATTGGTACACCTTAGGAGAGGCGATAAGTTGGTTAAGGAGTATACTATCGAGTTTTTTTGATTGATGAGATATACATAAGATATGACTGACTAGAGATGGATAATAGGAGTTTACATTATCAATTTGGGTCCCGCATATGTAGGACTTCGGTCAGAGGTTCGGACTTTAGAGGGTGTTATAGATGAGGCTAAAGAGATGTAAAGGTGACACATCATGTAGGGCACCATTCTTAATCCTTGCAAAACTTGTGGTATTGCATCTGAATCTAATGTTAAGAAAAGAAGAAGGTAGAGGACTAATTTTTTTACCATGAACAACTCCTGGAACGTAGCCTTTAATTCGTAGTGCCATGCAATTAAGAGATATGACTCACAATATAGATATGGCAATGGCTAGATGGCAGTATGATACAGGTTTAGCATTCAATACTTCCCAATCTTTTTTTTGGAAAAGTTAAAATTGTATTGAAATAATAAATGAAATACAACAAGTGTTTGTCCTTAGTTTAGTAAAAGCGAAAGAGAGAGCAAGCTCATTCCATGAAATGGACTAAGCGACACTATATAAAGACTAAAACGACTTCGTTAGAGACCCAACAAAAACGACGCATAGCTCTTCCTTCAGGGTAAAACACTTTTTACCATCTGAATGCCTCTTCAGAAACTTCCAAATTAGGGTAGATTTCTCAAGGCTCTCTTCAACTCTTACCTCTGACGAATGCTTCCCAATCTTGCTATTCTTAGCCGATGGTGAATGCTATGGCCTCTTACGGTCTGGGATACAAAGCTCTTTCTATTAATGACTATAGACATAAACTTTCTAGTTGCGTCGTTTATGAAATTAAAAGTTATTTAGGAGAAAGAAAAATGGATTCGGCTACTTATACATGTTCAATCATGTGTGATAGTTGAACAAATAGGAGACTTCAGCCTATTATTGATTTTTTGGTTTATTCTATAAATGACTCAATATTTTTGAAGTCTATTGATGCATTTAGCCTTGTTAGGAATACTAATACTTTATTTGAGATATTCGATGAAGTTATGAATAAAGTAGGGTAAGAAAATAATGTTCAGTTCATTACTTACAACAATTCTGCTTATAAAGCGGCAAGAAGAAGGTTACAAAATAAGTATAATTATTTTTTTGGACTCCTTCTGCTGCACATTGCATTGACTTAATGATGAAAAATATAGGAGATACTATGTATTTTCCTATTATTGATGAGACTGTGCAGAAAGCTAAAATGGTGACCAAGTTCATTTATAATTATACATGAGTGTTGAATTTAATGAGAAAGGATTTTACTAATGATAGGAATTTGTGTCGTCCTGCTGTGATAAGATTTGCAATGAATTTCTTATCACTTTAGTGTTTTGTTATGATGAAGAAAGAGTTGAGACAGATGTTTACAAGTGATAAGTGAGTTGCATCTCAATATGCTAGGTCTAATGTTAGATTTGAGGTTTCTAGAATTACACTAGAAGATACTGAATTTTTGGTTTCAGTGCCAATTTGTTATCCAAGTTTGTGAGGTTTTGGTGAGAGTGTTTTGTTTAACTGATAATAATGAAAAGACAATAATGAGTTATTTTTTTGATGCCATGGAGAGGGCAAAGGAAAGAATCAAGGCTAATATAAAAAATAGGTCTTCTTTGTACATACCTTATCTTACAGTCATCATATGACATATGAGAAAGATAACTTTCTTCTCCATTATTTTCAGTTGGGACGTTTTTGAATCCCAAGGTCTGTTTCAGACCAGATTTTACAAAGAAAGCTGAAATTAATAGGAGAATGCTATTAACTATTACAACAATTGTTGCCCATGATATGATGCAAGATATCCTAAGCTCGCAAATGGAGTTTTATAAGTGATCTTATGAGTATCTTGGGATGTCAATTACTATTCAACAAAGAGCAAAACTTTCTCCAGATATTAGCTTTTTCCCTTTTCTTAATTATTGTTGAAAATTAATTATCACTTTATTTTGTTTATAACATTACTTTTGTTGTCTTATGATTTATTGTTTCTTGGCAGGTTCAATTCAAAACTGGTGTTCCAAAATTGCAAAGGTTTGCAATTAGAATTTTAAATCAATGTATGAGTGCAACAACCTGTGAAAGGAATTAGAGCACATTTGAATTCATTCATTCTAAGAAAAGGAATAGAGTGGAGCACAAAAGATTGATTGATTTGGTCGTCATTCATTACAATTTAAAGCTTTGAGAAAGGTATGTTATTGTCATTATTACTTTAGATATAATTTCTTATAATTTTTAATAATTAAATTTTATTGTTTATTAAGACTCGTAATAGTACAAGTAGTTCACTAGATTCAATTTACATTGATAATATCGATTTTTTGGCGGATTGGGTTTCTAAGGAATCGATTTTGGTAGATGTGAATGACTTGGAAGATAATCCTATATGGGAAAGCATTGACATGTCATTTGGTACATTGAACTTGAATGATGATGAGCTCATCTTAATGATGAGGATTTTGTACGAAATAATAATTGAGATCAGTGCAGTTATAGCAAGTATCATTGTATAGATGATTGAATAAAGTTCTATATTTTTGTTTATCCTTTTCTTTTAATTTTATTTATATTTGATGTATATGTTAAATTCTATATATACATATAATTGTAGACATTTTTGTTTCAGATTTTATTTCTACTTGGTTGTTTCTTCGTCACGAACTCTTATCGTAAATTGTAATAGTTTGAAAGTTAAGGATAGTTATTATTCTTTGTATTTGATATTTTGATGTAATTATTAAAATTGTAATATTTTAAATACTTTATATTGTTCTTAATTTCATATTTGTATGATGATTGTCTTTTTTCATATTAATTGTGATTATTATTTATATATGAAATATCTAAAAATTATTATTATTTCATATTAATTGTAGTTATTATTTATTATTATGATTTTTTGAAACATGTTTGATGTAAAATTATAACGTATACAGTACAATATACTAATGAAATATTTTACAATTTTTAAAAAATTCAATAACTATTTTATAAATTTAAAAAATGACCTAAAATAATACCCAATATTAACCTATACCAGTATAATACTGTGTTAGAACTCAATTTGGTACTAGAATTAGTACAATATTAATAACAATAGTAATTATGAATATAATTACAGTAATAAAAGGGAAAAGTGCAATTAAGGTAGGCTCGACAATTTAAATCTTTCGTATGGCCGTTTAAGTTGTTTCCCTAAGGCTCTGTTTGGTTGAGGGGGTTGAGGATGGAATGGAATGGAACGTAAGACATTTCCATCGTTTGGAAGGAAGTATTATAATAGAATGAAATGAAATGAGATGGAAGCAGAGGGTTTCAGTTACGTTCCATTCCATCCTAAGCAGTGAAAATAAGAAACCTTTTATTTGGGGAGTTTAGGATGGAACGTAAATTAATAAATATAAATTACCTAATATACCCTCAATAATTTTTCGTAATACCAACCGTGACCAAGTCATAATATTATGTTAAATAGAATTAATATATTAAATAGAATAGAATAATATTTAACATAATAAATTTTATTAAATAATTAATGATATTATTTTTATATTATTAATAATAAATTTTATATAATTAATAATAAAATAAAAAATTTTAATTAATGAAAATAGAAAATATATAAAAAATTATTCTTTAATTTTTTTTATATATTTCTATATAAATAAAAACAAAAACAAATTATTTTTAAATATAAATCACATCTAATAGAATAAAATAAAATTTAATAAAATAAAATTTATTAAATAATTAATAATAAAATTTTATATAATTAATAATAAATTGTATATAATAAATAATAAAATAAAATAAATAAAATTTTTATTAATAAAAATAGAAAATATATTTAAAAATTATTCCTTAATTGTTTGTATATATTTCTATATAAATAAAAATATAAATAAATTATTTTATATATAAATTACATAGAATATAATAAAATAAAATTTATTAAATAGTTAATAATATTATTTTTATATAATTAATAATAAATTGTATATAATTAATACAATAAAATAAAAATAAATAAAATTTTTATTAATGAAAATAGAAAATATATAAAAATTATTCTTTAATTGTTTGTATACATTTCTATATAAATAAAAATATAAATAAATTATTTTATATATAAATCACATAGGATAGAATAAAATAAAATAAAATATATTAAATAATTAA
>JAOTAY010000002.1:11772984-11788562 GCA_025629805.1 Erythroxylum baracoense | reverse complement strand
AAACGACTTACCTTGAATCCTCACCAAATAATGAGATTCTTGGCTCCAAAGAAGGCTCTTTCCTTCCTCTTTCTTTTCCCTTCTTGAGTAACCTTATATTCTCTCTTTAAGCCTTAAAAAATTGTGACCTAGCTAAAAGCTCTGTTCTTTTCACTCTTATTCAAAACCTCTCTTCTTATTTTCTCTCCCATTCTTGGTTTTCACTCTTCTAAGATAACAAGACAACAATTCCTTTTCCCATTTTACCCTTATGAGTCCCAAAAGTCCACTTTACCCTTCCTTATAAACTTAGGCTCTTTTCATACTTAAGTTACATGCCAAAAATGACCTCAATTCATTCTTATGAATTTATTTCACTAACTAGCGAAATAAAATTTTACTCACATTGTAATAAATAATTGATCTCCAAAAATGATTCTATCACGATCCCATAAATTATTCTAAGGTAATAAATTCAAATCTCATGCTTATTCCATAAACTATTATGCTTAATTTAACAAAAAATCTCAAGGGCCAACAAATTAAGGGCAACATGGTCTTTTTACATGATATTAATGGATTAATGAGTCAATAGAAATGACAAATGGGATAATGACATGTGTGTGATGAGTCATTAGTAATGACAAGTAGGAAGGTGACATGTGCAAGCCATAAATGAGTACAAAAAGCAAAACTTAAGACATGTTGCTTCATTATTTTAACAAAAAAGTTAGGGTGGTGAGAGAGTAACCATGAGACCAAAAAGAAAGGGAAAAGGATAAAAGCCAAGGGTGAACATCAACCAAGGATAGAGGAAGAAGAGTTAGTCATTTTTTATGGAATTTGATGGTGATTTGGAGGAATCATAAAGTATTCATCAAATACCCAAAAGATTGGAGGAAAAAGTGGTAAGTTTCTTAGCTTAAATTTCTAATTCCTATGGTTTTTATTGAGTGAGATGGATTTGTTTAAGATCAATGTTGTCTTGGTATTAATTTGATGTTTCTTTGTATGGAATTAGTTGAATACGACAAGAGAGGAACGAGTTGTGGAATTCTATCTTAGGTTAGTTTGAACCAGTTAATTTTTTCTAGCAATAACTCAGTCTATAGACCTCAAAATTGTTTAATTCAAATTGAAGATAAAACTTAAGACATAGAAATAAAATTCTTTAGAAGAAACCTAAACCTAATTCTAGATTAATAAGATTGGAAATTGGGATTGAAAATGGTAACCTGATATTGTCCCTGTGTTGAAGTAGCTTGTGATATTTGGTTTATGTTTCATGATTTAGAATTTGAAATGACATGCTTTTTGATGATATGGAAACTAGAGACAAAGGGAAACAAATGTCTAGAGACCTCAAAACCTAATTTGAACGTTTTCTATGTGAAAATTAAGGAACAAATGGAGGCCTGGATTTTGGACATATGTCAAAATTGTGACTCATTATGCATGATTGTGATATGGTGAATTAAATTGTGTGAGATTATATTTTAAAGAAATTAGTAAGTTAGAATGGGTAAAATATGGTATTTAAGTAAAGTTTTTGGAAGTAGAGAACAATAGGTTAGCTTACAGAAGTAAGCAGAAATACAATTAGCATACGTGCTATGTAATTAAATACTAATATCAAATTTGGTTAAATCGAATTATGGTTTTAACATCTTACTCCTAAATTTGGAAATAAATGCCTAAGTGAAATGCATTTTGTGTAGGTAAAGGAGAGGCGCCGAATGCATGAGTGTGCTTGGCGATAAGTTTGCAAAGTTGTGAGTGTATTTTAATTATTTTATATGACTAAATTCTTGACATATGAGTGTTCTTTAAATTGATTTTGTGCAAATGGTTTCTATTTATGGAGAATAGCAACTTGTAAGTGTACTTTAAATTGAGTTTATGAAAAAGGTTTTCATTTGATCATGAAATGAATAGTTATGCTGAGTTTTATGCAAGTGATATTTTACAAGTGAATATTGCTAGCATAGTGATGCTTTGGCAATATATGAGTTTTAATTTGAAAGTTAAATCTTATATGAATGGGAGTTACATTGCAATAATTCAATTATTAATCCTTCCATACTTGGTTTAGAAAATAAGATGATTTGTAAATGTAAGAGTTATTTTTTCTTATGGTATTATTGTGAAAAGTCTACTTCCTTCAAAAATGAAGAAAGACTTATTGGAAATTGCCCGCTAGGCTTTATACATGTTATTATACCGGTATATTTATAGTGGTTCACCTATTATGGGTAAGCTATGTAGAACCAGCTCTATAAATAGCGGTTTAGTAGTCATGGTTAAGCGATGTAGAACTAGCTCCATGATTTGTTACAGGTAAGCAATGCAGAACCAGCTCCTTAACTATCGATCTATAGTGGTTAACCTATTATGAGTAAGTGATACAAAACCAGCTGTGTAAATAGTGGTTAACCAATCGTGGGAGAGCAATGCAAAACTAGCTTTATGACTTTATGCCTAGTGTATTGTATGGTAAAGAAACTAGTGGTGGGCAATGCTGAGTAAGGAAAGTCATCAAAATAATAATTCTACCACTATTTATGCTAAAAGTGATTTGAGAGATACCGTATAGTGCCAATTCTATTGGTTGACTTATATAAAAGTTTTTAGAAAACTTATTGCCACCATTGTTTATTATTTAAGGAAAAAGGAAAAAGGAAAATGGAAACTTATGTATTATGAGTTTAATGTCGAAAATCATTTTGGAATAGTATTTTAGAAAAATTGTAATTTGTATTTTACGAAATGTTATATTATTTCCAAATTTGATGATGCACAAACAAATTGTTATGGCAAATGCTTTACCATAAGCTTTATAATTGTATGGATATATTGCAAATATGTTGTTATGAAAAGTTTGCACTTTTTATAAATTGATTATACTCACTGAGCTCATTTATCTCACCCTGATTTATATTTTTTTAAAAACAAATCACCCCAGGTATGCAGACAACTATTGTAGTAATTGGGACTTTGCCACAAGATTAGTTCTATCGTCGGATGCTACTGTGTTTATGTTATTTTGGAAAGGTCCAAAAGTGTGATCATGTAAATGTTTGTGGTATTTTAGATATCTTTTACTTAATAAACTACAAGGGATTCAATCCTTAATAATGTTTTTAAAATGTTGAGAATTATATGTTTGTGATTGTTGGTGATGTGGACTTGAGATCCCATTTAAGAAGTTAAGATGAATATGAAACATTAGAAGTGTTTTAAATTGTATTATGTAGGTTTTTGAAAATTTATGAAGGTCAAAATACAGTCGTTGTGTTGCTAAAAATTTTAGTAAAATGATTGTAAAAAAAAATCCCACTATTTTCTTTGCTTTTAACTTTTAAAGTATGAAAGGTTTTTTAATAGTTGAATGACTTGGCTTTACGAGAACCCTTCGATTGAGTTAGATATCGATTGAAAGGCTACCGTAGGGTCATCGGGGAGGCTTTGCTATGGTTATGGAAAGGGAAAGCCAGGATGGGTCCTTTCAAGTGGTACCAGAGCTTGTTTTGAAATAAGGTCATCTCTATATGTGATTTAATTTCATAATGTGATTTTACATGGTTTTTTTGAACCAGAAAACCCAGAAAGTTTTGTTATTTTTCATGCATATAATTTTAAAACAAAACTTTCTAGTGTTATATAGTTTATCTTTGAATTCACAGCATTATGCACCGATAAAACCTTAGGGATCCTAAAGCCACAACAGAGGCTCCAGCACTTGAAGTACTTTCAGCTCGAAAGGCTGAGCAAAAGGATGGTTTGATATATGTTTTTCTTTATGAATCAACCCTGCTCAGAACAATTAAGACTGGCAAAATTGCCAGTAGAGTTTTGTTTTTACCTTGAGTGAACAATATAAATACGAGCAGCTACGATGCACCAGTCACAAGAGGCCTTAGTAGTGTTAAGGAGTTTGATCGAGTGTAATTGTAATTTAGGTGCAAAATCATTCGATGAGAGTAAAGATACCAAAAGTGCCCTAATTTAGTTAGATCAGGATAAGAATAATACATTTAAATGGTTTGTTGATAAAAGGATGATATGAGGATTATCGTCTAGTCAGAGGTTTGTTAGACCACCTACAGTGTCCAGACACTCCTGAAACACTAGGAGCTCAATACAAGGTGTAGCTAATGCAAAAGGAGACCAGTTGCATAGGTTAGGGTAATTGCAGTAACCCAGCAGGATGTTAGGATACATCTGGTATGGTGATAGGTACCAATAGTGATAAATATAGTAAGATTAATCCCAAAACTATGTACTCGTCTATGCTAAAAGATTACATTAGATAGACTAATGTGAAGATGGAGCTTTTAGAGTACCATATGATAATAACTACATTGGCTAAAGCTATATTAGTAGCATAGAACATTTATAGAGGTAGTTGCATAGTAGTTAGACTTAAAAGCTCTCTAATGAGTTGATCTTATTAGATATCCATGACTATGAAGTCATATAGGAAGGGAGTTGACTAATAATGTTTTCTGTTAATGTGGATTGTTTCTAAAAGAAGTTAGGATTGTTACATAAGTGAAGTTAGATAAGTATTCAGTAGAAAATATAGAATGCTCCCATCTCTTAGCATATTTGCCATGATAGCTAGAAAAGTACTAAGAAAGAACTACACAAGTTTTTCTATTCTATGATTTAATAATTTAAAAAGTTACGAGGTTATTTAGCATTTTAATTCTGAAAAAGTAATTTGTCAATATATCTCGAGGATGAAATTGCTTATTACGGTTGAGTTCATTGAGGATTAATTATTAATATAAGTAATTAGTAACTGAATTTTGATATGCTTATATTTTATGACCTTATAGAGTAGTTGATTAGAATAAATATCAATCTTATTATAAAATTTTGTTTTAAGGTCAAGTCTATTTTGATTATACAGTAAATTGTGGGTTCGTACTAAGTAATGTTGTGGATGACATTATGATGGAATCTTTAATCAAGATTGATGATTGAACAATATTTTTGGGAGCAATAATTAGTTTGATGTAAGTTTCCAATTATGTATATATATTAGCATATCAATTCTAAGTATTGAACATGCATTATTTTAAGTTACTTTTTATGTAAGTCAATCGTTTTATTTCTTAAAAATCGAATGAGTGAAAATGGCGGTAAAATTTTAGAGGAAATGTCAGTGATAAGTTTTGATCCATAATGGAGAATTGTCTCATTAGAATTTAGAGCTATTATTTTATAAAAAATTATAATTGAAAATTGGAAGAATGATAAGAATCATTTATGAGACCATTAAACAAGTGACAAATGGAGATTTTAGATAATAAAGAACTTATAGTAACTAATGAAGTCCCAGATTGAGTTCTAAGGTACTTGAAATCATATAAGTGTTTTGTAGTGTTAGAAATGGACAAGTAAAGATATTATTATCGAACATTAGAGTTGCATAGTGGAAGTATGAGGCATACTCCTTGTTTGAGGAGATTGAGGTTGATGAGCTCGAAATTTCATTATGAGATAGTAAAATTTGAACTGTAAGGAAATTGAATGGTTTTATGTGAATAGGATATTATGTTAGTGTCTTACGATATGATCTTAAATGATTGAATTTCTTCCAAAGAGTATGATGGGAAATGAAAAAGGTACAATAAATAGTTCACTTGTGGTTATGGATTGATATTCAAAGGCTAAGGAGCCCATGTGAGGCATAAGAAATATAAGAAAAATATTATTGTGTTTTATGTATAATTAGAGACATTGAGAAAGGAATTGTTTATTATTTAGAAGCATACGAGAATAATTTTTTATGCAGAACCCTAAGTAAAAGTTTCATTAGTAGTAATCTAAATAGATGTGAATCTTGATAGTGTTAAATGGATAGTTTGATTTATGGTTAAGTTAGCAAAGTTGTGACTAGACTAATTATTAGTGATAAAGCAAAAGCAATGATTTCGACAAAGGAGTTTCATATGGAGATAAGTTGCAAATTCTAAGGGCATTTTATTGAGAGGTAACATTATGTTGATGCTAGGTCAAGAATTATGTGCACTAGACATGGTTGCACTAAGAAAGAAATTCTAGATTAAGTCACTCAACAATGTATGCTATCCATCTGAGGAACACAAAGAGACATCATACCTTGAAAATGCATTATGATCGAAAATATAAGAAAAAGGATGATAGCATAATGTATGTTCAAATGCTTGTTAAATCAACAACTCAAGGTTGAGAGCCAAGGAACCAATAAAAATTAGGAATGGAAGTGGAAGCATATTATGAAGGATTTGATGGTAGCAGTTATGCTAAATCTAAGTGGATATGATTGTGTATGGGAGATAAAGGATTGAATTACAAAATCTATCCATTTCTGAACCATCCAAAGTAAGTATTCTCTCGATAGTTTATTCAAGCTATAAGTGATTGGAAGTATATAATTACATAGAGTGTTGGTATATAAGGATCAGATAGATAAAAGTAAATTGGTTGGATTGAAATAGTTTAGATAACTGCAAATAAGATCAAAAGTATGCGGGTCAAAGTGATAGTATTAAAAAAAATCAATAGCAGATTAGGTGTAAAAATGGAGGAAGAATTTGGAGTTAAATGTAAAAATCAAAGAATTTTTACGAATATCATTATAGAAAGGAAGAGTCTATTTTCGACAATGCGACAAGCTAAACCCACGATATATTGGTCTCTATGAAGTGATTGATAGAGTGGAAGCACAAAAAGGAGATGTGAAGTCAATATCTGTAATTATGAGATGACTAGGTTTGTTTAAAATTTCGAGGATAAAATTTTTATAAGAAGGGGAGAAATTGTAATATCCTAGTTTGGTTATTGTACTATGTAATGTGTTGTACATGCATTTTATAGAGTATGCTCTATTTATGGTATACTAGAGTAATATAAGAGTCTAAATGTATAAATGAAGTTATTACGGATATCACGGATAGAACAGAGATAATTCTGTACTCGATAGCAAATTTTTAGGAATATTCTTTCAAAAACTCCGAAAAGCTACAGAATGAGTCCAACTAAACTTTAAAAGCCCCAAAATGTAGTTTGAGTATTTAGTTGACACTTTTTAATGAAATCCGAACGATTTCTGGATGAACAATGAATCTAGGTAAATAGTATTTTTTGATGAATAATGAATCCGCTTGAACAGTGATTTTGGTGACCTAACCCCAAAAATTTGACATACTAGGAATACATATTAGAGTTTAATGATACTAAAATGGTTCAAAAATAAATCCGATTGGATAACTTTGGGGAGTTCTGAAAGTTTAGGGTTAAAATGCCCTCTTTGGAAAATAATGGATATTGATGATTTTAAACCCACTCAAATTATTTTTAGGCATATAATTAGAGTATTTTTCATGATCAATTTGAAAATAAGATAGTTGTGGAATGTTTTTAGGATTTAATTCGGTTAGTTGGTCAATTAAATGCAATAAAGGGAAATTTAGTCTTTTTGAACTAATTAAGGCCAATTTGTCTTTTTACATGATATTAGTTAATTGATGAGTCATTAGAGATGACCAATGAGATAATGAAATGTGTGTGATGAGTCATTAGTGATGACAAATAGGAAGGTGACGTGTAATCCATTAAATGAGTTTAAAAAGCAAAACTTAAGACATTTTGCTTCATTCTTTTAACATAAAAGTGAGAGTGATGAGAGAGTGACCGTGAGATTAAAAGGAAAGGGAAAAGAAGAGAAGCTAAGGGTGAACCTTAGCCAAGGAGAGAGGAAAAAGAGTGTAGTCATTTTTGATGAAATTTGATGGTGATTTGAAGGAATCTTAAACTATTCATCAAATACCCAAAAGATTGAAGGAAAAAGCAGTAAGTTTTTTAGCTTAAATTTATAATTTTTATAGTTATTATTGAATGAGATGGATTTGTTTAAGATCAATGTTGTCTTGGTATTACTTTTATATTTCTTTGTATGGAATTAGTTGAATATGAAAAGAGAGGAACAAGTTGTGGAATTCTATCTTAGGTTAATTTTAACCAGTCCCATTTTTTGGCCATAACTCAACCTATAGACCTTAAAATTGTTTGATTCAAATTGGAGATAAAGCTTAAGAAATAGACCTAGAAGAAACCTAGAACTAATTCTGGATGAATAATATTAGAAATTGGGATTGAAAATGGTAGCCTAATATTGTCCCTTTATTGAAGAAGCTTGTGAAATTTGGTACATGTTTCATGATTCAGAAGTTGAACTGACATGATTTTTGATGATATGGAAACTAGAGACATAGGGGAACAAATGTCTAAAAGACCTTAAAACCTAATTTGAACATTTGCTATATGAAAATTAAGGAACAAGTGGAGGTATGGATTCTAGACAAAGGTCATAACCGTGACTCATCATGCATGATTGTGATATGGTGAATTAAATTGGGTAAGATTGTGTTTCGAAGAAATTGGTAAGTTAGAACGGGTAAAATATGGTATTTAAGTGACTTTTAAAGTTAGATTTGGAAACAGAGAATAATAGGTTAGCTTACAGAAGTGAACAAAAAATACAATTAGCGTACGTATTATGCGATTAAATACTAATATCAAATTTGGTTAAACCAAATTATAGTTTTAATGTCTTATATTTGAATTTGGAAATAAGTTCTAAAGTGAAATGCGTTTTATGTAGGTAAAGGACAAGTACCGAACACTTGAGTGTGCCTGACGATAAGTTTGCGAAGTTGTTAGTGTATTTTAATTGTTTTATATGACTAAATTCTTTGTAAAGAATTGATGACTTCTGAGTGTTCTTTAACTTGATTTTGTGCAAATGGTTTCTATTTTTGGAGACTAGCAAGTTGTAAGTGTACCTTAAATTAAGTTTATGAAAATGTTTTCATTTGATCATGAAATGAATATTTATGATGAGCTTTATGAAAACGATATTTTACAAGTGAATATTACTAGCCTTGTTTATGCTTTAGCAATATATGAGTTTTAATTTGAAAGTTAAATTTTATATGATTGGGAGTTACATTGAAATAATTCAATTATGAATCCCCTCATACTTGATTTAGAAAATAAGACTAGTCATAAATGTAAGAGTTACTTTTGCCTATGGTACACTGTTATGTTTTATACATGTTATTATACTGGTATATTTATAGCAGTTAACCTATTATAGGTAAGCGACGTAGAACCAGCTCTGTAAATAGTAGTTAACTAGTCACAGGTAAGCGATATAGAACAAACTTCGTAACTTGTTATAGGTAGGTGATGTTGAACTAATTTCGTAACTACCAGTCTATAGCGATTAACCTATTACGGGTAAGTGATACAAAACCAGCTTCGTAAATAGTGGTTAACTAGTCGCAAGTAAGTGATGCAAAACTAATTCTTTGACTTTATGCTAGTGTACCGTATGGTAAAGAAACTAGTAGCAGGCTATGCCGAGTGAGGAAAGTCATCAAAATAGTAATTATGCCATTATTTATGTTAAAAGTGATTTGAGAGGTACCGTGTGGTTCCAATTCTAGTGGTTGGTTTCTTTTCAGCATAAACGTTTTCAAAAAACTTATTGCCACCACTATTTATCGTTTAAGGAAAAAGAAAATTGGAAAAATGGAAACTTGTTTATTATGAGTTTGATGTCGAAAATCATTTTTAAATAGTATTTCAGAAAATAAATTATTATGGAAAATGTTTTACTATGAGCTTTATGATTGTATGGGTATATTATAGATATGTTGTTATAAAAAGTTCAATTTTTTAGTAAACTGATTACACTCACTGAGCTCGTTTATCTCACCCTTATTTTTATGTTTTTTAAACAAACCACCCTAGGTATGGATACAGCTACAGTAGTAATTGCGACTTTTCTATAGGATTAATTCTATTGTTAGGTCCTAATATGCTTGTGTTATTTTTTGCTATACATGTGATATTTTTTTAATTATTGTGGAAAGGGTTCAAAAGTGTGATCTTGTAAATGTTTCTAGGACTGTAAATATCTTTTACTTAATGAACTAAGAGGGCTTTGATCCTCAATAACGTTTTTAAAAATTTGAGAATTATATGTTTGTGATTGCTGATGATGTGGGCCTGAGGTCCCATTTTAGAAGTTGAGATGAATATGAAATATTATAAGTGTTTTAAATTGTGTTATGCAGGTTTTTGAAAATTTTAGGAAGATCAAAATATGGCCGTTATATTGCCGAAAATTTTAGTAAAATGATTTGAAAAAAACATTTCCCAATGTTTTATGTGTTTTTAACTTTTAAAGTATGAAAGGTTATTTATAATAGTAGAACGACTTAGCTTTGCAAGAACCCTTCAGTTGAGTTAGATGTCTTGTCGATTAGAGGGCTATCTTTGGGTCGTCGGGAGGACTCTACTCGGGTTCCGAATAGGGAACTCTGAGATAGGTCTTTTCAAGATTTCTTTGTATTCTCATTTCTGCATTTACTATTTTCCTTAAATGTTCCATTTCTTGCATTTGATGTTACTTTAGGGATGTTTTTACTTTAAGTATAGGGGTGGAATCTTAGTTTGATCTTAGTTTTTATTCACATTTTTGAGCTTAGATATTACTAATGTGGATTCTTAAGTTGTTTTCAAAATCAAACAAGCAAACAAATATGTTTTCTTTTTCTATTGCTTATAGGACTACATAGTCATAATTAGAGCAGGAATTAGCTAGAAAAATCCATGGAGACTTTAGCATGTACTTTTGCTCTTGTGATTGGTCAATGTGCATTTTCTTTAGAAGGGTAGTGACTAGGGGTAGACAAAATCCAGTGAGATTTTAGCCTTATTAGACTGACACATCCGTATCAGTCTTATTATCTTTTGTTTATGTGTGACCTTCATGATATGTACATCTTGACTTTGATTTGCTTTCTTATTAAAGACCATATTTTTTTCACATGCATTAACACGAAGATGATTAGGTATTCTTTGTTTTTACAAGCTATATTAGCCAAATAACCTACTCAACTTATATAAATTCTCCTTTGTTAAGTCCCCTTGAGCTTTATTGGCCTGTCTTTCTCTACTAACCACATTAGATGCTTTTAAACTTAACCAAATGTCCTACCTAAGCCTTAAAGCTAGTGGAGTATTTTTTGATTGTTGATGACTGTGGATGTACAAAAATTTAAGTATGGCAGTGTGCATATACGTGGGTTGGTCATATTTGTCCAAATTTCATTTTATGAAATTCTTATGTTGATATAGCTTCTTTCAATGTTAAAAAAAGACAAAATCAAAAAAATGTTTGCATAAAAGTATCTAGGAGGAAGTACATATGTTTTGAAAAGAGGTTTATGATTAATGTCTCCTCTTAAAGTTGTATTGAATGGGTAATTTAAATATGATGCATATGAGGTAGATGTGGCTTTAAAGGATCACTCAATGTAGTTTCAATATATTTTCGTCAATTGTATGAGTGATTCCTTCTGGATAGTTATGCTTCACATGGTTTATGTGTGAGAACTAAATTTGAGCTGTGAAATATAATTTTTGCATTCATCATAACTAATGGTACCCAAATCCAAATGAATGTTAGCTTATGCTTTTAATATCTCATTGAGTGTTACTTTTGCTTCACTAGCTTGATGTCTTTGATGCTACATTGCCCAAAATACATCTCACCTTACCTTTTCCCATATTACAGCCTTAGAAAAGTCTTTTGATTCATGATTATAAAGATGACTTTTAGTGGTGGAGAAATGAAATGATATGCAAATTTGTGGAATGTTATGATCATGAATAGTATTTGAGTGTACCTATAGAAATATCTTTTTTTGACACATACTGTCCAAGTCTTCCTCTAGCTTCCTTAGTTTTAAGGGTGATGAATATTAATTAACCATGAGTAGAAGTGTTGAATGTTGAATTCTTGCTATGGTTTTTGAAAGTTATTCATCTTTGCTTATGACTATCTATTCCTGAGAAATATGAAAAATGACTATGTGTTTTGGTTTGTGACTTTGATTTTGATGATTTGCCCAAGGAAGATCAAAAGTTAAGTGTGGAGGAACTTGATATGTGTTTAATTGTTGATACACTTAATCTATTACACTTAGTGATTAATGCCTTAAAATGTTTATGACACTTTAGTTCATATTTGATTTTAGGTACAATTTGGAAGTATAAAAGCTAAAGTGAGCCAAAAGTAAACTAACTGAGTCACCTTCTCAATATTCATACTCTTTGTCTTTATGGAGCAAGAAGAAGAAGAATATTACAAGAAGAGGAGACAAGATAGAGCATAAAAATGGAGAATGAGGCATTGTGGCTGATGGCTAAGCAATTAAAATGTGTCAGTTGTGAGCATTGTCTCATGGCTGTAACATCAATTGCATTCACGTGAGACATAAACAATTAAATGAATTGCATGCACTTGAGACATAAAAAATTTAATGAATTATATGTATGTGTAACATTTTAATTAAAATGTTACATCTGTGCGCATTGTCTTATGGCTATAACATGGATTACAAGCATATGAGACACCACACGTTACCAAGAGAAGGTTGCCTGTCCCATTTCCTTTAATCTAGCTTTTATTGTAAAAAGAACGAGATATGTGACGTAGGGGGGTTAGTTTTTGAATAGAAACTAAGAAACCCTCATTCTCCTTCATTTCTGGTTGATTTTTAACAGTAATAGGGAGATTCTTGGTTGATTTTTATAGATTTATAAAGAAAATGGAGGGTTAACCTTTCCAATGTTGGTTCGAAGGTGCAATCGACGACGAGGAGCACATTAAGCACATTGTCATTGTGTATCAGGTTCATTCCCTATTTTTGGATTGTTTACATTATCTTGTGTTTAACAATTGGGTATTGTGTCAGAATGATTTTGATATTCTATTGAATTGTTTTTCATGAAAACCCATTGCTAGAATTTGAATATGACACGTAATAGTTGTGTTTGAAGTTATATATGGCAACTAACAGTATTAAATCATTAGGGATAATGCAGCATGAATTAAATAATCTAAGTTTATGTGATTATTGCTTAGATTGGTCAGGTTTTTTCATTCATAATACGGTTGTTCGATTAAACTTAGAGAGCTATTTCTAGGTTATCTGATAGTTAGGTTAATTAACGAGCTCTTCTTAATTAACTATGAGCTAAGGCAAACTGGGATTAACAAAGCTTATTGTTAATTCACGATCAATAATCTAAAGAAAGGTGTGAAGATGAACATACAATGATGTATGTGAAATTGTGCGTAGCTCGAGATTAAACCAAATAATTAGATTTTAACCCATTAATCAATTATATCACTTTGCTTTTGTTTAGATTAAGCTGCTTTTACATATTCAAGTTTACGATGTTTTCTAATTTGTAGCAAACCAAACCCCCTATTTCACGTATACATAAAATTTAGGAAAGTAATTAGAATTAATTTATGGTATCGATCTAGACTTACCACTAGCTATAGTTTTAGCTTAGTTATTTTGCGTAGTGTTACAAAACGCTATCAAAAACTATAGGAAATCCCATTTTACATAAAAATGACCACAAACATAAATCCCTAAAATTGAATCATACTGAACCCTATGTTCTAAATGTTGAGCAAGTTTTATATCAAGTAATAAAACTCTCAATATCCTCAAATATACAAATTGTATCTTATTATATAAGAGGTTATCATTCCCATGAGGATTATGCAATAACTAACAATTTGAACCTAATTTTGTCCAAGGTATTCAGAATTTGATTTGAATGAAAATAAATATCATAAATTAAAACAAATAATAGAAAGACAAACAATCAAATAATAGTGAGTTCTCAATGAAATTATGGGTTTGATCAAGATTGAAAACTGAGGAACTATTCTTTCCTTATTTTGATTCCTTTAATCTTGTTCATTCAATTTATGTGTTTAATCATAGACTTCGTAATGTTTTGATTGCTCTCTCTCAGGATCTAATCAATTAACCCTAATTGAATTCGAAATTTTCAAATTTGCAGTTCCTCAATTCACAAAACTATTCCTAGCTTATTCAATCAAATCTGAAGCAATCTATTAGATAATCAATTCCATAACCAAAGATCTCTCTTCTATTGATCGTTAATTTGATAATTGTGGATCTATTAAATTTCATTGTAGGTCTATTAAACTGCCAAATCTTTTTGTACAATCTAACACTGATTACTTTAACTCACTCTCTTGATTTGTTGTCAAGTTTATTCATGAACAATTACCATAAACATCTAGAAATAAATTAAATTAAACAATAAATAAAGTCACAAAATAAATTCAAAATAACTCCTAATTTGTGTTTAGAACTATTTAAACATGTTCAACATCTGAGAATTTCAATTACACATTAATAATAGTGAAAGAAATAAAGGAAAAAGAATAAAACCTCTATTTGCTCATTGATCTAGAATGTTAGAATTTTCAGACGCTCTTCTTAATTTCACCATATTTGATCCACTTTTTGATGTTGGTTATTACATTTTTATTAAGGCTTATAAGGTTTTTTATAGGGTTTTCCCACTTAATTTAGTTCCAAAAAAAGCCCAAAACATCAAAAGACAAAAAAACTCGTGCTTGGAAAACATTTGGTTTCACTCTCTAGCATGATCGTGCTCTATGATACATAATTATGTTGCCTTCAAACTTCCTCGATCTTCTGCGTTTTTCACTTTCTTGATTTCTAACACTCACAAACACACACCTCTTGAAATATAAAATTAAGATCCAATTCTGGCTCTAAACCAAACAAACACTTACAATAATACAAACAATAATAATAACACAATTCTAAGCCCATACATATGATAATCATCTAAGAAATACTCAAAAGCACACTTAAACGTTTAGAAAAAATAATACAATCTACACCTATCAACATCCCCACACTTAAATAACACATTTTCCTTAATATGGAAAACATAATAATACAAATAAAGATAATTAATTGCAAAGAAAAAGTTAGAGCAAGAATACTTATAGTGCTTTGGCAGTCATGGTGTGAGCAATAGAATCTGGAGATACTTAATGCCATAAAATTCTAGCAATTCACTTTTTTAAAAGTATAAAAAAATAAAGTACTATCAAAATAAACCGAGCATAACAAATAAAATAAAATAAAAATTATCTTAATTATTGGGTTACCTCCCAATTAGCACTTCTTTCAGCAGCTTGACGTACTTTTCATTTTCACACTTAACCAAGGTCTATTATTAGTGGCTTGCTTCCACCCGTGTTGCCTAATTTTAATTTGGTAACCTGTAAATAAGCTACTAATTGCAAGATAATGAGAAGGACATAATTAATCAAATCAAGAAAATCAAGCAAGTTCAGTAATGCCCTTGTCAGTATCAAACTGTCAATAAAATAGAGAATGATAAAACTCCTTGAATCTTCAGTTAAATCCAGTAGTTTGTTATGTAATAAGGTGAATTGCTCTTCTTCTTCCTCAATCAACCTTGTTGCTTCTTATGCTTCTTGTAACAGCCCAGACCACCCACTTGCAGATATTGTCCGCTTTGAGCCTCGGCCTCTCGGGCCTCGCGCTCTCATTGGCTCATTGGTAAGAGGCGTCCGCTTAAAGCGGAACAAAACCCTGAGGTCTCGAGTTCGAGTACCAGGATGGGTGACCTCCTGGGAA
>JAOTAY010000002.1:11762172-11772884 GCA_025629805.1 Erythroxylum baracoense | reverse complement strand
TTATTTTGTCATTTGATGATTTAAGATTAATGAATGACATTAGGAAGTTAGTTTAATGATGAAAGAATGAAAGAAAACTAAGGAAATGATTAGATGAGTTTTTGGTCAAGGTTAGGGTTTTTAATATGTTATGATCCAAATTTCTATTTTGATATTTTATGATGTTCATAGCATTGTTTGGATGCTAATGAAGTAAAGAAATGAAAAATAATTGATTTGGAATTGGTTTTGGTTGAAATTCGACCTAAAGTGCTTGATTCTGTAAAAAATTTGTTAACAAAATTTTATGGCTTAAATGTGTGCATTAAAATGTCATCGGAGTGAATTTGGGGATTAGTTTTAATTGTTCGAAATAAAATGAAATTGAATTGGAAGAGTCTAATGTATAATATGTTAAGTTTAGCCTTAAAGGGCATTTTTATTATTAAAATATGGTTATGAAGTAATAACCATATGAATGTGATTAAGGATGTGGAGTGTATATGGAAAGTAATGAAGTTGACATGATTTATGGTATATTTAATTGAAAAATGTATTAAGGAATTGAATGTATTGGTATTAGGTTTTCAGATCAAAAAACGAAGCCAGCTGAAGGGTTTCAAAGTAGTGAAAAGGAAACTAACAAGTTATGAGTGCATTTTAATTTTTTTATAAGACTAAATTATTTGCAAAAGAATTGATGACGTATAAGTGTACCTTAAATTGATTTCATGCAAATGGTTTTCATTTTATCATGAAATGAATATTTATTTCGACTTTTACACAAATGTTATTTTACAAGTGAACATTGCTAGCATAAGTGTATGTTTTAGTAATCTATGAGTTTTAATTTGAAAGTTAAAATTTATATTATTGGGAGTTACATTGAAATAATTCAATTATGAATCCTCCCATACTTGATTTAGAAAATAAGATGAGACGTTCATGTAAGAGTTTCTTTTAACTATAGTACACCGCTAGGCTTTATACATGTCATTATACCGGTATATTTATAGTGGTTAAGCTATTACGGGTAAACGATATAGAACCAGATCTGTAAATAATGGTTGACCAGTCATGGCTAAGTGATGTAGAACTAGCTCCGTGTTTGTTACGGGTAAGTGATGTAGATCCAACTTCGTAACTACTAATCTATAGTAGTTAACCTGTTACGGATAAGAGATGTAGAACCAGCTCCTTAAATAGTGGTTAACCAGTCGTAGATAAGCGATGTAGAACCAACTCTATGACTTAAGCGATGTAGAACCAACTCTATGACTTAAGCGATGCAGAACCTGCTCTGTGACTAAATGCCAAGTGTATGGTATAGCAAAGAAACTTGTGGTGGGCTATGCTGAGTAAGGAAAGCTATGAAAATAGTAATGTTGTTATTATTTAAGTTAAAAGTGATTTGAGAGGTTCCGTACGGTATCAATGCTAGTAGTTGGCTGATTTTTTAATATTAAAGTTTTCAAAAAACTTATTGCCACTACTGTTTATTGATTAACGAAAATGGGAAATGGAAACTTTTATATGATGAGTTTAATTTTGAAAAACATTTTGAAATAGTTTTGTAAAATATTTGAAATTGTATTTTATGAAATTTTATGTTATTACGAGATTTGATGATGCACGACTAAATTGTTATGGAAAATATTTTACCATGAACAATATGATTGTATGGAATATTGTACTTATATTGTTATAAAAGGTTCAATTTTATTGTAAATTGATTACATTCACTGAGCTCGTTTAGCTCACCCTTATTTTTATATTTTTAAACAAACCACCTAAGTATGCTTATAGGTACTATAGTAATTGGGACTTCACCTCAAGAATAGTTGTATTATCGGGCGCTGCTATGCTTGTGTCATTTTGATATTTACATTTGTGTAAAGAATGGATGTTTATAAAGGCTTTTAAATGAAATGCATGAATATGTTTTTAGCTTTTTAAAGTTTATTGCAATGATTGTTGAGAATTATTTGTTTGGGCTTGCTTGTGAGTGACTTGAAGTCCGAATTTTGTAGCTGAGAAATTGGTGTGAATATATAAGTGTTTTGAAATTTTACAGAGCTTTTGAAAATTTTGGGAATGTCAAAATCTAGTTGTTATGCTGTCAAAATTTTCAATAAAATGATAGAAAATTTTAAAGTATAAAAGGTTTTAAATAGTTGAACGACTTGGCTTTGCGGGAACCTTTCGATGGAGTTAGATATTGAATGGAGGGCTACCATGGGGTCACTTAGAGGCCTCCACTTGGGTTCCAGAAGAGGAAATTCATGACGGGTCCTTTCAGATGGTATCAAAGCCTATTTTGAAACAGGGTTATCTCTATAAGTGTTATGATTCAATAATTTATTTTCACGTTGTTTTTATGAATCAGGCAACCAAATTTTTTTTATTATTTTCCATGTATCTGAGTTTACACAAAATTTTCCAATGTTGTAGAGTTTATCTTTGAGTTCATAACATGATTCACTGACGGAACCTTAGGGTCCCAAAGCTACACTAGAGGCTCTAACACTTAAAGTACCTTCAGCTCGAGAGGCCAAGCATAGGGATGGTTCAGTAAATGTTTTTCTTTATAAATCAACCTCGTTCAAAACAATTAAGATTGGCAAAACTACTAGTGGAATTTTGTTTTTAACTTGAGTGAAAAATATAAATACAGATAGTGGCGATGCGCCAGCCATGGGAGGCCTTAGTAGTGTCAGGAAGTTTGATTGAGCGTATTTGTAAGTTAGGCACAAAATAGTTTGATAAGAGTAGAGACCTCGAAAGTTCCCTAATTTGGTTGGATCGAGATAAGAATAATAAATTTAAATGGCTTGGGTGATAGACAGATGAGACAAGGAATGTCGTCTACTCAGAGGTTAGTCAAACCACCTACAATGTCCAGAAACTCCCAAAACACTAGGAGTTCAGTACCAAGTTGTAGCTAATATGGAAGGAGACCACTTATATAGGCTGGGGTAATTACAGTAACATAGTAGGATACTGAGGATACATCTGGTAATGTGATAGGTATGATTATAGTTTCAATAGTGATGAATATATTGAGATTGTTCCCAGAACTATGCAATTGTATGTGCTAAAAAAATTCGTTAGATAGATTAGTGTGAAGCTAGAGCTTTTAAAGTGCCATTTGCTAATAACTTTCACTAAAACTACGCCAGTAGCGTAAAATGTTCACAGAGGTAGTTACATAGTAGTTAGAATTAAAAGCTTTTTAATGAGCTGATCTTATTAGGCATCCATGACTATAAAGTCGTACTAGGAAGGAAATTGACAGTTAGTACGTTATGTCGATGTGGATTGCTTATAAAGGAAATTAAGATTGGTACACAAGGGAAGCTAAATAAGTATTTAATAGAAAATGTAGAGTGCTCCCATCTCTTAACATATCGACCATGATAGCTGGAAAAGTACTAAGAAATTACTATACAAGTTATTTAGTTCTATAACTAAATAATTACAGAAGTTTATAAGGTTAATTAGCGTTTTAATACAGGAAAAGTATTTTATGATTATATCTGGAGGTTGAAATTGCTTATTATGGTTGAATTCATTGAGGATTAATTATTGGTACAAGTAATTGGTGATTGAATTTTGATATGTTTAAATGTTATGGCCTTATAGTGTGATTGATTAACCAATTTTAACATAAAATTTTATTTTTAAGGGCAAGTCTATTTTGATTGTATGGTGAGTTGTGGATTCATACCAAGTAATGTTATGGATGACATTATGATGGAATCTTTAATCAAGATTGATGATTGAACAAAGTTTTTTGGAGCAATGACTAGTTTGAGATAAACTTACCAATTATGTGTATATTAGGATACTAATTCGAAGTATTGAACATTCATTATTTTAAGTTCCTTTTGATGTAAGTCAATTGTGTTATTTCTTGAAAATTAGATGAGTGAAAATGGTGGTAAATTTTTCAAGGAAATTGTAGTGGTAAGTTTTAATCTGTAATAGAAAATTGTCTTAATAGAACTCAGAGGTATTATTTTACAGATAATTATAATTGATGATTGGGACAATGATAAGAATTATGTATGAGACCTTTGAACAAGTATAACATGTAGATTGTAGATAATTAAAAGTCCCAGATTGAGTTCTGAGGTACTTGAAATCACATAAGTGTTTTGCAGTATTAGAGATGAACAAATAAAGATATCTTTATTAAACATCAAAGTTGCGTAGTGGAAGTGTGTGGTATACTCCCTGTTTGGAGAGATTAAGGTTTGATAAGCTCAACATTACGTTATGAGTTAGTCAGATTTGAACTCTGAGGTAATTGAATGGTTTTTATATGAATAGGACATTATGTTAGTGTCTTAAGATATGATCTTAATTGATTGATTTGCTTCCAAAGAGTATGATAGGAAATGACAAAGGTGCAATAAATAGTTCACTAGTGATTATGAATTTGAGATTTAAAAGCTAAGGAGTCGATGTGAGGCATAAGAAATATAAGAAAATATGATTGAGTTTTGTTTATAATTAAATACAATGAGAAAGGAAATGTTTAGTATTCAGAAGTATACAAGAACAATTTTTTAGAGAATCCCTGTCAAAGTTTCATTAGTAGTAACCTAAGTAAATGTGAATCGTGATAGTGTTAAATTGATGGTTTCATGTATGGTTAAGTTAGCAAAGTTGTGACTAAACTGAATATTAGTGAGAAGGCGAAACCAATGATTTAAACAAAGTAGTTTCATGTGGAGATAAGTTGTAAATTCCGAGGGCATTTTATTGAGAGGTAACATTACATTGGTGCTAGGTCCAAAATTTTGTGTACTAGTCATGGCTACACTTAAGAAGAAATTCTAGATTTAGTCACTCAACAATATTTACTATGCATATGAGGAACACACTGAGGCATTATACCTTAAAAGTGCATTAAGATCGAAAAGGTATGAAAAGGTTGATAGCAAAGTATATATTTAAATAATTGTTAAATCAACAAGTCAATTCTGAGAGCTAAAGAACTAATAAAAAATTGCTCATCCACTCCCTATTTGGGAATGGAAATGGAAGCATATTATGAAGGATTTTATTGTAGCAATTTCATAGAAGCTAAGTGGATAATAGTATATAAGAGACAAAGGATCAACTTAAAAAAACTACCCATATCCTAACAATCCAAAGTAGGTATTTCTTGATAGATTAATCAAACTGTAAATGATTGGAAGTATATAGTTAGATAGAGTGCTGGTATATGAGGATGAGATAGATGAAAGAAAATTAGTTGGGCTGAACCAGTTCAAATAACCCCAAATAAGATCAAAAGTATGAGGGTCAAATTAATTTTACCTAAAATTGACAGTACTGTTAGGAGTGGAAATGGAGGAAGAATTTGGAGTTTGAAGATGAAAAATCTAAGAACTTTTTAAATATCATCATGGAAAGGCATAGTCTGTTTTAGACAATGTGATAAGCTAAGCCCAAGATATGTTAGTCCCTATGAATTGATTAACAAGATGGAAGCATGAAGAATGGATATGAAGTCAATATCTATATTTTTTATATGACTAAGTTTGTTTAAAATTTCGAGGACAAAATTTTTATAAGGAAGCAAGATATTCTAATATCTTAGTTCGATTATTGTACTGTGTAATATGTTGTACATGCATTTTATAGAATATGCTCTATTTATGGTGTACTAGAGTTATTTAAACGTTTAAATGTATTATTGAGGTTATAACGGGGATCATTGATAGACCAAAGACAGTTCTGGACTCGACTAGAAATTTCTTGGAAAAATTCTGAAAACTCCAAAAGCTACATAATGAGTCCGAACAAGCTTTAAAAGTCTCGAAATATGCTTAGGAGATTTAGGTGACACTTTTGAATGAAATCCGGATCATTTTGGTGACATTAAGTGATTTCTAGACTCAACTCAAAGATTTTTCCGTGCAACCAAAAAGTTACTGATTAATTTCAAAATATGACGAAAACCTCCAGAATTAGGATTGGAATCCGAAAGAACTGAAACGGGTCAAAATGAAGGTTATTTGAATAGAATTCAGGTAATACGAAATTATTGGACTAAAATTTCCTTTTTCGAAAATAATGGGTATTAAGGATATTAAACCCATTCAAACATTTTTAGAGCATCCAATCAGTAAGTATTGACCCTAATTCAAGTATTTTGTGGTCAATTTGATGATAAGATGCTTGTGGAATATTTTCAGAATTTAATTCGGTTAGTTGGTGAATTAAATGCATTAAAGGGCAATTTGTTATTTTTACAAGAAGTTAGTCGAAAGATGAGTCATTAGAAGAGAACTAATTAAATGGTGACAAGTGGCATGGGTAAAAGTATAAATACGAGACATTTTGGTAAAGTAGTAATTATAAGATGTTATTAAGGATAAAGGTGTAATTATAATGGAAATGGGGAAAAATTGTAATTCAACAAAGCCTTCATCTTCTTTAAACGTTGGTGGCTGGCTATTGATGAGAGAAATGTAGAGAAAGAGAGAAAAAAGAAAAGTAAAGAGAAAGGAGAAGAGAGAGGTTGGGCTATGGCCGTGGAATAGTGATCCAAACCATTTTTCATGCTCTTTTATCTCCAGTCAAGCTTCTAACAAGATTTCATAGCTATCCAAGTGAAGAGGAAGAAGAAAGTGGGTAGGTAAGCTTACATATCTTGTTGAAAATTTTTGATTTGTTGGGTGATAGGTTATATTTGGTTTTGATGGTGTAAATTGCAACCTCTTAATGTAATATCAAGGTTTTATTACATTGGAAGCAATTGGGAGAAGAAAATCAAGAAAACCTATTGTGTGAAGCCTTGGTCAAACTTGATCAAAGGTGAGATCTATTGCCTAAAATATTTTATTTTGTCATTTGATGATTTAAGATTAATGAATGGCACATTAATAGACATGGTTTATGGTATATTTAATTGAAATTTTATTAAAGAGTTGAATGTATAGGTATTAGGTTTTCGGATCAAAAACGAAGCCAACTGAAGGGTTTCAAAGTGGTGAAAAGGAAACTAGCAAGTTGTGAGTGTATTTTAATTGTTTTATGCGACTAAATTATTTGCAAAAGAATTGATGACATATGAGTGTACTTTAAATTGAGTTTATGCAAATGGTTTTTGTTTGAACTTGAAATGAATATTTATTCTAAGTTTTATGCAAATGTTATTTTACAAGTGAACATTGCTAGCATAAGTGTATGCTTTGGTAATATATGAGTTTTAATTTGAAAGTTAAAATTTATATTATTGGGAGTTACATTGAAATAATTCAACTATGAATCCTCCCATACTTGATTTAGAAAATAAGATGAGACGTTCATGTAAGAGTTGCTTTTGACTATGCTACATCGCTAGGCTTTATACATGTTATTATATCGGTATATTTATAGTGGTTAACCTATTACAGATAAATGATGTAGAACTAGCTCCATACGGGTACGCGACGTAGAACTAGCTCTGTGACTTATTATGGGTAAGCGATGCAGAACTAGCTCTGTAACTACCGATCTATAGTGATGCAGAACCGGCTCTGTAAATAGTGGTTAACTAGTGGCGGGTAAGCGATGCAAAACTAGTTCCATGACTTTAAGCCTAGTGTATTGTATGGCAAAGAAACTTGTGGTGGGCTAAGTTGAGTAAGGAAAGTCATAAAAATAGTAATGTTGCCACTATTTATGTTAAAAGTGATTTGAGAGGTACTGTATAGTACCAATGCTAGTGGTTGGCATATAGTACCAACACTGTTTAGCGTGTTGGGATAGGTTCCCATAAATCGTTGTAAATTAATTCCAAAAGTGCTTTACTCTTATGGCTCGACAACAAAAAAAGGTAACTTGTGACTCTTACTAATGCAACAACCATGACAAAAATGTTCTTTAGACTTCTCAAATGACAAATTGCTACTACTAAGAACTTTTTGCATGACTTTATTATGAGCATGGCCAAGAAATTGATGCCAAGTAGAAAATGTGACAAATGCTTAAATGGAACTTGGTATTGATGCAATATTAATCACAAATTGTAGATGCCGTTCCTTTTTCTTCCTAAGCAGATGGGTCGTCCTGTAATCAAATCCTTTACAACAAAAAAGTCATTAAAAACTTAACAAAAACATAATTGTGCTTTGTTAACACATTAATAGACAAGAGATTTTAAATAATATTAGGCACATATAAAATTTCAGACATTTGGAATATTATTTGAATAAGCAATGGAATTCTAATATACGAGATACGAAGAGTTTTACCATCTCCAATAGTCACTTCCTCTGTGTGGACATATTTAGAGTGTATGGCTAGATTATCCAAGCTCGATGTTAGATGATGTGTTGCACCAAAATCTACCATCCAACTTATTCTAGAAATTGGCGTAGTGCTAGAGGCAATATTTGGCACTGGTTTGTTCTGAAGAAGATCCTATTCAGTTGGACACTGATGAGCGGAGTGCCCAATTCCACCACAATTGTGGCAAGTAATAGTTCTTATGTCAGTCCTTTATACAGGGCTACGGAATGGGGCACCTGGAAACCTGCTTTTAGCCCCTTAACACATAAAGGCACTTCAGAGCTAGCTAGAGACAGACCTTGGGTGGAAGGTTAGTTGGATCATGAGCATAGCAGTGGCATGCGAAAGCTCCAAGGTGACTTAACACATTAGATTAAGCATGATGTGAATTTTGGTAAAGTTTCAGACCGTGTACGAGATGACAAGGCTAAGGTTAAGTTATTTATAGGGTAAGGACTTAGTGGGTGCTAAAATGGACGGACCATAGCTGATAAACTTGGCATGGTTAAGCATTGGATTGGACCAGTGTGCTAGGAATGACTTTGGCTTAGATGACTCATCATCAACGGATAGAGATCATGGGGATCGTGGATGATATGGCAGATAAGATCACGAAGGATAAACATCAGCACTAAAGGATAAAGACCATACAGGAGGATCATCTGAAGATAGTGGACATCTTCATAGATGGAGATAGATCATGTGTAATCTTTTATCTTATTAGTTAGGATGTAGATAGTCCTTACCAGATAGAGTCCTATTTAGATGGTGAAGTAATCTTATAAGATAACGATGTAATATGATAGGATAAGATGCAATCGTGGGTAGTGGAGTTCTGTTAGGATTCTAACTTTTTCCCCAAGCCTTGATTCCTATATATAGCTCATTTGAGTCTTGCTCTTCACACACGTAGTTGACAGAGCATTCCTTTGTAAATTTTGACGGAAATAATAAAGATTGGCAATTAGTTGTATCTCTTTCTTATGTTACTGTTGCCTTTGAATATTCTATTGCTTTGGCAGTTTCTTGCAAGTGTGAGAGTTAAACAATTTGAGGGTCGTGAGGCATTCGTGAACTAGAATGTTGGTTGAAGATCACGTGGGGAAGGTTGAATCTTGCTTAAAAGGATCTAAGTAAGATTTCCGTGCAAAGGAGTAAGTGCGACTTGCGAATAAGTTCAGTGCTTAAGAACACCTTTGTAACAACTAGTATCAAAGCCATAATTTCGAGATGGCAGGAGGCATCAATTTGACGGAATGTGTCAATAGAGTGGATGTTGGCCCCCAATTTTTTTTATTTATTAAGCATGATTTGAAATGAAGTTGAAAATGAAATGGAAGAGATAATCTAGGTATAAGAAGAGTTAGATGTAAATGTTGGAAGTTTGAAAATCTGGAAAGTGAAACATTCTGCGTATGCTTCTATCTAAGTTCGCCGCAGCCAACTTGAAGGATGAAGTTCGCCACGGCCAACTTTCCTTGGTTTGCCGCAGCGAACTTGAAAGATTTCATATGAACTTTTCAATACAAAATATGGTTTGGTATTTTGACGATATCTTAATCTGTAGTTATCCAATGCGGGTGATTTTTAATTTGGAGTAAACTAGATACATATGGATATAAATCATCTGAAGAAATAAAATTCTGAATCGGATTGTAAGAATATTGAAATTTTGGGTGGAAGTTGAGTATAGGGCACTGTCTCAGAATAAAAGCAGTATGAAAATATTTGGAGTATAATTTTTACACTACTGAACCAAATTGAAGGATTTTGGTGTCATTAGAAACTTATGAGATAAAAGGACAATTCTCAAAAGAAATTGTTCCCAAATTACTTCATTTTCATTGTGTAAATGATCAGAAATAGTAGACTCGAAAGTCAATGTTTGGAGAAGCATCTGAAATGATTCATTAGGTTATGAAATTAGATTCAAAGTGTTTATTTGAGGTATAAACCCTAAGTACAATTTTTTCTTAGGTGAGTGTTGACATAAGATTGATAATACGATGAGAATAATGGAAAGATACCTGGGATTGTCATGAACATGCATTGTACATATTCTATATACACACATGTGCATAAATGAATGCTTATAATTGTGAAAAGATATTAATTTATGTGTACAATGTGTGTATTCCATAATTTTGATGTGCAGGATAAATGTACACATTCAGACGTTTCCAGATCTGGGAAGTGAATGCTAATCTGAAGCGTACTTTGAGTAGACCTAGATGGTCTCATTTCTTTGTTTGTTTAGTGTGAATTTTGGTATTGATTAACTACTGAATGTCTATATGAATGTGATTAATTGTGTTGGTTTCCGGACAGGAGGTCTGATGATTATGATGCTTGGTTGAGATATTGAATTGTTGCTTGTATATGAATGAGAAGAACTAAGTGTACATAATTTGATGATAAATGTGTTTTGAATGAGCATTTGCATG
>JAOTAY010000002.1:11745121-11762072 GCA_025629805.1 Erythroxylum baracoense | reverse complement strand
AGAGTACAAGTGGAGGTTGTCACTTTCTTGGTCATAATCTAATTTCTTGGTCAAGCAAGAGGCAAAGTTCAATTGCTCTATCTACTGCAGAAGCTGAATATATGTCAGCTGCAAGCTATTGTTCATAAATGTTATGGATAAAGTATTAGTTAGTAGACTATTCTATCCAAGAAGATCAAATTCCAATCTTCTGTGACAACACAAGTGTTATCAATCTCTCAAAGAATCCAATACAACACTCAAGGGCAAAGCAATTGAAGTTAGACATCATTTTATAAGAGACTATATACAGAGAGGGATCATCAATCTATAGTTTGTTGAGACGAATCAACAATGGGCAGATATCTTCACCAAACCCTTAAGTGAAGACAGATTCAAGGAAATAAGACGAAATCTGAATATGGTAATGTTAAATGACCATTCGTCTAAAACTCTATGACCCGGACGATACGTCCTAATGAAGTAGAAAAGCCGTAAGGAATAGTAACTGTAATTTTCACTTGGTAGTATCAATTTTATGATTATCTGTGGATCAGTCACAGACGTTACAAACAGTAACTTTTTAAGAGTGTTTATAAAAAGAAATCTCTTAAAATCTTCAACACTCTACATTCTAGAATTTTCTTAGTAACTGACCTGCTTCAAAGTGCTCTCAACAAAGACAATTCAATCATCTGTTCTCTACATCAAATCTTTCTCATTTTCATTTCATATTTTTCTCTCAATTGTTTTTATATGCTAACCTCGCTTCTTTAAGCGAAATACATTTATGTGTTTGGTGTTTTTACATTAAAAATTACAAAAATGTTGAAATCTCTTGTCTATGGGAAACTCATTAATTTCACTGCTTTGAAGGAAGATCGAATGGATATCGAACCTGAGATCAAAGCAATTGGATGGGAAAATTTCTTCAATATCTGAGAACTAGTGTATCGAAATGAAGTATATGAGTTTTAGAAAAATGCAAAGGAGGTAGATAACACCTTGGTATCAGTGATAGACAAATTGTCGGTGATTGTTTCATAAGATTCTATTATAAGGGCTACTAAATGTCCAAATGAAGGAGCAAAACTATTCAACAATATAAAGTGGATTGCTCAAAGTCACATAAATGAAGACAACATCAATCGACAACTATATGGATCGAGTAATCCAAGAGTTAAGAAGTCTTCAAATCTAATTCCGAAGGCTAGGGATCTTCATTCAGTTCTTTTTCACTATATTTTACCAAGAGTGGGATCAAAGGATTTAGTGACGATGAATGATGAACATTGTCTATTTTATTTACTCACACACTAATCTATTAATCTTCTGTTCTTGATTCTGACTTATATGATAAGGGCTAAGGAGGATTATCATCTGAAGAGTGGTTCGTTACCTTACGGTATGCTATTGATAAGATTCTTCAAAGAATCTAAAATCCTACTTGATAGAGGAAACAGAGTAAAGCTGAATATTAAAAGTGTTATCAATACCTCTACTATTCGCAAAATGGGGATTAAGACTAAAGTTGAAACGGATAAATATTTCACATCGACAGCACAGTCTAAAGGGGAGCTTTCAATCAGAAGAAGCTGGAAAGAAGATGTTTCATCTGGTATGCAATCAAAACCTCAATCAACCGAAAGAATATCAGCTAAGGTGGCAAAAGTTAAACAATCATCTTATAAGTCAATACGAGCTAAGAAGATTCCTGAAAGGAAGGAAAGTGTAAAGGTTCAACAACCATCTCATAAAGTGTCTTTAAAGAGGAAGGCTGAGACGCTCCAATCAAAAAGACCCGAGAAGTCTAGAAGGTCACTAAGATTGATGACCTTACGACAATAAAAACATAAAAGGCTAACAACTTTGATTCTTAGTCAAATTTCTAAAAGTGCAAAGGAACAAGAACAATAACAGTAGCCTACCAAAGCAATTGTCTCTATCCCTCAGACTCAATTAGAACAATCGTCTGGAGAGACAGAGTTAAAAAGGAAGTTAGTATTTGAGCAAAACAGGTCTCAACAACAACTCTCTTCCAAGTTGATAGAAGAACAAAGGAAGACGAAGATGATTTAGAAAAAGAAGGTTGAAAAATAGCAACCAATCTGCAACCGTCCTCAACTAATGAAGAAAGAAGATTTAAAGATGAAGATTATAGAAGAATCAATACCTGATTGAAACAGAGGTTCAGTTATCATTAGAGAACCTCCTAAACAGAAAGTTTAGGTTCAAGTTAAACCTGTAATAGTAAACGATCAGATGATACATCTTCTTAGTCCTGAAGAAAGAAGATTGTATGGTATTTTGCGAGATGAAAAGGTAGAACCATATTCATTGAAGATGACAAAAAATCCTTACACAATCTACCCAGTGATAAGCAAAACAACGATAAAGATTGTACCAGATGTACAACCTAGATTCCAACACTGGTAGATAGCAAAGACAAAGGCAAGAAGAAGAAATTTCCTAAGAAACAAGAAGATGATCTCACGGAATAAGAAATTCGTGTGGCGATGAAGAATATAGACGATGTATGTCCTGCAATTCAACCTGTAGACGTCTATATTTCACATCACATATCAAGTCCATTAGGAAGTAACTTTGGCACATCAACCACAGATGAAAGTTTCAAGGTCCGTTGGGACAATATCGGAAGGAAGATACAAAAATATTACAATTGAAGATATCAATTTCTACTTAGAAACCTTTGTGCATTTACTTGTTCATTTTAAGGTTTCATACCTTTTGTCAAAGATATCCTAAACCTTCTAGGAAAACCAATTTTCAAACTACCCGAACCTAATGATCTTGACGTTCCACACCAAACACAACCTTTCTAATTACCCTCCATAAAAATTATTGACTTAGACGATTCAATCAGAAAACCTTCTGTCTCTAAGTATCTTCATCCACTAAGTGAAAAGCTACAAGATTCTACCGATAATTTAGAGTTCTTAAAGAATTTCATCGCATAGACTAAAGCTAATCAAAAGCATAAGGAAGATCAGGAAGCCTTAGCTAAACATATTAAAGAAATTGATACTAAGGTTGATGGACTAAGTGACTCAGTGGGTGATCTTCATGAGGAAGTAGCACTTCTACGTGTGAATATAGAAGAATATCTCAAGACGATCCGCACTGATATTCAACATATGTTCTCTGAAATCTTGAAGCGTCTGAAATGATATTTTTGATTAATAATAAATAGGGGAGAATACTAGAGAGGAAAGGAGAATTAGTATTAGAAATTTATTTTTCTTATATATGCATTGTATATCTTGCATTATTCGTCTAAATAAATATATTATTTGTCTAAAAATTATTCTTCTGAATATTATCATTATCCGTTTGAATATCTTTTTATCTTCTAATATTATGATTATTTGCTATCATCAAAAAGGGGGATAGTGTTAAGTCAAGAAGACTTCACTTCTGCTATTGATTTTGATGACAGTCAAATAATAATAATAAAAGAAGTGTGTGAACTATTTTGATGAGTTTATTAAGTGCGCAGATAAATAAAAGTAGCACAAATCATCAAATCAAAATGATATTCAAAGAGCTGACTAAGATAAAGTGTAAGACGGACCAGATGAAGTCACATGTCATAAGACGAAGCCATAAGACGAAGCGAAGTTGTAAGACGAAGTAAAGACATAAGACGAAGTGAAGACATAAGAAGAAGCATACAAATCAAATCAAGATGATATAATTAAAGAATAATCTACAACAACAGTTAGTTAGTTAGTTAGAGTTGATTACAAGACTCAACTAATAACTGATATCTGAAGATTCTACAAGTAGTTTTCTTAAGAAGACCGTTGGAGAATTAGACTATAAATATCAGTTGTATTCATAGACAAAATATACAACTTTGAACTCTCAACTCTCAACTCTCTACTCACACGAAATAATTCTATGATCAAGTGAGTATACTGTAAAAATATCCTAAGTAAAAAGAAAGAAGAAGAGAGATCAAGAACACCTGTAACGTGAGTTTAGAAAACTCAAACAATATCTTTTCTAATGAAAGGGAAGGCTAGAACATGAAGAGACTAAGATAGTAGATAAAGAATATTTTGTGAAAGAGACCTGAAGAGGCTCTGGAAGTGAGAAATAATACTTGTAAAGTTGCAAGAGATAGTGAAATCTCAAATAAATTTTGAGGACTGGACGTAGTCCAAAGGTTAAGGGTGAACCAGTAAAAATCGAGGTGTCATATTCTCTAACCCTTATCTCTTTAATATTTTGTTGTTAGAAGAATATAGACTATTTCCGCTGTTGCATTACTAAAAAAAAAGTGCATTAGTTGTAATCGTCTGAATCTTTCAAGAAATCAAGAAGTTTTTTAAAGAATACTATCTTAGACGATTTAACACAATTCAACCCTCTTCTTGTGTGTTTTACATATTATACGTGATTTCTATAATAACAAGTGATTTATTTCACGATATGTGTGGATTCCCTGAATCCTCCATCATCGATCAACATGATGATTTTCATCCCTTTCAATACTGGAATGAACTTACTGGAATAGAGTCGTTTCATCCCAAGAATGCTCATAAAAACATAATACAGTCCTATGAACACTTGTTGCTGCACCAATTTATATATCAGTTAGTTTTTGACAAAACAAAAATCAACAATTGTTCCACAAAGGGACTTTTTCTATTGTGGTGCATGGACCGCAGTATTTTAGTGTGCACATCCACACATATGCTAAATGCTATTGTTATGACTCCACGCAAGAGGAGCAACAATCTAGGAATGGGGTACATAGTATCTGCCATTGCGGAATATTTTCGCGTGGACCGGAGTGGATTAACTATTCACCTCCTTGAATTCCTAAACCATCACCACTTATGGAGGGTTGACATCGTTAAGTCCCACAACATGGAACTTAGGGATATTAGCCAGAAGACACATGTTAGAATTAGTGTCAGTCAGGCAAGCTCAAGTTTAGACCGCCGCACCAAACAGAGGAGGACTCTACTAATGAAGAGTCCAAGGAAGAGAAAGAACATGGCTAGAAGGAAGTTCTGGATACAATCACTGAAAACAATAAAACACTTGTAGAGAACACCAGAATGATGAAGGAGATGGCCCAGACACAACGCTGCTTGAGCTAGGATATCTGTCGGATCCATAGATATTTCGAGGCTCAGGGTATTCAATTACCACATCCAACTCCATCACCACCTCCATCTCCATGAGATTTGCGTCTAACCCATTTTTTCCAATTTTTCTTTTTAAAATTAGCCTTCAGTTATTGTTTTATGTTTATTTCTATTTTATTTTCTGTTTAATTTAATTCTATCTTTTCTTTTCTTTTATATGTTGTTTGCTCCCTTTTCACATTGAGGACAATGTTTTGTTCAAGTGTGGGAAGGGGTTATGTTTTTTGCTTTTGAATATGATTTTGCATATTGTATGATAGTCATCAGGTTGCATTGTGTGAATTGTTTGAATGTGTCAATAGCTTAGATGGAGTGAAACTTATTTAATTTTGAACATAATCGATTAGGTTGTGAATAATCATTAGCTCTCAAAATTAGTGAATTAGGTGTCTTTGGATAAATATACAACTTAATTAGGATTTAGTGTAAATTTAACACCCTTTAGATTGTCACATTCATTCATAATTTGAGGCCTTTCAACCTAAGTAGCTTAACTAGTATTTTTCATAGAAATGAGTAGCTAAAACAATAAGATTGGCAATATAAATATAAATAAATAAATAATGTTTGTTAAATAAATCACTATTCTATTGGCCTTTGGGTTATGAATAGAGCTAGTAGTCAGTTGAAAACGTGATATAGCTGAGTAACCGAATCAACACGCATCACAAAGATGCATCTTCGTATCAAAAAGCTATAATGACGTTTCAACCAACCTGTTTAATAAAAATGACCCAGTCAAGTAACCGGATCGACATTCATTAATAATGTTTGCCTCTACATCAAAAGACTGAGTTTATGTTCACTAATTAAAAAACATGTGTGTGTTCTAAATAAAAACCTACCAGACTTGTAATAAGCTGTAATAAGCTTGACTTTTCATGAAACCATACTTAGGAACAGTTACAAAGTCTGAAAGACTAAAGAATTATCAATGTGTGTGTGCCATTGAAAAGGATAAATAAATTAACACTTAGATCTCGATTAATTTGTATATTTAGTTCAAAGCCCCTAGACTTAGATTTTGCATGTTAATGATTAGATATAACTTGTATGATTGTGTTTAAGATCAAATTTATTTCATGAAGTTGAAGTCATTGCCTCATTAGTGCATTGTGTGTTGTGTGTTTGTTATGTGTTTATTGTTTCGTTTGCTTGAGGACAAGAAAACGTTTAAATGTGGGGATGTTGATAGTTATGATTTGCATCATTTTAAGGATTTAATTCGTTAGATATTTAGTGTTAATTTAAGTGTTTAGTATGTATCTAGATTATCATTGTGTTAGTTTATGTGTTTAAGTGTTTTTATAGGTTAGTATAAGTCTTGGAGTTTAAATGTTATATTTTTTAGGTAACTTGAGGTGTTTGTTAATGTTTCAGGGTCAACAGAGAAGTTTCGGAGAGTTTTAGGCTGAAACCACGACTCTAGCACAATAAGTCACGATCGTGTTAAAGACATGTGAGCCACCATGCCCCAGGCCATAATCGTGACACTTTGGTCATGATCGTGATAGAGAGATCTGAACTAGGCCACGATCATGACACTTTGGTCACGATTATGATAGAGAGGGTTAGACGCTGGCCATGATTATGGCAGGAAGGGCCATAATCGTGGCGTGCATCGGTGGGACACAAAAACAGGTGAAAATGTCAAAATTTGAGGAGCTTTTGGGACCATTTTGACCTTAAATCAACCCTAAGGCTTCCAAGGTATTTAAGGAATATAAAGAACAAAAGAGAAGAACTTTTTTCATTACCCAAATTCCAAAACTCTAGAGAGCTTATCGAGAGATTTAAGGAAGGAGACGAAGGAACAGAGACACAGAGAAGCCAGAATAGGTGGTTTCTCACCTTCACTACCTCCATCATTATCCATTCTGAACTATTTTTGGTTTATTTCATTCTTACAATTGTATAGACTTTGAGATAGCCATAGATGATAGATTGTTGAATGTTGAGGATATTGTCTAAACTTACCTTTGGGATTTTTCTTTGATATTATGAAATTTGATGTATTACGATTTTATTGAGTTATTCGTGATTCAATTTCTATTCTTAATAATTCGGTGACAAACTGAGAGTGTGAACTTAGTAAAACTCATCAAATTGGGCTAACAAGAGCTAGGTAGTTTAATAGATAAATAATTGATTCAAACCATTAAATTTGTGTAGCAAGAGATTATGCATAGGTTTTAGTAGGTTATTAGACAATTTCAGAACTAAACTAGGTTTTGGGTAAATTATGAATTGAGAGATTGCAATTTTATAATTTAATTAGGGATTACTAATTAGGGTTAAAGATTATAACTCGAGAGAGTGTAATCCACCCTAGGACTGTCTAGACCTGGTAATTCGATAATTTCATAATCAATTAGATTTTCATTAGAGTTAGAATAAAACCACCTTTCTCTTAATTGGTAGTTCCTAGGTTGATTCTCGATTGGGTTATGCAATTTGCTATCTTGTTTATAATTTCTGAATTTAATTCTTGAGATTGATTGCTTGAGTGATTAATTTTCTGCGTTAGTTTGTTATTTTGATTTATTGTGAATTTGAGTCAAGTCTTAGATTTTAGGATTAAATTCCTCCTCCTTGTGGGATTGATACCTTAGGTACTACACGAATGACCCGTGCACTTGCAGTATTATCAAGGTTATAAATATTAAAACTTAGCATATGTAAACCATCGATCAGTCACATCATGCAAGCTTAAACAAAACTAACATATAATAAGCAAAATTCACACTCAAAATAAAAACATAACGCAACCCTTTCCATATTTGGACAACACATTGTCCTTAATGTGAGAAGGAAAAATAAAATATGAGATGGGAATCGAAATAAAATAATTCAAAAGCGTAAGAAGAAAATAAAGAATGAAATGAAAACATAAGGGTTAGAGCATAAAGACTTATTATAGCGATTGAGGTGGTGATGATGTTGGAGTCTGAAATCAACTGCACTTGACGCCCAAGATTGCTTCCTTATCTTAAAATTGCTTTTAAAGGAATAAGAGAGCTAGCAATCCAAACCATTCCACATCACTAAAAACTTATTTTTAAAATTTAAAACAAATCTAACTACACAACAATTTCATTCTAACTATTAAACGTGCTAAGTTATGGTAATTAGCTTGACCTTTCATCCTGGGAAGTGTTTTCAGTTCTCCAAAAGGAATGAAATTACTTCCTTTTCCTTTGAGACTACTCTACTGAGATACAATTTGCAGCGATGCCCATTCACTTTAAAGTTTTTTTTTGTATTTTTTAATTTGAGGGCTTTATAGGCAAACACTTGGGTAACCGTAAATGGTCCATTCCATCGCAATTTTAGTTTTCCTAGGAACAAACTCAACCTTAAATTGTATAGCAAGGCTACATCTCCTACTTCAAATTCCTTCTACTTAAGATGAGATTGATGTGATCTCTTTTCCTTCTTATAAAGTTTTATGTTTTTGTAGGTTTTGCACCGAAACACTTCAAGTTCATTTATTTGTTGAAGTAGTTTCTTTTCATTTAGTTGTAGAAGTAGTTTCTTACTTGCTTGCTTCCAATCAAAATTTAGAACCTTCATTACCTAATATGCTCAATGTTTGAGGTCCACAAGCAAATGACAAGCCTTACAATATACGAGTCAGAAGGGTGTCATTTCGATAGGTGTTTTAAAAGTGGTTCGATAAGCCTATAAGACATCATCTAGCTTTAATGCCTAGTCCTTCCTAGAACTATTTAGTGTCTTTTCAAGAATTCGTTTAAGTTCCCGATACACGACTTCCACTTATCCACTCATTTGCGGATGATAAGGACTAGCAACTCGATGGTGGACTTTGTATCTTTTTAGGAGAGTATCAAAAGATCTATTACAAAAATGTGTTCCCCTTAATAAAGACTAGTAAACTTATAAAAGAAATATTTAAAATTTTCTAATAAAAGTGAAAGGGAGTCTTTATATAAAGAATGGGAGTAATTCAAAAAGTTTCAAAGGAGCTGCCTGTATTATAACTTGCCAGAGGAGTTCCTTCTACAAACATTCTACAATATAGTGAATCCACCCATATAAGGCAGTATAGATGTAGCAACTTTTGACTTTTTAGTAAGGAAAATAGTTGAAGTAGCGTATGATTTGCTATAAGAGATGGCCAACAACAGCTATATATGGACATCAGAAAGAAGTAAAAAGCTGGCTTAGCGATCAAAAGGGAGTGCTTGTTGTGGATTTAGTGACAACACTACAGGCTGAAATAGCAAACCTAACCAAAAAATTGAATAACCTGAAAGCCACATCTTCTAGCCCACTCAAGGAAATTCAGTATGGATGAAAACTATGTGGCTAAAAAGTCATGTCTCAGCTGATTACTTCCTAGTGGAAAATAACAAAATGGAGTAGCTTAACTTTACGAGAGCATAATAGGGTTAGGGATTTAATAATAACTACTCTAATACTTATAATCCTAGGCAGAAGAATCACCCAAAATTTTCTTAGTCTAATTGTAATATCCCAATTCAATTATTGTATTGTGTAATGTGATATGTATGCATTTTATAGAATATGCTCTATTTATGGTATTCTAGAGTATTTCAAGTGTTTAAATGAATTATTGAGGTTATAACGGAGATCACAGATAAACCAGAGATGGTTTTGGACTCGACTGAAAATTTCTTGAAAATTTTCAGAAAACTTTGAAAAGCTACATAATGATTCTAAACGAGCTTTAAAAGCCATGAAATGTGCTTTGGGGATTTAGGTGATACTTTTGAATGAAATTTGGACAATTTTGGTTAATAGTATTTTCAGATGAATGATGAATATGGATCAATAGTATTTTTGCCAGAATAGTGATTTTGGGGACCTAACCCGAAAAATGGTTTCAAAGAAACTTCACACGATGTTTTGCACTTTTAATTATTAAAGTATAAAAGATTTTTTAAAATAATTAAACGGCTTGGATTTGTAGGAATCCTTCGGTTAAATCGGTTATCGATTGGAGGGCTACTGTGGCATCGCTAGGAAGGTCCTACTCAGGTTCCAGAAGGGGAACTCCTGGGTGGGTCCTTTCAAGTGATATCATGACCTATTTTGAAATGGGATTATCTCTATATATGTTATGATTTCATAATGTGATTTTAAGTTGTTTTTGTGAACTGGGTAACCCAAAAATTTTTGTTAATTTTCATGAACATGATTTTAAAACAAAATTTATAGTGTTATATAATTTATCTTTGAATTCACTACGTAACGCACCTACAAAACATTAGGGGTCCCAAAGCCACATTAGAGGCTCTATCATTTGAAGTATCTTCAGCTTAGGAGGCTGAGCATAGGGATGGTTCAATAAATGTTTTTATTTATGAAAAAACCTCGTCTAAAACACTTAAGTCTAGAAAAATTTCTAGTGGAATTTTGTTTTTACCTTGAGTGAACAATAAAAATATAGGCAGCGACGATGCGCTAGCTGCAGGAGGCCATAGTAGTGTTGAGGAGTTTGATTGAACGTATTTGTAAGTTAGGCATAAAATATTATAATGAGAGTAGAGATCCTGAAAGTTCCATAATTTGGTTGGATAGGATAAGAACAATAAATTTAAATGGTTTAGTGATTGAAGGATGAGATGGGGAATATCATCTAGTAAGAGGTCAGTCAGACGATCTACAGTTTCCAAAGACTCCTAAAACACTGGGAGCTTATTACCAAGGTGTATCTAATGTGGAAGGAGACCACCTATATAGGCTGGGGTAACTGCAGTAACCCAGTAGGATGCTGAGGATACATCAAGTATGGTGATAGGTAAGATTACAGTTTTGGTAGTGATGACTATCTTTAGATCGACCCTGGAACTATGCATTTGTATGTGCTAAAAGATTGTATTGGATAGATTAGTGTGAATTTGGAGTTTTTAGAGTACTATATGATAATAAATACTTTCACTAAAGCTACGCTAGTAGCATAGAACATTCACAGAGGTAGTTACATAACAGATAAAATTAGAAGCTCTCTAACGAGTTGATATGCTCTTTAATGAGTTGATCTTATTAGACATCCATGATTATGAAGTCAAACTAGGAAGGAAATTGACTAATAGTGCATTCTGTCAACGTGATTTGTTTCTGATGGAAGTTAAGATTGGTATACAAGGAGAGTTAGATATTGTATCCCAAGGGAACAATTTAGTATACAAGTTATTCAGTTCTATGACTCAATAATTACAAAATTTTATTGGGTTATTTCACATTTTTTAATAATGGGAAAGTAATTTTTGAAAATATCTGAAGGATGAAATTGCTTATTACGATTGAATTCGTTGAGGATTAATTATTGCATTAGTAATTGGTGACTAACTTTTGATATATTTGAATGTTATAACCTTATGGAGTGATTGATATCAATTTTAGCATAAAATTTTGTGTTTAAAATCAAGTCTATTTTTGAATGTAACATGAGTTATGGATTCATACAAAGTAATGTTATAGATGACATTGTGATGGAATCTTTAATCAAGACTAATGAAACACTATTTTTGGGAGCAATGATTAGTTTGATGTAAGCTTTTAATTGTGTGTATATTAGTATATCGATTCTAAGTATTAAACATTCATTATTTTAATTTTTTATGTAAGTCAATTTTTATATTTCTTGAAAATTAGATGAGTGAAAATGGTGGTAAAATTTTCAAGAAAGCATGAGTGATAAGTTTTGATCCATAATGGAGAATTATCTCATTAGAATTTAGAGCTATTACTTTATAGAAAATTATAATTGATGATTTAGAGAATGATAAGAATTATGTACAAGAACTTTGAAAAAGTATGACATGGAGATTTTAGATGATGAAATTTTTTTTAGTAACTAATAAAGTCCCAGATTTAGTTCTAAGATACCTAAAATCATATAAGTGTTTGTGGTATTAGAAATGGATAAGTAAAGATATTTTTATTGAACATCAGAGTTGCGCAGTAGAAGTATAAGGTGTAATCCTTATTTGAAGAGTTTGAGGTTTGATAAACTCGAAATTGTGTTATAAGTTAGTTCGTAAAATTTGAACTCTGAGGTAATTCAATGATTTTTATGTGAATAGGACATCATGTTAGTGTCTTAAGATATGATCTTAAATGATTGATTTGCTTTCAAAGAGTATGATGGGAAATAATAAAGGTACAATAAATAGTTTACTGGTGGTTATGGATTTAAGATTTGAAAGCTAAGGATTCCATGTGAGGCATATGAAATATAAGAAAAATATTATTGAGTTTTGTTTATAATTAGAGACAATGAGAAAGGAAACGTTTATTATTTAGAAGTATATGAGAACAATTGTTTTGTGAGAACCCCAACCAAAAGTTTTATTAGTACTAATCTAAGTAAATATGAACCGTGATATTGTTAAATAGATGGTTTGATGTATGGTTAAGTTAGTAAAGTTATGAATAAACTAATTGTTAGTGAGAAGATTTAGCAAAAAGAGTTTCATGTGAAGATAAGTTGCAAATTCTGAGGAAATTTTTTTGAGAGGTAACATTACGTTGATGTTAGGTCAAGAATTGTATGTACTAGTCATGGCTGCATTTAAGAAAGAAATCCTAGATTAAGCCACTCATCAGTGTATGTTATGCATTTGAGGAACATAAAGAGGCAGTATGCTTTGAAAGTGCTTTATCATCGAAAAGCTATGAAAAGGGTGATAGCAAAGTATATGTTCAAATGCTTATTAAAACAACAAGTCAAGGCTGAGAGTCAAAGAACCAACAAAAAAATTTGCTCAGCCACTCCCTATCTAAAAATGTAAATGAAAGTCTATTATGAAGGATTTTATGGTAGCAATTTCGTAATATCTAATTGGATATGATAGTATATGGGAGATAAATGATCGAATTACACAATCTACCCATTTCTTAACCATCTAAAGTATATATTCTTTTGATAGATTAATTAAGTTGTAAGTGACTGGAAGTATATAGTTACATAGAGTGGTGGTATATAAGGATGAGATAGATGAAAGTAAATTGGTTGGACTGAACTAGTTCAGATAACCACAAATAAGATCAAAATTATTTAAGTCAAAGTGATAGTACCTAAAATCGACTGAAGAGCAAGGTGTAGAAATGAAGGAAGCATGTGCAGTTTAACGTTTAAAAAAAAAGAATTTTTGTGAATATCATATGGAATGAACAGTCGATTTTAGACAATATGACAAGTTAAGTCCACGATATGTTGGCCCCTATGAAGTGATTGATAGAGTGGAAGCACGAAGAGCGAATGTGAAATCAATATCTCTATTTTGAGATGACTAAGCTTTTAAAATTTGAGGACAAAATTTTTATAAGAAGAGGAGAAATTGTAATATCCTAGTTCAATTATTGTACAATGTAATATGATGTATATGAATTTTATAGAGTATGCTTTATTTATGGTATACTAGAGTATTTTAAGCGTTTAAATGAATTATTGAGGTTATAACAGAGATCATGGATAGTCCAGAGATAGTTCTAGACTCAACCGAAAATTTCTCGAAGAATTTTTGAAAACTCTAAAAAGCTACATAACGAGTCCAAACAAGCTTTAAAAGCCCTGAAATGTGCTTTGAAGATTTAGTTGACACTTTTGAATAAAATTTAGACAATTTGGTGAATAGTATTTTTGGATGAATAGTGAATCTGGGTGAATAGTATTTTTGTTGGAATAGTTATTTTGAGGACCCAACCAGGAAAATTAAAAAAGTATTCGAAATAGGTATTAGAGTTTATATATTGAAATGGATTGAAAATAAGTCCGATCAGATGGATTTCCATAATTCCGAAAGTTTAGGACTCAAAATGCCCTTTTTGTTGAATTGTTAGTCTTATCCTGTAGGTATTAGTAGGAAAAGTATTTTTAACATCTATCACTTTCTTATAATGTCTAGATCTTATAGTTATGTACAAAACTTATAAAATTATATATTTTTTTGTATTTTTAGGTTGAAATTATAATAGAGAATATTGAACCATTAGAAAAAGATTCAGAAAACTTAACATCTTCTACTCATGGCAAGTTTGATCCAACATGGAATTATTTTTCTTCTTCTAAAATATTTGATGGAAATATTTAATATAATTGTATATTTTAAGATGGAATGTTTAAAGAGAGAGGAATTTGTATAATGAAAGAATATCTTGCTAGAGATAAGGATAAAATTGCTTCTTCAAAAAAACGTACCATTTGATCTATGTAAGAGGATCCTAAATTATTTGCAACAATAAGTAAAAAAGGAAAAATAAAATAAATAGACTCATATTTTATATTTTGGAGATTATGAAGCACAACAATTATTGGAGAAAGGAAAATGGAAAGCTATTATTAATATGGATTCTTATTTTCTTCTAAGAACTATTCCCGGTTCTCAACCTAGTTTATAAAGTGTTTTGGTTGATAAAGATGTTTTACGATGTAAGCGAGTATAGACTAGATGGTTCTATCATTCATGTATGTATTCAAACACTTAAATTCACCCTATTTTTAAGAAGCAATTGATGCTACAACAACGATAAATCTAAGATTTAAATAATCTTTTTATTATGAGATTCACATGTCTTTGCTTAATGATTTAAAAAATGAATATCACTTGATTGTGGAAACATATAAGTCTAATTGGAAGACAACATAGTGCATTTTTATAGCAAATGAGCAGACTTATCAAAGACAAAGAACCGTGACTAATTTCTTAGTTTATGGTAATATTAGAATAACTTTTACAAAGTTTTGTTGATGCTTCTGATATAGTAAAAAGTGCACATGCTTTATCTGAATTACTTTTTGAAATTATCAAGTGAGTTGGACAAAAAAATGTTGTGCATTTCATTACATATAACATAATTAATTATGTATTAGTTGGGTACATATTACAATCATAGATAAATATATTTATTTATCTTCGTGTATTAATTATTTTATAAATATCATTGATTGTGCTTAATTATTGATACATTTAATACATTACACTTAGTGATTAATGCCTTAAAATGTTTAGGATGCTCATTTTAGTTCATATTTGATTTTAGTTGCATTTCGGAAGTGAAAGAACTAAAGCGACTCGAAAGCATACTCATTGAGCCATCTTCTCAATGTTCATACCCTATTGTCTTCATAGAGCAAGAAGAAGAAGAAGAGTAAAAGAAGAGGAGACAAAATAGAGCATATAAATAGAGAACATGAGACCACAACTGTAACAATTAAATTGTTACAGCCATGTACAAGCACTCTTGTAATTCACCATGCAATTTGTCCTTAGTTTTTAGTCTATATCTATCAACAATTTAGTTATTGGAGGTGAAAATGGACATTTGTCTATTTAATCCAACTGTCCATTTAACCTAGATATCCTATTATAACCTAGCTTCGGTGGAAATGAAATGGAGGTGTGACGTGCGGCTAAATGAGGGCAGAATTGAACAGTAACTGGATAATCAAGCTCCCTTTAGTTTGAGGCCACCTGTCCATTCAAATTAACCTATCTTGTCGACAATAAAGAAGGGAGTGTTGGCTGCACTTAGAGAAAAGAAAAGAGTGAAGAATTGAGAGAGTGGAGCAGCTTCTTCTCTTTGATTCTTTCCACCTGTCCCACTCCCTTTGAACCTGGCTTTTGATTATACAAAGAATGGGTGATAGATGGAGGGCTAAGCTTCCTGATGCTAATTCGGAGGTGACGTCGATGTTGAAGAACACATTTAAACATACGCCATTGTGTATTGTTTTCTTTCCCTCTTTTTGGATTTTTTATATTATCTTATGCTTAATGATTGGGTATTATGTAAGAATGATTTTGATGCTCTATTGAACTGTTTTTCATGAAAGCCTATTGCTAGAACTTGAATACGATACGTAATAGTTATGTTTGAATTCATATGTGGCAACTAACAGTATTAAATCGTTAGCGATAACGTAGTATGAGTTAAATAATTCGAGCTTGTGTAATTATTGCTTAGATTGGTCTGTTTTTCTCATTCGTAAAGTGACTGTCTGATTAAACGTAGATAGTTATTTCTAGGTTATCTAATAGTTAGGGTTAATTAACGAGCTCTTTTTAGTTAATTACGATATAAGGAAAAACCAGAATTAATAGAGCTTGTTGTTAATTCACGATCAATAATCTAAAGAGAGGTGTAAATACGATAATATAATGACGTATGTGAAATTGTGCGTAAACCGAGAGTAAAAGAAAGAACTGAATTTCACATATATTCATCAATTAATATGTTTTTTTAATTTGTCTTCATTAGTTTAGTTTCGTTTGATTTTCTTATTTAAAACCCAAATCAAAACCTACCCTTAAAAACCTAAACACCAATTATCTTCATTTCAAGAGCTTTACACACACTCTCTGTGGGCTCGACCTAGACTCACCACTATTATAGTTGTAAGTTTAGTTATTTTATGTAACGTTATGACTTGCTATCAATCATTTTAAAAGATACTAGTTGTAGAGACCATATTTTTAGTCTTGCTTCATGTGCATCTAAGATTACAATTTTTGTGTATAATCATATTGCATTTTTATCTTTTAAAAAGATTGGGTTAAGATTGATGTGCTATTACTACTAGGTTTACAGCTACAATCACTATTTTGAAAAGTATTTATGACCATAAATAAGTACTTCAAAATATGGATAGCTCTTAAAGATTCTTGGTGAGTTACTTAAGAAAAGAGAGAGTGCTAGAACCCCTCCCTGGGCGGGTCACGGGCTCGACGTCCTATGTGACATCTAGACGCGTGTCCCACGAGGGAGGAATTCCCCACCAGGTCAAACTTAAAACAAATAAA
>JAOTAY010000002.1:11727053-11738041 GCA_025629805.1 Erythroxylum baracoense | reverse complement strand
AACTTACCGTCGATAAATTTAGCGTCAGAATATAATAGCCCGTCGGTAACTTACGGACGGAAAAAGTATGACGGTCAGCAACTTTTCAGTTGAAATTACCGACGGTCATTTCATTCCATTGGTAAACTTACCGACAAAAAATTTCTTTGTCGTCGGCAAGTTTAGCTACGGCTGAATCTACGACGTTTTTGTCTGTCGGTATATTCCGTCGGTAATTTTTAATACCGACGGAATATTGGTCATTTCCGTCGGTATTTTCCGTTGCTAACTCACTATTTTCTTGCAGTGTTATATACACTCAATCTAACTACAAAAATAAGTTCACAACCATCTACAAGTAAAAGAGTGAAGGTTAGAACCATTCAATTCACATCAACTAGTTGAGTAAAAACTATGAGAAATGGCTCCAAATAAGGATACAATGCTCACCTTCAAAGAGATATGCCTATTTTAAAAGTTTTCCTTTTGAATTATATACAAGTGTAAATTAGATTACGTTGGAGGCAATAGGATTAGCTTCAAAATTAAGGAACTCTATCAAACATTTGGGGTAGAACATGTTCTTTAATATTATTGAATATTCATATAGGGAGCTTACCCTTAAGATTCTTACCACTTTTAAGGTAAATTATAGTGAAAAATTAGACATGAGATATACGATAAAGTTTAGGGTAGATGGAAATCAAATGAAAATTTCATTTAACGATTTTAAAGCATAATGCAAGTTTTATATACCTGACTATACGGAGTCAAAAGATAGGAATGCCTTGGTCAAATTTCCCAATACCTTAGTCAAATTTCTCAATAAGCTCAATAACTATATCTTTGAGGAATTTTAGAGCTCAACTTTGGGGAAATGAGGATTTACGACCAATCAAAGAGTAAGAGTACCTATTTATGTTCTACTATCCTTAGATATTTGTAAAGGGTCATTTCATGAAAAATTGTTAGAAGGAGGGAAGGAAATATATTTGTATCTCTTATTGATATGTTTTATTTATGTTGCCTAGTACATTAGCAACTTTGTAACTTAGGTTACTATTTTTTCAAATATTTACAATAGATAGAAATTAGGAAAAAGGGAATCCTTTATAGAGTTTCTTGTTGATTGCAAAACGAATTCACTAGTTTTACGCTTAAAACCGCAAGTATATGGGGTGTAACTTGTAGTAAAAAACAAATATCGATCCCTCAGAGATTGTGTTTAGACACTACTTCAGGTTGCTTTGTTTGAGAACCAATTTTAATAAATATAAACTGAAAAATTAAACTAAATCAAACAATTAACAATGAACAAATGATAAAACAAAGTGCAGAAACTTGGAATTCATGATTTAACAATTACATATCACTTTTTTCCTATCTTATCTCCCTCCTACCTTGTTAATTGAATTGTGTTTCACCTAAGATGTCCTAATGTATTAATTACCCTCTCTCAAGGTGTAATTAATTGCCCCTAGCTAAATTAAATGGAAATGATTAAGCAATCTCTCAATCTACAGAAGTAGTCCACCAATTCCACTAGTTATGAAGTTATCCTATGGGTAATCAACTAATTAGCCAAGATCTCTCTCTAACTAATCAATTAACTTGATGAATGTAGGTATATAAAGTGCCAATTCTTATTGTACAGCCCTACATAATTTACCTAACTCAATTTCTCAATATATTGTAAGGTATAAGCTCAACATTCATCAAAAACATCACTCATTCAAATCAACAAAGTAGGAGTTCAATAAGTAGTTCAAAAGTAATATCTATAAATAACTCAACCACTCATAATGACATTAACATCCCCAACGACCAAAAAATTTATCATAATGATGCTAAAAGAGAAAAAGGGATAAAAACTAGATGAAGCAAGCTCCTTCCCTTGTTTATCCAAATTTGGAAAATCTGGAGTTGGTGAGCTCTTTGCCCAATTTGGAATGGAAATGTTGATTCTCTACCTCTCTCTAGGCTTTAAATCTGTTTTTTAGCTCAAGGAGGCAAGTTCTCCCATCACTCCCATAGCCATAGGGATTTGTGCCCTTATATACAATAAGATAAGTCACAAAACCCTAAAAATAAGTGAAACTTGAGTGTTTTTTCTGACTCCAGTTCCCACGATCGTGGTAATTAGTATGAATCCCACGATCATGGGTTCTTATTCTATAGCTCCTCCACTTCTCTTCTCCTCTCTTAGTCCCTAGCTCAATCAAAAAGGTGGCCACCCACCCATTACACCAAAATGATCAATTCTTACCCTAAACTAACATCAAACATAAAAGAACAACCATGAAGATCAAATTAAGAAAAAACACACAAAATAAGTCCTAAAACACAACAATAACAACTTGTTATGCAAGAAACACACGCCAAATACTTAGAAAAATACACATTAATGCACAACTATCAAAATACAAGAAGTTCACTATGCATGATTGTGTAAATGGCAGATTTTCTAGGTCAAGAGAATTTTGTATTTTTGATTATTTGGGGCAATTTTTAGAATAAAAACAAATGAGGAAAACCATAAAAAGAGCCCTAGGAGGATCAAGAAATATAAAAGGCGATACAAAACATAAAGAGAGGTAGCTAGAACATAAAAGAAAGATATTAAAGAGGCAAAATTTTAGAAGAACAAAACTATAGAATTTTCCACCTTAAGGACAAGAAGAAATAAACATCTAGAATTCGAACTTTTATCCTTTTCTTTCTTTGTTATTGAATGTTGATGACGAAGAATTACAAATTTGTTTTCACTACGGATTGCAAAAATTTTTTAGGAGTTAGTCTTGAATCATTTTGTTAAACTTTTATGCTCTAATTTAATAGAGGTATACTTTGTGGTGTTTATTATTTTTAATCTTTGATCTGAATTAAGAGATTAGCTTAAAATATTTACGTTATATTGCATATCAAAAGTTGGTATCATAATAGACCTATAAACATCATATTAATAGTTAATTGAAGAGAGATTTTAATTTTAGCTAATTACCCATAGGATTGCTTCAAATACAATTGGATAGCTAACATAAGTTTTGAGAGATTAAGAGGTCACAATCAATTCTTATCTATTTTAATCATAACTATTATGTATTTAGGGATTATTAAATCAAGAAAGTGAAGTGAAAACAAAATAAGGATAGAAGTAATTCCTAAGTTGTCATCATTGATTAATCAACAAATTCATTGCTACTTGTTAATTATTCAATTATCAATTCTCTTTAGTTTAGTTTGTTTTCTAGTTACATTATTAGATTATTTACCATAAAAAGTTTTATAAAAATTTTTAGATGTCTACAACAATCCTCGTGGGAAAGATACTGTTTATATTATAAAGATACAGATTGTATACTTGCAATATAGATATATTTAAACTCACATCAATAATTCTCTTATCTAAAGTTCTTCCTTGTGCATTTGCTCCCTTCATTGTAGATGGTTCAGCCATGCCCAGTGCCATAAAATGATTAAGAATTACGATGGGGTCAAAATGAATTTGGTTCTTTATATTAAAAAAATATTGCATTATGGAAATGTTCATTGCTAAGTAATCCCTCGTTATCTGACTGAAAAAGGTGATCTATAAGCTTCTTCTATCCCAAGAAGCAAAATAAGATCACCACTTTCTTGGTAATAGATTGTCTTTCATTCTTTCTTAGCCTTAGATGTCTTTTTGTATATTTATGAATTTCCAATAGACCCATAGATTTGTTATTTTGGTTGCTAGTTTTTGTTAGGCATTAAACCCCACCTTAGGTGCTGAGTGGTGTACTCTCTCCTCTAATACCAAAAAGGTTCCATCTACAGAGCTTGTTCATTATTTATGTAATGAAATTTTGGACTCTTCGTTTTCCATGTTAGACTATAAAATTATTGAGGTTATAAAACTAAAAAGTTTAATGACTTCTCTTAAATAACTAAAAGATATATAACATGCAATAAGGAAGAATTCATATACTATAAAAAGAAACACTACAAGAAAAATTAGTTTTAGCAACAGAAATTACCGACAGAAAATAAAAATTTTCCATCAGGAAGCAAATTTGGCAACGGAAATTGTCGACGGAAAGAGTCATCGGAGAAATGGCCGTAGGTAAAATTTATCGACGAATATAATGAATCTGTCGCAAATATAGCGACGAAACTTTATATATTCGTTGATAAATTTAGTGATAGAATCTTGTATTTCCGTTGGTAAATTTAAGTAAATTTACTGACAAATTAAGAATATTTTATTACAAATTTGTCGACAGACTCACAATATTCTATCGATGAATTTACAGATGGTAAGTTATAGATTTGTTGTTAAATTTGTTGAAAAACTTACAACATTTTGTCGCTAAATTTACCGAAGGAAAATAGTATCTGTTGCTAAACATTTACTGAAGGGATATATTATTCCGTCGGAAACTTAGTGATGGAGTGATATATTCCGTCAGTAACTTACGTCGGTAATGTACAATCAAAGTGATATATTCTGTCGGTAACTTACCGACAAAATATAACATTTCGTTGCTAATTAGCAACATATTATTGTATTTTTATCAGGAAATATGATAAATTTCAACCGCCATTTCTCACTTCTTACTCGAGTTTTCTATTAATAATTTTATGATTCTTTGTACATTTAATTTCTATAAATAATATATAACATTGATTGATAAATGTAAAGTAAACATTATCTTGAATGGTATAATAAAAAAATTATAATGTACACAAATAAGTACCTTGAAAATAACCGTAAATTAATAATTTATACAAAAACTTAAAGAGTAGCAGACTATCAAATACATTTACTTATCTAGAAGCTATATAGGTGGTGAAGGTGGATGCTCTGACTACTGTGATGAGGTCCTATCCCTGCCTTTCAACTCATCCATCTTATTACAGATCTGGGTTATGCACTCCATCAGCCTTTCTACTGTGCTCTCCTACTGAAGGACTCTATCATTTGATGCGGACTGCCTATTAGATCCATTTACGGTGGATGTGGAGAATTATGAATAACATATGTTTGCAAATGAACCTAAGTCGAAAATCCTTCCATGGCGGTCCCTACTACCCACTGCATGAAGATATGCTTGACTTTCATTAACAGTTTTAGTGTTCTGAGACTATCGTTCAATACTTTCTTGTATTTTGGTCCTATCTTTATAATTGTTTATATTAATAAGTGATAGTTTTTAAGAATTAATATTAAAATATAAATTTTACATACATGAAGTTGTCTACATCAGGTGTTGATGAAGGTCACATCATCATGCTTCTTAGTGTGAGTATGCAAAAAAAGATGGCGTGGTGTAGGCTTCCTGCCCGTAGATTTTTCTTGCATCAAAATAAATTTTTATAAGTAAACTACAATTTACAAAAATTTCGACAAAATTTTCTCTATTTTTATGATATTTACCCCCCGTTTGACAAAAAAATTTAACTTAATAACATAACCATTAATGGCACTAGACATGTATAACATTATTATTCTCCATAATGCACATATATTTTCATTTTAAATTTCATACATCAAATTATATTGAATCAAATTTCATACATCAAAGTACAAAAATCAAAATATAAGTGTAAAGTTTTGATACTTACAAGTTAAAGTACATGCTCTTGGTGGGTTAAAGACCCTCCAGTGTGTACGAGAAGACTTTCTCTGTTTGGTCTCCCATATCTGTTAGCAAAATTGGGCTCTGAAATGGATATTACCTCAGGTGATGCCCAATATTGCTGCCAACGACTCCATTTTTCTTCAAATATATATAGTGGTTGTACACCATTCTTGTGTATCAAAGCAAGAAAGTCTCTATGACATGTAAGAGCTCGCTTTTCCCATACATTATAAATTGCAGCATCAAATTTTGGATCTTAAAAAAATCTTTCTAAAAAAAAAGAAAAACAAACTATAAGTACTTATAAATGACAATATTTATCTAATTAATGTATAAATTAGATAAAAATGAAAAAAATAAAGAATATATTTTGTGAACCTCAAACTCCTGATAATAAAAATCCTTTATTGGCTGAGAGACATTCTTCCATACATAATCCTAAAGATCTATCATTTCCTTAAACTTAGATGAGATATTTCTTGCGCACGTTCTAGATGGAACCAACCTAATATAAAAGTTATTTTAGATCATTTTCAAATTAAAACCTATAACTTCAATATAAACCTATGGTGTTATAATGTACTAATTTTTTTTACAATTTTACTTACATAGTATTGATAGTTGTGATGTACATTCTTCCATCAACTCCTTTAGCTTCAGGCTGGAGGTTACCTCCTTCATCTGTGACGTTTACCCCTTATATCTCTGTCAGTATAGGGGTGGTGGATGGTGTAAGGCTGCTGGATGGTGTACCAGGGCTGCTGGATGGTATAATAGTAGGCACAAAAGGTGATGCCTCATCTAGATGTGCAGTATCATTTGCAGAATGTGATGCTTCACTTGGAAATGCTGTGGCTTCCCCAAATTGTGGTAACTCGAACCTTTGTCGCATCATATCCTATTTTCTCTTTGGTGGTATATTTTTAACCTGAAATTCTAATTTTATTGAATTTTCTGGTAATAGAACAATATATAACAATATATTGTTGATGTAATAATATATTTATTCATATAATCGTCTATTACAAACACAAATTAATCACTATCAGCACTTAATTGTAAATCAAAATCCAACTGATCAGGCTCCTCTTCAGATCTCTCGCCCTTCTCATCCTCTCCAGATGAAATTTCAACATATTCATTATTTGGATCGTTCAAAGGTTCATTCTCGTCATATGTTACACATGTATTTATTTTATAAACATCTTCTTGAAATGTTTCACTTTCAATTCTCTTATTTTCTCCTTTTTATGTAATTCAAAAACACTTCTAGGTTTTACTTTGCATCCGGCTAACTAATATGACTTATCTCATCATAATATGGGAAAAGGAACATAATACACCTGGATCGCTTACATTGCGAACACGAAAGGTTTAAATTGTCTAAATCATCTTCGCTGGTTGATTTCAAGTAGATTGTATCGACTATGGACTTTTGTTCCAACATTAGGAGTTAGATCAAACCATTCACACTTAAATATCACACTTTACTTTTTTGGAAATGTGGGGTACTAAATTTCAAGTAACTCAATAATTTTACCATAGTAATCCATCAATTCTCCCTGTATGCAAACCCCACTATTTACTGTTGTCATGCTATGACTATGATATTATGTATAAAATTTGTATCCATTAACAAAATACATCGGATACGATTTAACAGTTCGTAAACGTCCTTTCACAAGATCACATACGAACTTATTCTCTATTGGATTTTCTAAAGCCTACACAAAAAACAATTTATCATATTAAATAGTATAATTTCATCTAATTACTTTGATATTATAATTCAACCATTTCAATTATTACAAGTGAAAACTTACATATTTTTTAAACTATCAAGGAAAGTTTCTTTCAACTTCTTTATTGATATTATCCTGTGTTGTTTCAAGAATTAGCTCACGTAACTATTCTTCGTATAATCTAAAAGCATTGTTATGTATTTTAGTTGTGAACAATAGTAACTTCGAAATCTCAAATAATCACTTTCAAAATCAACTTAAACTTACTGCATGAAAGGTTGAACCTCTTGAAAATTCAATAAAATATAACAATGGGCAACCTCTATTTCTTCTACTATTAGTATTCTTCTTGTTTCACGTTCATATGTTCTTCCTAGATATGTAAAAATGGATAACTTACCATCAACATCACCTGTTTCTCCCCCATCGTCATTACGAGGAACTTTGCTTTATTTTGTATGCATATGCGACTCAAAATAATGTGAACAAAATGTACTTGGTTCCTTCACTAAATAAACATTATATATCGAACCTTAAACTCTAGCCTTGTTTTTGACGTTTTTCTTCAAGTGATGTAAATACCTACATTACAAATAAGGATATTACAATTCTGTGATAAAAAAATGCTATAAGTTTTTTAAATATTAACTATAATTACCTCTCAAATGGATAAATCCATTGATATTGAACCAGACCAGCATGTTTAGCCTCGTGTACTAAATGTATTGGTAGTGCTCTATTCAATCCATGAAGCTTGGAGGGAAAATCCTTTCCAATTTACACAAGATAACTGGAATTTCCCTTTCTAGTTTTTCATTTCAGCCAACTTTACTTTAGATGATGTTAAGCTTTTGAAAAACAAACTTAATTTTGTTATAGCTTCCAAAATCTTATTTAGTAGTGACTCTCGAAATGCAATTAGAATTATCCTTTGCATAAACACATGACAATCATGATTTTTCATCTCAAATAATTTGTACTTTCCCATTTACACAAAATTTTCTTTTGTTTTTTTGTCTAAAATGTAACATGTGTTTGGATATTTACCAATGTGAAGATCCTTATCTATCTCATTCCTGCTATAAAAAAGTTTCAAATTAGCTCTTGACTTAGCATTGTCCTTTTTCCTCCCTTCAATGTTCTGTTGAACAAATTGTCAAAATATTTTTTCAATATGTATCACATCTAGATTGTGACGTAACAAATTAGTTTTCCAATATAGAAAATCCTAAAAGATACTTCGTTTTCTCTAACCGAAGTTTTTACTAATGCTTCTATTAACTTCTTCAGCTTCAAGTTCTATAACTTTCAGCAACCCCAATTCATCAATCTCCTGCAATATCTCTTCACTAACTTTATGAGGGGGAGGAGGTGTTTGTACCATCCTATTATTAATGAACTTTTGTTTATTGCGTCTAAATGGATGATCTAAACTAAGAAATTTCCTGTGATTGTCAAACCATGATGTTTTGGCCACATTAGGAAGATAAAACACATTAAAATCATTGCTACAATAAGGAGAGGCCAATTTCTTTACTGAGCTCCATCCGGACAACATAGCATATGCCAAAAAATCACTAATGATTCACATCAAAGCTGGTCTTAACAATTTTTTTTTAAGAGACACATCATATGTCTCCACACCAAATTCCTAAAGATGATACAATTCAGATACCAATGGTTATAAGAATACATCAATTTTATACTTTGGATTCATAGGCCCTGACACACTCACCGTTAAGAACATATATGCCTCATTCATACACATCATGGAGGCAAATCATAAGGAGTAATTATGATTAGCCATGATAAATATTATTGGCCTGATTGACCAAAGGGTTGGAATTCGTCTATCAACAATCCCAACCTAACATTTCAACTTTCAGCTGCAAACTTAAAATGGGTGTTATTGAAATATTTCCATGCGAGTGCATCCGATGGATGACTCATTATTTGATCTTCCTATTCATGTTCATTATGTCATCTCATATGAGATGCAGTAACATTAGAGGCATATAGTCTTTGAAGTCTTGGAGTTAGCGGGAAATAATACATCTGCTTCCAGGATACTAATTTATGTTTCATATAACGCTTTCTAGGTTTGAACCTAGATTGACCACAAAATTTGGACTTTTGTAATTCAACATCATCTCTCCAAAATAACATACATCCAAAATTGCAACAATCAAGTTTTTCAACTGGCAAACCAATACCCCTAATAATTTTCTTCATATTGTAGAAATTATCATCCATTGTATGATCAGGAGGCAATGATTCATTATACATTACAGCGAAAATGGAGTTTAGCGACAAACATTATTAACGGAAAACTTACACATTCCGTCGGCAAGCTAAGTTAGTGACAAAATTTACTGACAGATAAAGGCGTCGGAGAAACGACCCTAGGTAATGATTTATGACAAAACATATTTTCTGTCGCTAATTTATCGACGGATAATTTGTGTTACCGTCGGTGAATATACTGACTGTTATTTTGTGCTGTCGATAAGTTTTCGGTCGATAAAGTTACCGATGCACAAATCATGTTCTTCGGTAAATTTACCGACATAATTGGCTATTCCATCAGTAAGTTAACGACTAACATTACCTATAGTTCTTAGTTATCTGTCGATAAATCAAATAGATTTTACCGATGAATTTTATTTTTATGTAGGTAAATTTACTAAAATTATTTTTTTAATTTTTTGTTGCATTTAATTCTATTTGATAATATTATGTTGATGCATAATTTATACAATTATCCGTTATCTGTTGAAGATATTTTGATTTGTTTTTGCATTTAATTTGTTAAAACAAAAAGTTGATTGATGATATGAATTAAAAATTATCTTAATTGATAATAAAAACTCGTTTTGTACATAATAAGTATTTAATTCATATGAAATGACTACAAGTACGCTATTCATTTGGTGAACGCAGATGCTTTAACTACTGCGATGAGGTGCTGCCCTCCCCTTCAACTCACCATCTCATTACGAAGCTGAGCTATGTACTCCATCGACTGTTGTAATTGAGTTGCCAATGTCTGTACTGTGCTCTGAAGATCATGGACTTCATTAGGTGCGATCGCCTACTAGATGCTGCTGTACTGGATGTGGAGGGTTGCGAATAACATATGTTCGCAAATGACCTAAGTCAAATATCCTTCCACGACAGTCCCTACCACCCATTGTATGAAGATAGGTTTGACTCTCATCAACATCTTGAGACTGCTGAGACTATTGTTGGATACTTTTTTGTATTTGGTCCTATCAGAAGGCAATGTTTATGTTAGTGAGTGATAATTATTAAACATTAATATTAAAGCATAAATTTTACATACATTTAGTTCTCTACATCAGATGTTGACGAAGGTCACACTGTCATGCTTCTTAGCGTGAGGGTGCAAAAAGAGTTGACGGGGAATAGGCTTCGTGCCCATAGAGTTTTCCTACATCAAAATAAAATGTTATAAGTGAACTACAATTTATAAAAATTTTGGTAGAATTTCCTCTATTTTTATGATATTTACCCCCTGTTGAACAAAGAAAATAACTCAACAATACAACCATATATGGCACCAGACATTTATAACATTATCATTCTCCATAATACACATATTTTCATTCCAAAATTCACACATCAA
>JAOTAY010000002.1:11716870-11726953 GCA_025629805.1 Erythroxylum baracoense | reverse complement strand
ATTCCTACATCAAAATGATCAATTCTTACCCTAAATCAACATCAAACATAAAAGAATAACCATGAAGATCAAACTAAACAAAAACATACAAAATAAGACCTAAAACACAACATTAATAAACTATTATGCAAGAAACACATTCCAAATTTTTAGAAAAACACACACTAATGCACAACTATCAACTTCCCCATACTTAAATCTTTGCTTGTTCTCAAGCAAAATCAAACACAACCAATCAATTCCATCACTTCATTTTCACAAAGATCAAAACATGCAATCCCTCAAAGTTTGGCTAACTTAAATGTCAAGCTACTACACATATCATGACTACTTTTCATTAGAGTACCTAATCAAATTCAACTTATGGCACCATCACTCAAAGATAAGCATAAACGTAAAATGAATCTTCCCCACGATTTCACTCATTTCTCTCAAGTGTTTGATGGTTAGTGTTTCACTCAAGATCCCTATAGAAAACTACACTACCATAGGCTTACTAATACACCAATTCTCATCTACAATAATTATATGTAAAAATAGATCAAAAGGACTTGCTTCGGGTTGTCATGTGGTAAGGGTTAAGGTGGGTCAAACGAGGTAAAGGGTTTGATACAAGCATTCATAAAGTAATCAGTGAACAAAGGGATAACAAAATATATTTCTAAGATACACAAATGTAAATATATTACTATTCCACACTTATTGATGATACTAAAATGTTCTTCCTTTTTCTTTTCTTTTCTTTTTCTTTTTTTCAACAATTGAAGAAACAATGAACAAAATAGCAACCAAAAGCGATGCAGTCCAAGAATAGAAGTATCACTCAACTCATCTCGAAAAAAAATGTAGCAAAAATCCCAAACTAATGCATTACTTAATACTCTACTAAGCTTATGAATGGGTAAGCTAATGGAATTTTGAGTTTTTAAATGTGGGGTGTTTTTAAGAAACAAACGGGTTAAGGCTCACTGGGGGTTAGTAAGGGATAATAAAACGTAAGTCATTTAAGCCAAAGGTTAACACAAAAGGTCCTTAATCATCTTTATTAAGCTTACACCCAGTAGACTTAAATTAATTCAAAGCAAGTTCTAAAGGCAATAACCTAAGGAAATATCACACAAACAAAGAAATAAAATGACTATAGATGGAGTCATATAGTCTCAATCCTCACGTTGGCTCAAATAAAAATTCATTATGTGTCTCTACACTACCTCATTGCTTAAGTGTCAAATTCTGAGTAAGCTTATGCAACCAACTACTTTTTATCACTCAACATAGTTCACTCTCTACTCAAATAGCCTAATCCGAGTTCAAGCATGCATCCAATCTCATTCCAACTAGCATGACATAATCTCATGGAAAAACAAATCAAAATGATTCACGTGTGGTTCCATTTCTAACATAAAACAACATAAAACAACGACCTAATATGCCTAAAACATGCATCCTAATTAACAAAATGCAAACAATGACTAAGGAAAAAAAACAATGCAATTGACAAAGTAAATGTCATCTACCCACGCTTAGACAACATATTATCCTCAATGTGATAAGGCAACCACAAAAGGAAACTAAAACACAAAACACAACATCAAATAAACAAGCAAGTAAAACAACTAATAAGGTAAATAAAACAACATAAAAAGTAAAGGGTAATACAGCTTTATGGAGATTGTGGTGGTGAAGGCGTAGGGGAAGAGGTTAGCCCATCTTGGAGAGAGAGAGAAAAAAAAACTTACCAAATCCTTAGATTTTTTTTAGTGGATAACGTGAAATAAGTGTTAAGGGAGTGAATAATGATGGAAAAATGGAGAAAACACCGAGATTTGTGGGAAAGATGAAGGATTTGTGAGGTTTAAGTAAATGGGTGTTAGTATTAGAGTGAGAGAATGTGAGAAGATGAAGAAAGAAGAAATAAGGAGGGATTTTTAAAATCCTTCAGCTGGTGATCCCACGATCGTAGGAATCCCTGTGCTTCCCACGATTGTGAGTTAAGGCTCCATAAAGTTTCTGAAGAGCCTTCCCAAGTTTGTGGGAAACAAACCCTTTCCTACAATCATCGGCACTGTACGGACACCCAATCTTGATTTTCTAACTTTTAAACACTCTTCCAAGCTTAACTTGCATTCCCAGCTCTCAAGCAACCTAAAAACACATTAAAATCACCTAACCAACAAGAAATTTAAAGAGAAAATAAGTTAAAACTAAAACAAAACTCAAGTAAACACTAAGAAATCATAGCAAACTCAAACCAATCATAATCAAAACCAAACAAATCAAACAAAGAAGTAAATAAAGACAAATAAAAGAAAGGTAAACATGTTAAGTTAAGGTCATTAGCTTGACCATTCCACATACATTCATGAAAAGGTGGAAGAAAGGAAAGAGATGACTTCCTTTCTTGTGAGTATGTCCCTCCATAGTATGGCTTGCATCTATGCCCATTGACCTTGAATGCTTCACCTTTGTCATTTTCCAACTCTAAAGCTCCATGGGGAAACACTTAAAAGATCTTGAAGGGTCCACTCCATCTTGATTTGAGCTTTCTAGGAAATAACCGAAGTCATGAATTGAATAAAAGCACCAAGTCCCCCCTCTTAAACTCCTTCTTTTTAATGTGAGCATCATGCCAATTTTTTTCTCTTTCTTTATACAACATAGCATTTTTATAAGCTTCAAATCTCAACTCTTCCAATTCATCAAGTTGTAACAATCTCTTCTCACCCGCAAGCTTCCCATTCATATTTAACTTTCGAATTACCCAATAGGCTCTATACTCCAACTCCAAAGGTAAATGGCAAGCCTTGCCATACACAAGTCTATATGGAGTAATACCTATGGGTGTCTTGAAGGTTGTCCTATATGCCCAAAGTGTATCATCTAACTTCAAAGGCCAATCTTTCCTTGAAGTGCTCACTACCTTCTTCAAAATCTTCTTCAATTCTCTATTCACCACTTCCACTTGGCCACTTGTTTGTGGATGTTAAGGAGTCGTGGCTCGATGATGCACATTATATCTTTTCAATTGAGCTTCAAAGGGTTTGTTGCTAAAATGACTCCTTTAGTCGCTGATTATCGGTCTAGGCGCTCTAAATCTAGTGAAAATCTTCTTGATAAATCTTCACACTACCTTACCATCATTGGTTGGAATAGCTATGGCTTCAACCCACTTCGAAATATAATCAACTCCAACCAGTATGCATGTGTTACTTAAGGAGGATGGGAATGGCCCATAAAATTCAAGCCCACACATCAAATATTTCCACTTCCATGATGTTCTAAAGTGGTATCTCATCCCGCTTTGATATGTTGTCTACTCTTTGGCATCTATCACACTGTAGCATAAATTTTTGGGCATCTTTAAACAAACTTGTCTAATAAAACCCACATTCCAAGATACGAGCTATTTTATTGTTTGCTCTATAGTGTCCTGCATACACTGATCTATGACATTGAGTCAAAACGTCAGGCTTTTCATTTTGAGGGACACACATGCGAATCATATTGTCAACACAAATTTTATATAACACATGTTCATCCATAATATAGTGAGAAAATTGGAATAAGAAATGCTTCCTTTGTTGATATGAAAGATCAGAAAGAAGAATACCACGTGAGAGGTAGTTTGCAATATCTTCAAACCAAAGATGAAATGAATTTTCTACCATTATTAAAGCCTCATCAGGAAAGCACTCCTCAATTTCCTCGTCTTCTTCATGGTGCCCCCCTTTAAGCCGGTGATAGGTGGTCTGCTATAACATTTTCTGCTCCCTTCTTGTCTTTAATCTCAATGTTGAATTCTTACAGTAGAATCACCCACCGGATGAGCCTAGCCTTGGCATCTTTCTTGTAAAGAGATATCGTAATGCCACATGATCTGTAAAAACAAAAACATGTGAGCCTAAAAGATAAGAACAAAATTTATCACATGCAAATACCACAGCAAGCAACTCCTTTTCCGTAGTTGTGTAATCCAGTTGTGCTCCCATCAAGGTCTTGCTTGCGTAATAAATGGCATACAGCCTCTTTTCCTTTCGCTGGCCAAGGACACAGTCAACAACATGATCGCTTAAATCATAAATAATCTTAAAGGGAACAGATCAATCCCACGATGTCAGAATGGGTGCTATTGTAAGTGCCTTCTTTAACTTGTTAAAAACATCCAAACACGCATCTTCAAACACAAAGGCACATCTTTAACTAATAAATGAGTCAAGGGTCTAGCGATAAGAGAGAAATCCTTGATGAACCATTTGTAGAACCCTGTATAAGCAAGAAAAGCTCAAATTCCCTTGATGTTGGTGGAAGGTGGTAGCTTTTCAATCACTTCGGTTTTTGCTCGATCCACTTCAATCTCCTTGTATAAGACTTATGGCCGAATACAATTCCCTCTTGGACCGTGAAATGACACTGCTCCCAGTTCAAAACTAAATGAGACTCCTCACATCTTTGAAGCACTCTGTCTAAATTAAACAAACATTAATCCAAAGAATCTCCAAAGACAGAGAAGTCGTCCATAAATACCTCCATGAAGTTCTCATTCATGTCCGCAAATATGGTCATCATACAACTTTATAATGTGGCAGGTGCACTGTATAAACCAAAAAGCATCTTCCAATAAGCAAAAGTCTCATAAGGACAAGTGAAAGTGGTCTTCCAGGTATATAAACACTTAATTGTACCTTAAATATCCATCAAGAAAGCCACCCTCTCAATCATTTGGTCCATAAAAGATAAAGAAAAATGGTCTTTCTTGGTGGCCAAATTGAGCTTCCTATAATCAATACACACTGGTCAACCTATGATGGTCCTAGTAGAAATCTTTTCGCCTTATTCAATCTCCATCACTATGATGCCACCCTTCTTAGGCACACACTGCACTAGACTCACCCACTCACTATCTGAAATGGTGTAAATAATCCCTGCATCCAAGAGCTTCACTACCTCCTTTTTTATAATTTCTTGCATGTTTGGACTTTGCCTCACCTTCACTATCTTACATCCTTCTTCAAGGTTAATCTTATGCATCACCACAATCTGCTAATCCCCCTAATATCATAAATTTGCCACCCTATGGCTTTCATCCTCTTCTTAATTGTCTCCACAACTTTCTCTTTTTGCTCACAATTCAATTGGTTAGAGATAATGATGGGTAGGGTATGGTTCTTACCTAAAAAGTTGTATCTCAAGTGGGAAGGTAGGGGTTTAAGCTCTAAAGTGGGTGACTTAACAATGGAAGGTGATGTGGGTGTATCTGTTCCCTCCAACTTCTCTAGCTCAACTTCCTCACATAATTCCTCTTCTTTCACACTCTTATCCCTATGCACTTCAATAACTTCATTAACTTCCTCTTCAACCTCCTTCACACACTCATCGACAACTTTAATTTTTATACATACAGTACCATCCATCTGTTTCTTCAAAGATTTAGACATGTTAAATTCAACATGCTCATCACCAATTCTCAAAACAAGTTTTCCTTCATGCACTTCAACTAATGCTATACCGGTATTAATAAAAGGCCTGCCCAAAATCGATGGACAATGTCTATATGCTTCAAAATCTAATACGAAAAAATCAACAGGAATGATAAATTTATCTACTTTTACTGACACATCTTCTACAACTCCAAATGGCCTCTTAATGGATTGATCTACAAGCTGAATGAGGCTTAACCTCTCCTAATCCTAATTTCCTGAAAAAAGACAAAGGTACTATGTTAATACTTGGAACTAAATCACATAAGCATTTAGAAAATTCAAAGTCATCAACAACACACGGAATAATAAAACTCCCTGAATCTTGTAGTTTTGAAGGCATTGTGCTTGAGATGATCAAACTACAATTCTCCGTCAAGTTTACCGTCTGATTATCCTCCCAGATGTGTTTATGTGTAAGTATGTCCTTATGAAACTTCAAATATTTGGGCATGCACTCCAAGGCTTCCACCAATGATAAGTTAATTTGAAGCTTCTTCAGTTTCTCCAAAAACTTAGAAAATTGAGTGTCTGCCTGATGTTGTCTCACCCTTTATGGATACGGGAATTTAGGCTTATAGGGTAGAGGTGGTACATATGGGCCTCTCTTCTACTTTCTCTTCTTCTATCTCATTGCCTTTCTCCTTCATTTGATGCTCCTTTTGTACAGTTGGCTCCTCCAGTTGATTGCTACTTTGAAGTATGATTGCCTTGAGTTGTTCCTTTTGGTTGGCTTCAGTGTTGTTTGATAGGGTACCTGCATTTCTAGAAGACAAAGCAGTAGCAAGTTGACCTGCCTAAACCTCCAAGTTGTGGATGGAGAAAGCACGTTCTTTAAGATTTGGTCAAATTTGGCATCCTGGCTTACAAACATCCGTTTCTGATTCTCTTCCTGCCTTCTTTGACTTTCCTTTTGGCTTAAGAATTTAAACCCCAATGCGACTATTAACTTGTCCATTTTGCTCTCTAAAGACCCAAGATGGTCTTACTGAAATCCAGGCGATTCTTGTGGTTTCAGTTGGCCACCTTCATTGTTAGTAGTCCAAAAAAATTTTGGGTGATTTTTCTACCCTAAAATATAAGTGTTAGAGTATGGATTGTTACCTCGATATGGTTGGCTCAAGTAATTTACCTATTCTGCGCTACTAGCTCCTAACAAGAAGCATTCTACTGTGCAATAGTTGTCCTGCCCATATAACTCATATTGGACCTGTATGGCTTTAACTGTGGATGAAGAAGCTCCTTGTATGTTGTTCAACTTCTTAGTGAGAGCAATAATCTAAGCTTGTAAGACTGTGATAGAATCAATTGGAATCATGCCTTTTTATTCCTTTGTGCCTTGCCTACTCCTTTCATTTGACCACATGCAACTATTACTTGCCAACTCCTCTAAAAGATCATGAGCTACCTCAATGGTTTTCCTCATCAACGACCCTCTAGAAGCTGCATCTATCATCCCTCTTATAGTCTGATTCACACCATTATAAAATGTCTGTAGTAAGAACTCTATTAGAAGGTTGTAGTGTGAGCAACTCTTTGAACCTCTCCCAAGCTTCATATAATGACTCCGCATCATATTGCTAAAAGTTTGTAATTTCCTTGATGATACGCGTAATCTTTATTGATTGGAAGTACTTGGCAAGGAAGGCTTGGGCTACTTGCTTCCATATAGTAATCTGAGATGCACTAAGTGAGTTGTACCATGCCTTGACTCGATCTCTCAAAGTGAATGGAAATAATCTAATCCTTACAGCATCATCTAGCATCCCTTGGAATCTAAAAGTGTCACATATCTCCAAAAATTTTTCTAGGCGGGCATTGGGATCTTCAGTTGATAACCTATATAATTGAACACTATTCTGGAGTATGTCCAAGAGTGCCGGCTTGATTTCAAAATTGTATGTTGTGACTACAGGCCTTACAACCCCTTGTGGACTAAATTCGGGCCTCATAAAATCTATCAATGTTTTTTCGGCCCCTCTTTGTTCTCCTTCTTTCGCTATATTTGTTTGAAGATTTTCTTGGCACTTTGCTCTCCTTGACCTCCTCTCTTGTCTTGTAATATCAAAAAATTCTACTTTAAAAGCTGCGTCGGACCTTCTTGTGCTCCTTGTGTTCATACACCTGTAAATACACAAGGAAAAATATCAAACACTCTCAAATCAAAGTTACCCAAACTAAATAATATACTAAACAAACACTCTCTTATTGATATGTTTTATTTATGTTGCCTAGTACATTAGCGACTTTGTAACTTAGGTTACTATTTTGTCAAATATTTACAATAGATAGAAATTAGGAAAAAGGGAATCCTTTATAGAGGTTCTTGTTGATTTCAAAACCAATTCACTAGTTTTACGCTCAAAATCACAAGTATATTGGGTGTAACTTGTAGTAAAGAACAAATATCGATCCCTCAGAGATTGTGTTTAGACACTACTTACTTCAGTATGCGTTGTTTGAGAATCAATTATAATAAATATAAACTGAAAAATTAAACTAAATCAAACAACTAACAATGAACAAATGATAAAGCAAAATTGCAGAAACTTGGAATTCAATATTTAACAATTAGAGATCACTTTTTCCCTATCTTGTCTCCCTCCGACTTTATTAATTAAATTGTGCCTCACCTAAGATGTCCTAATGTATTAACTACCCTCTCTTAAGGTGTAATTAATTGTCTCTATCCAAATTAAATAGAAATGATTAAGCAATCTCTCAAACTACAGAAGTAGTCCACAAATTCAACTAGTTATGAAGTTATCCTATAGGTAATCAAATAATTAGCCAAGATCTCTCTCTAAGTAATTAATTAACTTAATGAATTTAGGTCTATAGAGTGCCAATTCTCATTGTACAGCCCTACACAATTTACCTAACTCAATTTCCCAATATATTGTAAGGTATAAGCTCAGTATTCATCAAAAGCATTATTCATTCAAATCAACAAAGTAGGATTCAATAAGTAGTTCAGAAGTAATCTCTACAATTAATCATGGCCTTTTATTTAAGGATAGAATTGTGAGTTTTTAATACAGAAAGGTAGTGGTTAAGGACTGATTTTTCTTTTTTCTCTCAGTTTCAAGTTTAGAGGTCTATATTTAGAAGATCTTGGATATCATTTAGCTCAATCTTTAGCTAGATCTACCTTCTTTTGGATTCCAAACTTATACTTCTGTTTTTAAATCCTTTTAAGTTCACCCTTAATAATCTTCAATCTGGAAACCAATTTGTAAGCTTCATATCCTTTAATTGGAGTGTTAAGGCTTATTTTGACGATATCTTCAAATTCATCTAATTTAACTAGATGATTAAAGCATCTGAATGGAGTTTTTAATTTCCTTTTACGCTTTTCCATGTTGATTTCCAATGGTATATGGTCTCAAAATCTGTAATTACTGAACTAGGCTATTGAGTTTGTGAATTTCAATATCTAATCTCAGTTTACCATATATCCATCCAGTTGCTTCCTTATGAAGTGTCTATTTTCTTGGTTGTTATTCCAAAAGAAGAGATTTCCCCTAATAATAAGGTCTAATCGACCTAAGTTTCTTAGGTAATCTTTAAGGTCTTTATCCATTTTTCCTATTGTATTACTTGGACCTTCAGCTTCATGGGAAATACATAATGAAGTTGAAGTCACTTAAGACTATATAATGTTGTTGAAGTCACTTAAGACTATCTAGGGTTCTTTAATTGTTTTTCCCATCTCCTCTATATCCTCCCATATTTTCTTCCTTTGAAATGCTTAATTTTCTATATATATAAAGGTGATGTGCTGCTTGTCTTTTAATAAAGTTAAGTAGATCTCTATGTTGATAAATTGGATCTCTAATGGTTTGTTTTTAATATCAGAAATTAGTTTTAATTGAACTTTTGGTTGCAAATCATTAACTACCGCATTCCATGTTTTTGATAGGAAAGGAAGAGAATTATGTTTACAATGAACAAGTATAGAAGGAGAAGGAATTTGGGAGGGTGATTAAGTCAAATTCATGATTCAAACAAGGAAGTTAGATAGAGTTTGGAGGGGTAACAGCTGCTGGTGGATAAATAAAAAGTGTAGGTTTTAGAGAAGTTGAAGAGTTTGATAGTAATTAAAGGAGAGAAGTGGTAAAGAGATGACATAAGAGGAGCATTCTTTATTGAGAAAGGAAGAAGTCTTGATTTTGAAGTTAAAAAAACTGATCTCAATTGAGCTAAAGAAAAGGAAACTGAAGTTTGGCTAGTAGTTGGAATTGAGGATGTGTTAGCAGTAGGTGAGGTCGGAGAGGTAATGAATGCAGTCATAAGCAATGTTACGAATACCGCACCAAGCTTGGTATTGGATTGAGTTCTAATACGGTACGGTACTGTACCGGTACCGGTCAATACCGGATACTGTTTGGGTCATTTTTAAATTTATGAAATAGTCCCTGAATTTTTTAAAAATTACAAAATAATCTATTGTCATATTGTACAGTTGTGTTGTATATTTTTAACCTTGTATCCAAAAATCAAAATAATAAATAATAATTAAAATTAACATGAAATAACAATAATTTTTAGATATTTCACATATAAATAATAACCACAATTTATATGAAAAAAGACAATCATTATC
>JAOTAY010000002.1:11691465-11716770 GCA_025629805.1 Erythroxylum baracoense | reverse complement strand
ATGATAACAAATAATCATAATTTAGAAAGATAAAAGTGAATGAACTATTTTTATTCAGATAATGAATAAGAAGACATCAGCAATATACACATATGCTATCTTCTCTTCTTGTATCTTTTCTGCTTTTCTTTCTTCTGCTTTTCTTTCTTTTGCTTCTGCTTTCTCCCCCTATTCTTCTCTTCTTTCTTCTTCCTTCTTTCTTCTACTCTTCTTTTCTTTCTTTTATTTCTGCTTTTGCTTTTCTCCCCATGTTCTTCTTCTTTCTTCTTCCTTTTACTTTTCTCCCCCTTTCTTCTGTTCTTCTCCCCCTATTTGTTATTAATCAAAAAGGTTATCTCAGATGTTTCATGATTTTAGAAAATATACGTTGCATGTCAGTAAGGAATGGGATGTTAAAGAATCAAATCAATTGTTACATCTTCACTATCAGATTTTCCCTAGTGTATGCTTCCAACCTTAGCTTTCAAAAGGATAAATTGTGGATGGATCTATAGAATCTCTAGCTCAAAATTCGCTCTCCATGGCTCGTAGTAGGAGACTTTAACTGCTCCCTTAGCTGGAATGAATTTGAAGGGGGAAGAAGACACATCTAGGTATGATAAAAGAATACTCCAATTTTTTAATAAGGATGGATTTGGTATACCTCAACTCCACTAGAAGGCTATTTACCTGGTCTAATAATCAACAAGGCAGCCTTCCTATTAAGAAGAAATTAGATAGATCACTTATGAAATCTGAATGGCTAACCCAATTTCTACACTCTTTTATATATGTTGGCAAGTCAGACCACTCTTTTATGCTGATCCAAAGGCTCACTGAATCTAGAACAATGTGAGCCCCCTTTAGATTTTTCAATGCTATCACTGGTATGGATGGTTTTTATGAAGTTGTTAATAGCTATTGGAATTATAAAGAAATAGGTTTTAGCTCTTATCAACTAATGCTCAAGCTATAACTAGTAAAGGCTGCTTTTAAGAAGTTCATGCTTAGAAGAAATCCAAATCTTCAAACTCTTAAAGAGAAACTTAATTATGCACAAGAAACTTGTTATAAGTCTCCTTATAATTTTGCATTTAGACAAGTAGAAGTGACATGCCTTCGAGAATATCAGGAAGCTCTCACATTTTATAATTCATTCCTGAGGTAGAAAGCTTGGCTCAACTGGTTGAAGGAAGGTGACTTCAATATCAATTTTGTCATTCATCCTCACTCGCTAGAAGAAATATCAAAAAGATCTCCATGCTTCATAATGATAGATGAAAAGCTCATTTCGACTAGAATTCCTTATTATAGTTAGCCAAAAGTTACTTTATTGCACTGATGGTAAATGCAGATTATACAACACTAAGTCCTAATGTGCTAACGTTCTTTAATTGCAATGTTGATCCAGGAATAAAGGATTTTCTGATCTATCCTATAACTAAACATGATGTTAAAAGAATCCTCTTTAACTTACATCCTTCAAAATCCCCTAGATCCGATTGTTTTACTACTATGTTCTTCCAACATACTTGCGAAATCATTAGTAAGCTTTTTACTAAGGCTATTCTGGATTTCTTTTAATTCTTCAAAATTGTTTCAAGAAATCAAATATACATCTACATGAATCTGAAGAAATAATAACCTCATATTATAAGTGATTTCCATCCTATCTCCTACTGTAATTCAATCTATAAGGTGATATCTAGGCTTCTTACAGAAAGACTCAAATTGGCCATTTCTGACATTGTTAGCACAGCACAAGTTGTTTTGCTCTCTGACATATATACTGGGGATAATATTATGCTGATTCAAGAACCATGCAAGGACTACAATTTTAGTAAAAAAACTCAATTGTTGCCTACTAAAGATAGACTTCTTCAAAGCCTTTGATACCATTAGTTGGCAATTCATTCAGCAATGTCTTCAAGCTTTGCACCTTCCTTCAACTTTTATTGAGTGCATTATGAAATGTATACAAAAGGTTGTTATTTAAATGGTAGAATATAATAAAGTAGGAAAAAGTTTAAGGAATAGACAAAAAAGCCCTTTGAGTTAAAATTCTTCTTAGGGCCAGACAATAAGGGAGTGAAACCAAATGCTTATAGATAAACCAATAAATGCAACAGAGAATAAAGTAGTTGAGCAAAGGAACATGGCAAGATAAGCGAGACTAAAGAGACACAATTGAATCGATTGGTATGTGGATAAAGTTTCTCATATTATAGAGAAGGGAGAGTCTTTCTCTCTAAACATGGTAAACATAGCCTATTACTTTCACATATTAACTTACTAATATCACCAAGGATTAAAAAAAATTAGCAATAATATATTTCTAGTCATCAAAACTATGGGTTATAACCTTACCTAATCCAATAGTTTCCCCCTTTTTTATGATATAAAAAAATTTAATGGTATTGGGCAAAATAAATTAGAATGTGTAAGTTTCCCCATGTTAAAGCAATATATAATTCAAAATCCCCCTTCATTTATGCATCATCAAATGATCAAGTTTTAATGTCATTATTCTTTACCCCTTTTTCAATACTAAAAAAGGTATATGACATACAAATCCATAAGCAAGGAAAAAATAAATAACTTCCCTTCCATTTTTCAAAATTTTATCATATAGGCAAATATTACATGCAAAGTGTTTATAAAATCAAATAGCATTATTATAATTCTCATACATCAGTTTTAAAGATGAATCTATCTTTCTCCACCTATGTATATTTAACAATCCTTTCTCCCCTTAAATATCTATTTCAAGTTAATATGCTCAAATGTTATCAATATAAGAATGAGTTCATACTCCTTCTCTTCCTCTCTTGGCTCAATAATTGGTCTTATGATACCAACTTCCTTAATTGGATCATAAGAGGGCCTTTGGTGATTTTCTTTTAAAATTAATTGTTAGAAATACACTGTTATTCCTTATTTGACATTGACGGACGTTAGACCAATCGTTGGTATTCATTTTATTTAACTTGATATTGACCTATAAATTAAATAAATCAAAATGTTCTAGGTTCCACATAAAATTAGGTCCTCGAAGATTAATTCTTAAACATTTTTCAACCCATATATTTTTAAAATTTCTTAACAATCGGTTTCTTATAGAGCAATTTATATGAATATGTTCATAATCACCATAAAAGTGACACCTCATCTAAGCCCTAAGAAATGGTTTAGAATATGACATGCTCTTTTGGTATAAATATGGCCTATAGTGGTTTTGGGCAAATGTCATGGTTCTTTGTTTTTCATAAGGCCTAGGGTGATAATGAACTTGTTTTATACTATTTTGATGATAAAGAGGAATATTTTCAAATCAACTTTTCTCATTCATATGAGTCTTTTAGGCTCCATTTGTTAGGCATATTTTGAATAGCAAGCTTGAAGCCTAAAGAACTCAAGTGATAGCCATATTTTGAATAGCATGCTTAGACCAAAGGTTAGCAATTGGCTAGGTCAATTGGGGCCCACCCAAGTTTGAGTCCGTGCTCGATCAAACGTGGGCAGCCTAAAGCAGTTCTCTAGTGAACCCAGCCTGAAGCCCTAAAATTTTAGAAAAAAAAGCTTAAGCTTGACCCAAAACTCGGTCAAACTAGGCTGAGCATGTTAACTTCAAGCTAGGCCTGTGCCAAATTGCCATGTATACTTGGAGCCTAAAGAACTTAAATGAATGAGAAGAATATTATATGCTCTTTTAATGTTAAATTGTATGAAAATTATGCTTATTTTTTCCTTGTGAACCATATCTTTTAGATTTAGAATGTGAACCATATGTAAATGTGTGGGATTTCTTTTTTCCTTAAGTACTAGAAGATGTTGTACGAGCATTAAAATTTTCAATTCAATAATTGAATTATATATGCTTATATGATGACTTAGACAATGGATCATCATTGTAAATATGATTTCCCTTTAGAAATTTTTTCTTGGCATTAACTGTCGTACTTCCAAAAATGTACCCAATTTTAGGCCTATTATTTGAGTTCTTTAGGCTCCAAGCATGCTATTCAATTTTTCACTTCTTAGAGTGAATTTAGATCATGTCTTTAGGTACATTGATCTCCTTCATCAATGTCTCATTTTTGTAAAACAAACCATCCACTTTACCATTAATAATAACCACATTTATAAATTCTATGATATCATGCATATCATATTTTAACTTTTCATTTTCATTCATGCATGTACTTAGATTTTTTGAACCTCATTATACTTGGAAGATATTTTATTTCTTTTCAAGCTCATGATTTCTAGGCATTAAACAAGTTTTCACAAAATGAATTTTCACTATTATCATTATAATATTAACATTAAGAGAGTTTAAACTAGAGGATATCTCATTATTATATGTCATAGATCACATGTGAGTCATCTTATCATTTGATACTTTACTTTTAAAATCTCTTGTATCATCCCACTTGGTCTTTAGTTCTCTCTTCCTCCTTTCATCCTTCCCCTTCTTTATACTTCATTCTTTATTATCATTTAAATTCTTATTAAGCTCATTATGATTAATATTAATATCATTAAAACAATTTTCATTTTAATAATCACTAATATTTTTAAGATCAAATATGTGTCGAATATTGTGAACATTTTGAAACATTAGGAGTTTAAGAAAAAAAATACATTTCTATCTAATGTGGAAAACAAAATGCTCATTACTTCACTATTTAATGAAATGAGTCTATTTTAACTTCTATTCCACTCACTATTCTCTATAATCTCCCATAAATCAAATTCTTCTATCAAAAAAAAATCTCATCCTAATTCTTCAAAACAAGTAATTATTTCTTAAAACAATGAAGCGATATCAATGTCTTGGCCTTCTTGTCAAAAAAGTGAATCAAATTATTCCATATTGAAATTTGCTTAATTTTTATAGTAATCTGTATGCAATGAATAAGACCCATTTTGTTACTAATTATTTGTTTTAGGATAGCACACGAGAGGGAGTGAATTGTATGTACGCTTTTGCTATTTATAAAATAATTAATAATTACTTACTTTAATGAATGATTATGGCATTTATAATGGTTCAAGTAAACAACTGTTGGCCTACGTCAACTCTCCAAGCTCCACTTGAGATTCATTATCTTCTTCCTTTAGTGGGTGAAAAAGAACTATCCATGCAACATCTTCAATGCCATAATTGATGAGTTACCATTTACAAATATGATTCAAGGTCAAGGGAAACCCTCTTAAAGTATATCCCAAGCAATTTCCCTAACCATAACAAGCATACAACTGAAAAACTACTTTTCTTGTCCACAAAAATAAACAAAGTTTTAATATGTGTTATATAATACAAACATGTATTTTCTAGCCTCTCAAGGCTCTTAAAAACTCTTGAGGATATCCAAAAAACTTTCCACAACTCACATATGATCTATTTATTCTCAAATTAACCTAAAATAGTCATTAGAAACAAAAACTAATTATTATAATAACTAATAATAGTCATATTGGTCAACCATTCTAGTACATTAATTAAACAATTGTGCCACATTGGTCAATCAATATGGTCATAAACTCTTGATATATCTTTTCAAAAAGGCATAGATTGACCACAATACCATGCTAGTCTATCAGTATACCCAAAACCTGAACATTGGTCGCCCAAATCCTCATATTGATTGACCAAACTTCCTAAAACAAGTTCTTTCAAAGATTAAAACACACTCTTTAATTAAAATATTGATTCAAAATCATTTCAAAAGCTCTCAAAAAGTATTTTTTTTTGGTAAGTCAGAAAAATTAATAAATGAAACAAAGACATGTACAAAAAGTTCACGCCCAAGTGCCACGGAAGGCACAACTAGCTAATATATAGCAATTAGTCACAGTACAATCCAAGATGGAAACACTTAGGGATAAATGTAACTAAGGAATTAATTATTTAATATGATGTTAAATTAATTATTTCATTAAAAGTTTACTTCATTATGTAATATATTAATTAAAAGACGATCTATTTCTTTTTTTACTTATAATTTATTTTCTATAAGTAATTGACAACGATTTGATTGGTTTTTTATTAATGAGTGAAATTATACAATTTCTTGTTAATTTATTGATTTATCATCTTTACATATCACTACTGTTATTAAATAGTATAATAACATTTAATATGTAATATTAAATTATTTTAATATTTAATTACGTAGATAATAATACATGTATTTTATATAATAGTAAATTATATATTCCATTTATTATCTAATAATTCTAATAAGATAATCAATTTCTTATTTTTATTATAATACACATTTTCAATTAATTTTATATGTTAATCAATTATACAAAATAAATTATAGATGAAAAAGAGAAATCTATTGTCTTATCTATTAATATTTTTTCATAATAACTTAAATTTTAAGGAAAGACTTAGGAGATCGTTTGGTTGCACTTCTACTTCTGTGTTTGTTTCTATTTTTTTCTACTTTTGTTTTCAAATTTAATTAAAAACTTACCTATTTGGGCTTTTGTTTTAGTTTTAGTTTTGGATTCTTCCAATTTTTCAAAACTCATGAAAACCATAAAAAGTAATTTTTGTTTTATGTTTTTTTCCACAATCTGATTTACTATCATCTAAATATATATTATTTAGTTATTTAATATATTAATTTTTAATAAGTATTATAAATATTTTAATTTAATATTATATATTTAAAACTAAAACTAATTATTAATATGAATTATAAAAATTTTAATTATAATTAATAGTTTTATTTATTTTTTATTTTAATTAAATATAATAATTATTAATAAATATAAATTAAATTTAAAAATATCATCAAAATATATAAATTTCAAATAAAATTTGATTTAGTAATAAAAATATATTTAAAATACAATTTTAATTTTAGATAAAAATAATTTTAAATTATTTATTTTAATCAAATAAAATAATTTTATTAATAATTTGTTAATAAATATTATATAAGTAAATTTATTTAATTAAAATTAATTTTTATGTTTTATCCAATAAGTAATTATTATCAGTGTTAAAAATATAATTATATTGACATAGACAAAAATACAAGTTTTTATTTTTATTTGAAAAAACATAAACTAAAAACATAAAATGAAAACCAAAAATTGAAAACTAAAAATTAAAAATTAAAAATTGAGAATTACAACAAAAAAACAACAGTAAAATCAAACGACCTGTTAAGAACATACCAAATGGTTCTTAAATGTATATTTACAAATATACATATATTGAAACCTTTTATTTAAATAATTGCAGCCCTTAGATATTAGGGTACATCCTAAATCTACCAATTTATTTAAACATTCTTTCACCATTTTCTTAAACTTTTAGATTTGAGAACGAGATCACAAGGGAGAATTAAGATTATTGTTGCTTTTTAGTTCGTGGCTAGAATTAAATATTGACAAAAGGACTTAAATTACATCTTAATATTTTATTAGAATTTAATTTAAATTCACCAAAACATTAAAAAAACTTTAATATTTTGTATATACTCAATTCGAACTAAAAATCAATATCCCTAACAACATTTAGGATTTTATGCATCTTCGTGGTGAACCGAATTTGTGTTCAACACTATTTCTTTGTCTTTTACAATAGTATTGTCGCCATAATTTACAGCATTGTCACTTCTTCTTCCTCAACCCTCAGTTAAATCACATTTCGCTGTCCTTTGCACCCTTTATGACTGGTGAAAGAGAGAAATGGAGCCTGAATTTGAACCTGACCTATGAACCGATTCATTGAAAACACGTGAGTATGAACTTATGAATCAGTCCATTATTATCTTTAATTATCTGTCAATTAATACATGTAACCTATTGATTACCAATGAGAAGAAGATGGCGTGAAGAGAAAATAATGGTGCTTGTAATATCAGTAGTAGTAGTACTGGTAGGAGAAGAAGAATTTCAGGTTTACAGCCGCTTTGATGCGTGGTTTTTCTTCTTCAAGATTGGTTAGAAAGTTTAAGGATGCTCTGCGTCTCTTTAGCCAATATGCTTCAATTTCGCCCTCTAAGTTCTATCATCCATGTCTATAAACTCTTCATTGCTATTTCCGGAATGAACTAACATTCCACTATTATCTCTTTTTTAAACATCTTAAATATTTTTGTATTGATCCGCTTTTGTTTTTGTAAGTTTTAATTTTTATTTTTAGATAAAAACAAATACCCATTTGATTATTAACATTAATATAGTTATATTTTTATTATTAATGATAATTACATATCAGATAAAACTTAAAGATAAAATATTTTTAATAAATTCAATTTTTTAATTTTTTATATAATATTTAATAATAAATTATCAATAAAATTATTTGATTTTATTAAAATTTTAAATTTTATTTTATATATATTTTAATTATTTATCAAATTTTATTTTTGAAATTTATATATTTTGAAGATATTTAAATTTAATTATATTTAATAATAACTATCAAAATTAATTATATTTATTAAATTATTCATAATTTTATTAATAATAATTTAAATTCATTAAATATATAATATTAATTTAAATTATTCATAATCCTTATTAATAATTAATATATTAAATAATTAAATAATATATATTTAGTAGATACTAAACTACATTATGAAAAAATAGAAAATAAAAACTATTTTTTGATTTTATAAATTTTGAAAACTAAAAAAATTAAAAACAAAAAATTTAAGTAGATAAATTTTTTATTAAATTTAAAAACAAAAACAAAAAATAAAAACAAAAGGATTCGGGTTTTGTAATCATAATCATCTGAAAACGAATATCAAAATAAGAGTATAAGTTGGGCTACATAAAAAGAGGTAGTCAATGCCTGTGGGCTTAGGCCTATTGACAAGTTCCTGGCACTGGCATCTTTTCCAACATTATCTTCCTTCATAGTTTATACGGCTATTGCGGCAATCCATCCCCGTATGGTAAGTAGAAGGGAGAATAGAGTGATACGGGGATCCACAATCCATGGGGGTTTTACAGTGGCGTCCGCCTATGACCTCATTGCAGGTAATTCTACTGAAGCGTCCAATAAGTTCTAGGACTTAATATGAAAATGGGATGGGCCTCAGAAATTTCGAACTTTTCTCTGGCTGTTGGCGAAGCAGAAACTGCTAACTAACCACCAGCGCGTGGTTCGCTACATATCAATAGATAGTAGCTGTCAAGTTTATAGGCAAGAAGAGTCTATAGTGAGATCTTTTTGGAATCAATTTCCTAATGAAATCGTAGATACAACTTTTTTTCAACAGAGTGAGAGGCTGTGGATATAGTCTAACCTAATGAAGCAGGCTCAACTCCATCAGATCGAATGGTCTACTATTTATGGCATTGTTTGCTAGTTTGTTTGGCAATGGTGTACTAGATGTCTTTTTGATGAGGGCTTTCGTTGGCCGGAGGTAGGATCTAGGATCTAGGATCGTTTTGGATTACGCAGTGTGGGTAGCACGGGCACGCATTATGGAATACCATGTGTTCAGGACTCAGGGCGTCCCTTTGGGTAGTTTCGTTGGGTGGACCAAACCCCCAGAGAATTGGGTCAAATTAAACATAGACGGTGCGTTTAAATTAGGCCTCAATCGGGCTACTGCTGGAGGGTTAATTCGAAACAACAACGGCCAGTGGTGTGGTGGACTCCAACAAAATATTGGAGAGAGATCGGTTTTGACTGCAGAACTCTGGAGTGTCCATACGGGTCTAACCCTAGCATGGGATCTCAACTATAGACGTGTGCTTGTTGAAGTGGATTCTCTAGAAGTTATTAACATTTTCTCGTCTTCTTTTCACTTAGTTCTCTCTAAGGAAAATTCTTTGTTCGCAGGTATACATGTGTTACTCCACCGAGCATGGAAAGTGTAGTTGCAGCATATCCACTATGAAGGGAACCAGTGTGCAGATAGTTTGGCGTCGCACGCTTGGCACTCAAGCCCAAGATTGCATTTCCTTCGGGAGCCTCCGAGGATCCTCACGGAACTTTTACACTGTGACATGAACGGAGATTTACATCGCCGTACACTACGCTAGTGGTGTCTTGATTTTTTGTTTTTTTTGTTTTGCTTTTCCTTGTAATTAAAAAAAAGAAAAGAAGGAACGTGTACTTCCAGTGAAATTAATAACGAAAGCATCTACTTTCCTTTCCTTGGTATCTGACATCAAAGACTAGGATCTAATTAAGCAAATAAATATTTTTATTTAAAATGATTGTTTTCTATTTTTTAAAAAAAATCTATAAAAGGATATGGATAAAAGATATATTAAAATAAAAATTCCAAATTTCAAATTCCAAATTCTGAATTCTGAATTCTGAATTATTAATTCTAAATTTAAAATTTAAAATTTTTGTAATGAATTTCGATAAATATTATCTTACTAAAACCCACATATGAGCAATGAAAGATACTTAAAATTCCTGGATGGTCTTAGGGTTAGTAATAACTAATAAGGGAAGGTTTTCTAATGAAAACTTGTTATGGATGGTCTTAGGGTTAGTAATAACTAACAAGGGAAGGTTTTCTAATGAAAACTTGTTACGTATAATCTATTGATCATCTAGGGGTGCTCGATTTATACGGAGTAATGGTAATAAAAATAAGAATGAATATAATAAAAAGTGATAATGGATATAATCATTATAATTATAATAGTTGACTAAGACCAATAAATGATTACTATTTTGTGGTTGTTTGTTAAAAATCTTGAAAAATAAAAATTTATTTGTTTTACATCAAAATTTAATATATTTTAATTAATTATATTTAATTGCTAAAAAGGATAAATATATATATATATAATTAATTATATATAATTGCTAAAAAGAGGGAAAAAAGGTGTCGCTTTGTTTTTTTTTTGGAATGGCTTTCATTTCTTTCATAATTGAACATATAGAATAATACTCAAAATTCGGATATACAAATATTATTTATTTAATAATAATATATTATTAAATAGCTATTTTCATTCTTTTTCTCCTTCTTTCCTTTTCGTACTCATTAACTAAGTACGGTCAATTTATTTTCATTTACATTTTAGAACACTGTGCCCTTGATTGAGGAAAATGGTTTGGAGTCAATGAGGACAAAGAAAAAGGTTGTACTCTAATGAAAGGTCACTTTTCCTTGGGTTAGTTGGACAAAAAAAGATAAATATCTTTTCAACACCCATTGCCTTTGCCATCCACCAAAGTAACACAGGGAAAGTGCCTTCTTTTTTTCTAGTATTCGTCATTGGATCCTCCTTGTCATTTTTTTCATCATGACAAGCCAAGCCAGTGAAAGATACTTTAATCGCTATGTTACCCATAAAATCATGTTGTACTAACAAGATTTGCCCAGATAACTCCTCGGCTCCCCCCTATCTTACTAATTTTTATCACAAATTAAAGCTAATTGTTTCCATGTTCAAGAAAAGAAATGGGGTCAACTATTGCTGTAACCTTATAATGGATTTTGAACCAGCAGGCATCTAAATTCAATCCTCGTTGTAGATTTGGTCTGTTAGATATCAATCTTTCAATTCTTTTTAAAGGTGGTCACTCCTAAGTCCTGTCATTATATGTCATACCTCCTCTTGGACCTTAGTTCTCGTCTTTCTCACTTCATATTTCTCTTGTAGATAGGAAAGAAAATTATTATGTTCCCTCTTTCCAGTCATCAAAACTTCGAGTAATGCAAAAAAACAAAAAAAAAGATGGACATCAATGATGAGTCTTTTCTACTTTTGACATTTCTACTTGTTTTTACTGTGTTTCACATGATTCGCCTATGTCCTAGGACACATATTTAGAGTTTACCTTGGCTCTTAACTTCTCATAACCTATTAACCAAAGCTGTAGAATACCACCAAGGAAACGACACTTCTTTGCTTTCGTTACAGCAGGTTCCCCGAGAGTGAAATGACCTCATTGTGACTCCTCTTTTCTTTTTTAACTAAGATCAATCACCAGAAGTCTACAAGCATATACAGTTACTCTTGGCGGATATGGCTCAACAGGTATGCCTTTGTCTTGTATATGTTTCACTGTAACGTCTTGATTTCAGCTCATGGGTTGTTGGGTTCCTGGACCTGAGTCTGTGTTGTTTTGCTATTATTTATCTGATTAAAGGTCTTATCTTTTGTTTCATCCTATTGTTTCTGATGATCGTACAATAATTATTATTCACCATTATGATCTATGCACGATGCTGAAGGGTGTCTGTCGATAATACAGTCTGTGATTTGATTGCAGGAAGAAGGTTGGCCTCTGGGTTTGCAGCCCCTGAATGTGAGAGTTGGGTTGACTAGAAATGGTGATTTTTCTGGATCAGTGTCATTCAACACTTTACTTACCGGTTCTCCAATGTCCTCAACTGATTCTTCATCAAATTTGGACACAGAGGTCAGTAAAATTTACTGATACTCGAAGTAACCAAACTCTTTGTCTCTTTCTCAGACATATTTGTTACTACTTATCTTGGAATTTCGAATTTAGGACTATATCAGTTTCTAAAAATCGTATGACACTATAAGATTCAATCTACTATGATTCCTTTCCCAGAAATGTGCATGCTCACAATGGTATTTCAATTTTCAACTGGCAAAAGGTTGCTGCCCTACAGTACAACCTTAATCTACTCCCCAACTGCATAAGATGATAAGAATTCACTTCCTCTAGTACCTTTCTGTGTTCAACATTGGTATCAATGTACCGCACTCCATGATTGCCATACTCGGCAACCCTCGTGATGCCATTCTAATGATGGCAAAATATCTGTCAGAAATTCAGCCATTTGGTTAGATTTCAAGTGAACTGATTATTATTATAATGCGATTAGACTTGACAATCGAAAATTTTTTGAATGGATGAAAGCTAATGGCTTGATAATAGCTAAACGATTTCTGTTCCTAACTTTCAAACTGTGAAGAAAAAGAAGAAAGTTACGGTAGCTTGTTTGTCATACGATGTCTCACTTCACCTATGGATAATTTGATTTCAGTCCACAGGGTCTTTTTTCCATGACAGAAGCATTACACTAGGGAGCCTCATAGGTGTTTCCAACATACTAGAACTCTCCAGGAAATCATCAAAAATTAGGAGAGTAGAGGTATCAAACTCAAAAGAAAAGAAAAGCTGCAAACCCAAAACATGGCTTTTCTCTTTATGTTCAAGAGACACCACTGACGCTGAAAGTGTTAAGAATCCCCCATCTCTAGGCCATTTTCTTGCTGTGGAGAGAAGGGCATCTAGTGAATACAGAAGGAACCGAAATCCTCATTGTTATGGACCTGATGAGCTTGGTCTAGGTACGCCTGAGCTTGCAGAACCAAATTCATTGTTCGTTAATGGCCATGTTGCTCCTCCTAGACAATGTCCATTCTACGGTGCAGATGTTGAGAGAAGAAGAAATGGAGGTGGTGGTAGTGTTCTGGTTCTATTTTCATGCATGTTTGGACAAGAATCTTACTGAAAGAACTTATCCTATCTTTTCTTGATTTCCATTATTGAATCACATGCAGTTACTATTGATTTTACAAATGGATATAGTCCTCCTTTTGTCATTTTCATTTCAAACCTTTTGAAGGGAAACGGATTGCGATATATTGAACCTTAAATCACCTTTTGCTCTAATTATAGGTATTTGCAATTTGCGGAGTTGTAACATATATGTGACCAAATGCGATGTTTTCCTCTATGAAGGTCTTTTTATTTTATAAGGATTTTTGCAATAATAGAAATCTAGTGATTTTATTGCTATCATCAATATTGATAGAATCTTGAAAGCATCATAGACTACAAATACAATTTCAAATCGATATTATTGTTAAGTATTGGTGTGTCACATGTAAGATTAGTTTTCAAATTTTCAATTTAAAAAGTAAATAAGTTTAAGCTTTCATACTTAATTTTGATTTTATTTCAATTTTCGTATTTAAATTTTGTAATTTTAATTTTCTTGTTTACTATGTATTTTAACTAGTAGATTAGTTCATATCTTTTAATTTGTAAATTACTTCATACATATAGTTAAATTTTATATAATTTCGTAGGCAAGAATAAATATATCTATGTTATAAATTAAATTTATCTAATAAAAAACTTAAAAGTCAAATTAAAATATAATTATTTGAAAATATTTAGAAAATTATACCTAAATAAATAAAAATGATGAAAGACAGATTAAAAACTAATTTATATTGATTAATTTTATTCATAAATTTAAGCAAAGTTTTATCGTCGCAAGACAATAGAGGTATCTTATTAGTACAATAAACTTATTTAAATTACCTATCATAAATTGACAAAATTACGCTTCATTTTTCTTATTTTTAAAATGTTGATTAAGTAATATCCTAACCCATAGATTTTATAATAATAAAAATATTAATTTTAATAAATTACTTTTTGGTGATATTAGTAACAATTTTTTTAAAAACCTCACTACACAAGTTCCCCACTTTAGGAAGGTTGAGGAAAAGTCATTAATTATACAGCCTTCTCTTTGTATTTTATAAATTTTTGAACTTTTAATCACAAAAGAGTAATCTTACTAGTAACACTATTACAATGAAATTAAATACTCTCTTAATGATAAAGCTCGATAAAAAGGAAAAGTGAGTAAATGAATCAATTGAACAAAGTAAACAATCAATAAATGGAGAACAAGAGTAAAGTTATTGTTTAGAATACTGGTTAGTAACAGCCGATAGTGGTCATATCGTCAAAAACTCATTATCGAACAAGAAAGTTTCATATTAAACTCTGATATCATTTTGTGCTAGCTCTTTCAGTTATTATCGGAAAGTACCGGCTGGTAACTAGAATATTATTCAAAATTATAAATTTTTAAAAAAATTAGAATAAATTGAAAAACTTAAAAATTCTCCTATATAAAATAATAATTACTTATACATAAAAAAGAATATGATAAAATTGTCTATTTTATTTGATAAATAATAAAAATACAAATAAGAATGTATTAAATAAAATTTTTATGTCATAACTAAATATATTAGTTTAATACAATCATATTTAATATTTTTTAAATATAAATCTTTTATATTGATAATAATTTTTTAACATTTACATATGAAAATATTATAATAAAATTTGAAATATGTAAAGATAATATTTGAATTAAATTTATTTTAATTTATAAGAAATATGTGAAAATAATATTAATAAAAATAAAGAAGTATTTGTCATATCAAATTTATGTTATTATGATTTCTTAAGATATAATTAAAGTAAAGTAAGAAATTGTATAACATAATATATGGGAGGATTATTTTGTAGTTTTATAAAATTTAGAAGTTATTTTATAATTTTAGAAAATTATTCAAAATGATACTCAATATTGAATGATACTAGTACCGTAGCCTTATCAGAACTAAATTGGATACCAAGTTTAATATGATATTCATAATTTTGAGTGAAGAAGAGCACTTATGTAATTTGAATAAAAAATCAAAAACAAGAAGGAATCGAGCTCATCAAAACTTAAACAAACCATTATAATCCTTTTTATAACCTTAATTTTATAATTTCAAAAAATTAAGTACCCAATAATTGCATATCATTTGCACATAGATATAATACACAAATTCTTTTATAATTAAGAAGAATTTTATTTTGATCTTTAAATAAACATTTCAAAATTTTATAAAATAAATTTGAATCAATCTTTGTTAAAGGAATAAGTTTTGATCTTTGAATGAACTTAAAAATTTTGAAAAACTTGTTTTAAGAAGTTTTATAGACTAATATAGTGATTTAGGTGAGCAATGTTAGAGTTTTGGCTAGTCTAGTCTACTGGTACGACAATATAGTCTTTTGAAAATCTGTACCATGAATTTATGACTACGTTGGTCATACTGGTTGACCAACGTTCTAGAATAGTCGACCAATATTATTGTTATTAATCATTGAAACAACTAATTTTTATTTCTATAATGTTTTGAGTATAAATAAATTATATGTGAGTTGTGAGAAGTAAAATGGGTATACTAGAGATTTCTTTAAGAATTATAAGAGACTAGAGAATTGTTTACTTAACTAACACGAATAAGTATTGTTTTTCTTTTCTTAGAGAGAGAGAGAGAGAGAGAGAGGGAGATAATAATACTAAGAAGAACATGGAGGAGGAGGCAATTAATAATAATAATAACTAAATCAAGCTAGGTTAAAAAAACACTTAGACTAAATCCTTAAAGAAGTAAGTACTGCCTACTTACAAGTTTAGACTAACTACAAAATAAAAAAGTTAAAAAAAACCTATGAGAACTATAAGAATTTCTTTACAAGAAATTATTTATTTAAATCTTAATATATCAAAGTTTTCTATTGTGGGTCATGTTCTCGGTAAGTTTTAACATTGTCATATTATTCTTAACCACCTCCCTCAATTCTTCTTAGAGCTTCATTTTTTTTCTCTTACAGTTTGAATACTACCTTTTCACACCTTCTTATTAGATCATCTGAGTGTTTTCTCTTAATATGTCTAAACTATTTAAGTATCGTCTCTCTTAATTTGTCAATAATATTAGCTACCTTTAATTTGTTTCTTACTATTACATTTCTGACCTTATCTTTTTTAGTAAGGTTTACATCTAACGGAACATCCTCGTCTCTATAAAGCACGACTAGCCTATTATTTATATTGTAATATGTGGATGAGTCTTACCAAAACCTATTAGATTATAACTCTTATTTTTATAAATGATTCGACTAAGATGACCACGATCAATCAATATGTGTTCGTAAATTATAGACAGAATAAATGAAGAGTCCATTGTGCTTATAATTTAAACCTGCATATTCAAATCGTATTTAATATTCTAATATAACCATTATTAAACTTCGTAAAGGTATATTAATTTGTGGCTCAGCTTTTAAAAATATAATTGAAAGCTCTTTATTATTATTTTTTGGTAAGTCAGAAAAATTAATAAATGAAACAAAGATATGTACAAAAAGTTCACGCCCAAGTGCCACGGAAGGCACAACTAGCTAATACATACCAACTAGCTATAGTATAATCCAAGATAAAAACACTTAGGGATATCTGTAACTAAGGAAGGAGCAATCCTACAACCACTCAACAACAGAAACACTTATACTCAACCTAATAATACCAAAAAAGCTGAATCCGAATGAGAAACCTTAACTAACTAATTCTCAATCCCAGTAGAGCAAACCAAAGAGATACTGAAGGGAAATCCGCTCCTGAACTACCTTAGCCCAAAATCAGCTGAATGTCCACAAAGAAAGCTACCTCGAGGAAATGACAGTGTTGCGCCACCGAATGTAGGCATGGTAAGACATGGCCTATCCGAAGAGAACCTCACTTGCTGTAAACCTAGAAAGTTTTGAGTAATCAACCTGCAAAAGTTAGATAAGAACTAAACTAAATAATTACCTCTGCTCTGTGTATAGGCTGAGAAGTTCCCTAACTTGGGAGATTACTCTGAGATACACCCTCTCCACAGCCTTGGCTTCATTCTTGAAAATTCTGGCATTACGTTCAGTCTAGATATGGTAAACAGTGGTGGAAAGTAGAAGTGGGTAGTGGATTATGGCTGAGAACCTGGTCCAGGAAACAATTCTATACCAGGAGAGGATAGCTGAAAGGTTAGGCTGGTTAAGGGTGGGCAGGTTGAAATAGGTGAGGCACTGGTCCCAAATTTTTTTAAAGAATGTGCATTCAAAGAATAAGTGGTCTATGGATTCATTAGCTGAGAGGCACAGAGAACAGAGGTTTGGAGTATAGAGGTAGGAAAGTTTGTCCCTTGTTTGTAACTTTTGCAGGAAGGCAAGCCATAAGGTAAAGGAGCACCTAGGTTTACTGTATTTGGACCATACCAGCTTGTGCCAAGGACCTTCCGGTAAGGGGGGTTTCAATAATTGATAGGCTGGAACATTAGTATATCGTTTGGTGGGGCTAGCTAACTATTCCAGGCAATCTAGTAAGGACCTATTAGGGAAATACCCTAGTGGATCAAGATGCCTGATGAGATCCATGGAAACCTCACACAATCTCCAATTGTCATTGATTATGACGTTAGAAACTCGTACTGTGAGTCGAAGCTCTGAACCATTAACGCTCTCGGTGTAGACAAGGTCCTCATAATACCTCGCAGGTGCCAAGAGTTCCTATATTTTTCTAAATTTTTGGTACCGGTCAGTATTTAGCTGGTATTATCAGTACCGGCCGATACTGACCAGTATTTGTATCCAGTACTAACCTATCTCAATCTCGTATCATTTTTTGGCCGGTACAATAAACGGTATGAGATTTACAATTCTAGTCATAAGGCTGTCTTCGTAACATTTAGGTTACGAGTAGCTTTAGGGAATTAGACAGAAAGGAAATTTTGTTTTAAAAAGTAATTTTATCTTATGGTTAAAACTTGTAAGAATCAACTATTAAATTCTTACATCTGTAAATTTCATTTTAGTTTCAGTTCTTCTATAAGGCTAGAAGTTTCTTATACTGTGGTTGTTGTTGGAGAGCAGGAAAAACAACACTAGTCTGAGCTACAAACGAATCTCCTGCCCCCATCATCTTGCTTCCTCTGTTGTGGCTTTGAGTGTACTGTTTCCGGAGGACGCAAGATCAAGTCTGATATCCCTTTTATTTTTGACAAATGCAACAAGGTACATTCATCTTTGGCATCCAAAAGACCGAAACTCTCCTTTTAGTTCTATTTTAAACTATAATTAAAACATCAATACTTCTATTTAGACTTAATAAAAATAAAAGTAATCTTTACTAAAAAGAATACATTTAAATGTACATCTTTATGTATGCTAAGCTGATAATGAGTTGATATAAACATTCTAAATTGTAAATTGTGTAATCGTGGATTATCGTAAAATTATAGGTAATTGCGAATATAATTACAGTAATAAAGGAGCACAGTGCAATTAAGTGGCGCTGGGCAATTTAAAATTATTAGCAAGGCCATTTAACATGTTTGGTTTAGGGATTACTGGAATTGAGACGTGGCGTGGGGTACGGTGCCAAAATGAGACTACATAAATTTGTCGTTAATTGCCAGACTTTTTCTTTTCAAGGAATTGCATCTGACTGATGAGGTTTCACTGGAGGAGATGGGTAAAGCTTTGCAACTTGCGAAGCAGCAGGAATGCGTCAAGAACCTCGTCAAGTTTTGAATTATTCCGGCCACAACTGTATACGTGTGGATCATATTCATCTTCTATTTTCAGAAAAAGAAAATTTTCCATTTGCATTCATAGTGGTTATTGACGTCATTACCTTTGTCATATATCGATATATTCAAAGATTAAAAAGTTAAACTATTTTAAAATTTAACTCACAATTATTCATGATTAATATTAAATTAAGAAAAAATAAATTTTACGCTATTTTCTTTATTCTGATGTTGCTATTAATAATATTTGATCATTTTTATATATTTATTGTTCTTATACTACAATTATTAACAAGAAAAATCAAACACTTTTTTTTTTAAAGAATACAAAATGGGCCTAAATTTCTAGAAACTGAAGTTTATTTTTTAATCACTCATAAATTTATTATTTATAATTGATTAGATTCTTGTTTTCCTTTTTAAGTTTATGTTTAGTGAAAATTTTTATTTGTAGAAAATTGTTAATTCTTGAAGACGGAAAAGAAAATTAACTGATGGAGAAGAATTCATAGTGTTTGCTTTTTTTTTAAAATAGTATGATTAAGTAGGTTATTTTCTTGATTTATTTTTGCATCTTGAGTTTATAGTAAAAGGAAAGAATTATGGTTAATCGAGGAATAAATATATGAATTATGATATTGCAGATTACGATGTGTCCCTCATAAGTTTGCCAATTTAATAGTAAATATAGACGTTACTCCATCTGAACTAAAAGCATGTAATTGGACTGTAATGAACTAAACTTTAAAGAATGGATATTATCATTATAATTTTTACAAACCAACAACTGTTAATTATAATGGTAATCATTCCTTCCTCTTAACCAATCATTATAATTATAATGATAATATTTATTCTCATTCTTTACTATATTCATTCTCATTCCTATTATTATTCCTCTGTGCGAACCAACCACCTCCTAAATTCCTACGTCACTGCTTGGTTTAGTTGAGAATTGTAATTTCAATTTTGATCCTCTCATTACTTTACAGCTTTAATATTTGGAAGGATGATAATTTTGTAGTAATTTATATTACTTTCAGATTTTAAATACTTAATTCTTGTATTTAGGATTAAAATCATACCAAAATAATGGTTTGATTCATTTCTATAATTAACTGAGAAATTAAATTAAAATGTTTATATCGAAAATTTATAAATTTAGAATTTAACTGAAAAAAACTTTAATTTTGAAAATATTAAATATCATTTTAAAGAATTTAAAAATTGCATATATCTTCTTTTAACGTAATATCTAAAGTATTTTTTAAATCTTAATTAGTGAATATATATATATATATACATTTCTTCTATATACATTTAAAATCAAATATATGTATTTTTTCCACCTAGATCTTATGCAGTCAAATCAATAAGTGAATTATGGATAATGGTAAAAAAAAAAAGATATTTTTAGTAAACAAAAGTATGAATTCTTAAAATTGAAATTAACAGGGAGAATCAAAATTTAGATTTATTTGTTTGTTTTTAAAATTTTCAGATTTATTAAATGGAATAAAATAAAAGTTGATGTGATTGATGGATCTAATTGATATCGAACGTTTAACTTCTAAAATTTTAATTTGTTTTATAATAAATCTGCAGTCACATTCAATGCTTGATATGATAAGAGCATAAAATATAAATTTGGCAGCTAATTCAAAATAATAAATCTGCAGTCGTATTCAATGCATGATATGATAAGAACATAAAATATAAATTTGGCAGCTAATTCAAATATTGTAATTTCAATCTCCTATGGAGCATGACTGAATCGTTGGTTCAACTCATGAAGCCTTCAAATTTCACTTTCGTTTTAACATTAGATTAAACTCATATTTTAATGGAACTCCAAGTATTAAGTTACCAAACCTTTTTAGGCTTATAAAGTAGAAAATATAAATTCAAAAATAATTTTATTTAAGATTAAGAAATTTATAAAAATACTCTGACCACAAAGGCAAATCTCAAAATCTGATTTATTATAAAGTAATATAAATTTTAGTGTATGCTAGCATAAGTAGAAAACTGAAAAAATGACAAATTAATAAAATTATTTAACTAATGATAAAAATATTTAGTAATTGATGATGTTTTTGACGAGTTTTAAGGAGACTTCAGATCAAATTCAAGTAATTTCTTATACAATTAGAAAAAGTATATTTTCTCTACCAAAAAAAAAAAAGAAAAAGTATATTTTAATCCAAAATCTTAGAACAATAAATTATGAATATTGTATTCGTATATAGTTTACTTCATCCTTAATTCTTCTTCTATGTGAGATAAATTCACTTGTAACTTTTTAGATTTTTTTTCCACAAATTATTTCATCCTTATCAAGCTAACTCCCATTCAATCTTTAGCTAATGTAAACCTATAAGCCCACTCTATGAATCATCATTCATCAAACTCATATTAATAATTTTCTATTTATCGGATTTATTATATTAATGTTAAACTATCATGTGATCTTATCACTTATGTAACATAAGAAAATAAAAATTTTCATAATTTTTCAAAAATCAAGATTTATTTCATTCTATGGTGTCATAAATAACACGATATAAATCATAAATAGCATTTTATTATGTTCAACAACTCTTTCGTGAAACCATTTTTAAAATAGGATATCAGAAATCACTTTAACTATCTAAGTATTGAGCCTCTAATAATATTTATAGAAACAATTTGAGATAACTAATATTGAGAAAGATATGCTATTTATGCTACCTCCTGTAAACTTGTAACAGTTTGTAATAGAGCTTGAATTTTTTAGTAATTGAATTGAATTATAATTTATAAGGTTATTTAAATTTTAATTAGAATTATAACTAAATAATAATTAGGTTCAAATAAGATCTAATATTGGTCTTTATTAGTTAATATCTTATATTTGATCATAAAGATTCTCAACTTTTATATTAAATTTTAACTTGGTTAATTTATCTTTTCTCTCCCGAATTATTCTTTATGTATGACCTATTAAATTTTAAAATATGCTTATAATGGATATTAGTTACTATTGTAAATTATATTTAGGACTATATAAATTATGTTCTGTAAATTTATATCTATAGATCCATATCAATATATATTAATACGACATGACCATTCAAATATTAGGAATAACAAAGTGATTTTGACTAATATTTTTATGCATGATTTTTCTATATAATTTAATTATTTTATCACATAATACGTGATTAGACATAGGGTATAAAATAAAGTCTACTCTATCTAATCACATTAGTTTTTCATTATTAGTATTGATTCTTTTAATGACATTTCAACATTTTCAAAATGTCTTCTACCTTGATCATCGATTTCTCAAATCAATATTAACCAAGAACAATAGAATATTTTCCCTAATTACTTTAAGGTATGAATAATATATTAATCTCTCAATTACTTTTATATGGTTCACACCATGTCCAATGGTTACCAATCAAGCTATACTTAGATAAGTCGTGTAAACACAATAAAAATATACCAATCAATATACAAGATATTAAAGAAATCCCAATTCAAATAATCACTTTTATAATTATTACAATAAGCATTTTCATAGACAAATTAGTAATATTCCATATGAATTCTTATATTGGGTCAATTAAATGAACTTTTTTTGAGAATTTAAAAAATTCATTAATGTAGAAAAAGGTTTAATGACTCAACAGCGGAGACTGGAGTCTCCTACAGGCTATTCAAAATGGCATCGTTGAAACACTACAATAGCAACAAACGACGAGGTTACAATATTATATTTTTCTAGAAAATATAATTATTCAACATATAATTAATTTAGTTCAGATTAAAAATAGTACTAACATTACAAAGTTAGAATCTAAGTTGCATAAAATATAACACTTATTAATTGAATATAAATTCTTCATAAATGCTTATTATTAAATTTTTTTCCAAGTAATGCCAGAGAAGTTGATGAGAAATTTGAAACAAGAAAACTACAGTTTATCAATTAAATAAAGTAACAGGTAAGAATTTTTAGTTTCAAAATTTGAAAGTCTTATTTTAAAAAATTTAGGTTTAAATATAAATATTCGAATAATTATTTTTTAACATTTATTTATTTTTGTAATATATCAATACTAATGATTAAATAATTTACTTTCATAATAAATAAAATTTTATTATATTCAAATGCTTCGAGTTTCTATACAAAATATAATTATCTAATGCAAAATAATCTTTTTCCAATGAAGAGTGAGAACAAAACGAATAACTTTAACATGTAGGTGTGTATGGTTATGCTATCTCCAAAAAAAGATGAGCTTCTATACGATGATGTTGACAACTCTCAACAATGAAAATTTCATCCTAACAATTGCCTTAATTTTAACATTAGGTTAGATGATATTACTTTGTCAAAATGACTCCAAGCTCATATCGATATCACTAGAGCATAGCAAGATCCTACAATCATTATGACTACTTTTCACCACCAAATAATTTATTGATTACAAATCATATTATAGATCTCAATTTTTCAAACTCCACTTCTGATTCCTTGTAAATGGTAGCACCGAGAGCTATTGAAAGTTGTACTATGTTGGATAGAAACACAATAAATATTATGAACCTAAGGATATATTTTGGTGGTCGTTGGATTTATATTGATTAAATTATGCTTATATTATAAATTATTTATTAATATATAAAAAAAGTAATTTAATCAAGAAAATTTTTGTGATATACGATTGGTCATCAGTATTAACAACCTAAATAGTAAAACTATTAATTTTATAAAATATTATTTTAGTAAGTAGTAATAGCCATTAAAAACTATAAAATGGTGTCCATATGATTAGTTCTTTTAATTAATATTTACTATGATGGTCATTAGGAGCAAAATGATGGCTCCTAAACATTTTTCAAACACTATTATGTGAAAGAAGTAGCATAAGCACAACCTATAAGCTCAGGTTTGGGCAATTAACTTGAGCAACCTGATGTCCTTCTTGCTTTGACAAAGCGGCCAACAGTTCATGTGATAAAACCAGCATCTTCTAGTTGGTATAGTAGACCAGACTAAGAGGACAGATCGACAGAGGCCCTAGGTATCCCAATTTTATTTTCTTCCACTAAAAAATTAAATTTCTTTTTCTCCCGCTGGCTACCTGCACAGCTATATATACGAGTGGAGGATATTCTACAATCTGCACTCAAGACTTCAGTAACAAAGTGGAAGCCCTTGTAGTAAAGCCACGTCTGAACCAATGTCACAGAGCAGCTTTCAAGTGATAACATGCAAAGGTACGCTACTTTGGTTTTGGTAGGCTAATATAGCCACAACTGAACTAACTGGAAGTCCATAAACACAGCTACAACCTTTTCAGGTCTTGTTTCCAATTAACAAGCCTATTGATTTGCTATGCCTATCAGCTGCAGTATGCTGGGGACCGGAGGAGCCACTGAGAGTAGAAGACATACAAGTAGAGCCCCCAAAGTCATCCGAAATTCGAGTTAAGATGCTATACGCTAGTGTGTGTAGCTCTGACATCTTATGCACTAGGGGCTTCCCACTTGTTAGTTCTCTGCCCTTGTGTAACATAATAAATTTCTTAATTCTAATCCTTTGGTGGGGTGAGGTTTGATTCTTGTTTAATATTTTTCAGCCAATTTTTCCTCGAGTACTAGGCCATGAAGGTGTGGGGTATGTGCCAATAAATCAATGACTAATGTCAACGTATCACTATGAGGCTTTTTCTAATTAGTTCGAGATTATCAATTACTTAATTATGGGTCTGTATATAGGGTGGTGGAGAGCGTTGGTGATGAAGTAAAAGAACTAAAAGAAGGAGACATGGTGATTCCAACATTCATAGGAGAGTGTCAAGAATGTGAAAATTGCTTATCAGGAAAGACTAACTTATGCTTGAAGTATCCATTAAATTTGAATGGCCTAATGCCTGATGGCACCTCAAGATTATCAGTTAGAGATCAGAAACTCTATCACAGTTTGACCTGCGGAACATGGGCCGAGTACATGGTGGTTGATGCCAATTACGTTGTCAAGATTGACCCAAGTTTTCATTTGCCATTTGCAAGCTTCATTTCATGCGGATACTCAACTGGGTTCGGATCAGCTTGGAAGGAAGCCAAGGTTGAGAAAGGATCAAGTGTTGCTGTCATTGGTCTTGGTGCTGTTGG
>JAOTAY010000002.1:11661231-11681817 GCA_025629805.1 Erythroxylum baracoense | reverse complement strand
GACCCTTCCCTGTAAGATAGGCACACCAAGATACTTGCCCAATGTTGACACTTTTTCAAACCCACACTGAGCAGCAAATTTTTTTGAGAAGTAATTTCTAGTAAATGAGAATGAAAATGGGGCATTCCGAGAATGGAACTCGGGACCTCTCCATAAAAGGTAAAGAGTTGAGGTTGAAGCTTGTGTGGAAAAGACGCGGTGAAAGGACTTGATGGAGCCATGCTATCATTAAACCTTGGAGGGAACTCCATTTGTTTATTTATTTCGGGATCCGAGTAATGGTAGTTTGGTAGCACGCATGTGAATTCGTATGCAAAAAAATTTATTAATTCTGTAGTCTTACAAGATACAAAATAATAAGAAGAAATTAGTTAAATTTTAGGAGAAAGAAGCACAAAAATGTGAAAAGTAAGCTACTCTATCATCAACTGGTGTAGTTGAATTAGAATTGCAATTTCACTCTTAAGAAGTCACAGCTTTAAATCTTTAATATTTGAAATTATGATAAGTTTATAGTTGTTTAATCGTTCTTTTCCGAAAAAATAATATGTTCCATTTTTTAGAATATGTTGAGAAATTATAATTATAATGTTTATGACAAAAATATTAAATTTCGAATTAATTATACAAAAGTTTGAATATAAAAACGTCATTTTAACAAATGATCTATTTTTAATTGTAATGAAATCATTTGGACTTTGACAAATTGCTTCACATAATTATAAGAATTAGGATTTGTTGAATGCGTAACGTTCTTCATGGCATGAATTACTATTAGATATGTATATGGGTTGGACTAGATCAAGTTCAAACTAAAAAGATTTAGAATTGTTATATTCATACCCAGGCCTCTTCTATAAAATGGATTTAGTTTTCAAATTCAATCCAACTCATTATAAAAATTTAAAATTTGAACTTAAACTATAAGCCTATATCTTATAAAATTTTTAATAATTATATAAAATATAATTGTGGCATACTAATTGATTTAATCACATTAAATTTAAATAAAAATATTTAATTATTTGTAAAATAAAAATGATAATGAATTTGTTTTTAAAATATAATTCATTAAAAAAATTTAAAAAATAAATTAAGTAAATAACTATAAGAATATATAATTGTAATGAGCCTTAATACTTATTTCAAAATTAACTAAATTAAAGTTCTTCAATATCCATATCCTCATCATTGGAAGAAGAATTATTTTTTATTTTAATAAACTTTTAAGATAAAATAAATAATTAAAAATATAAAAGCTTACCTAATATTATTTTTCTCAATTATTACGTATTGAGAAATTTTTATATGACATTTGTAAGTTAACTTAAATTTATGATATAGAAACACACACACATACATACATGTTTAGGCAGTGTTTTTCTTAATTTTTTATGATTTTTTAATTGGAAAAATTTTAATTGATGAGAATCCTCAAAAAAAAGGTACATAGGCGAACCTGAGAAAAAGTCACCAAAAGAAGGATTTATCTAAAACACTTAGAGGAGGATTTATTAGCCGTGTAACCACACTAGTTCAAGATAATAAGAATCTTCTTGAATACTAATGTACTAATTGTAAGGTCAAAACAACTAACTCAGGAAACTAGTATATATAACTACATTTTATTGTTATCTGTATAGGGTCACTTATCCTTTTCATGTGGATTATTTGAAAACAGTCTCTCCACTAGTTAGGAGTAAGGTTGTATACTACTAAACCTCCTCAGAGCTCACGTATCAACGGGATTCTTACCGTATGTTGTTGTTGTTATTGTTATTGTTATTGTTATTGTTCTTGTTCTTGTTGTTGTGGTATAGGGTCACTCAACTCTTCCCTTAGTAGTTTACATTTTTAGCTTCCTTAATTGAACCTAGTCATCAGTTATAGCATCCTGACAACAATCTCTTTAAAAAATTTGAAACTAGTACCTTGAATTAAGGGAATCCTCTTCAAAAAAAAAAATTCCCACTGAGGCACTTAAGGTGAGAACAAATTGGTAAATGCTCATTGATTCCTATATTATACAAAAGTCATTAGCTTCTGCGTGTGATGAGTAACGAGGAACATTCTATCTCAATGTCATTTCTAGGTTGAGATTAATATTTGGGGCTCTTGATATTATGATGTCTCTGATCCATATGATGGTGTTTATTGATTAGACTTATTTCTCCGTCTTCTTATTCTTAAAAATTCTTTTATTTTTCTCCCTCCAAATCACATATATTGCTTAACCAAAAACAAGTTTAAAGATCTTGTGGTCACGTATGATAAGCCTATGTGGTTTGAAAGCCTATTATACAATCTACTCAGAAGCATGTTATTAACAATAGTTGTCGTATAATTGTTAAATTATTCCCAAAATTGTGTTTGTGAATTAGCATTTAAAGAACAAGTGTTTAACACTTTCTTGCTCTAAGTCATAAAGGCTACATATTAGGTTGAGATTGTTAAATACACCTTCCACTCTGTCTTTTTTTCAGCTTATTTTTTATTGCTAACTAGACAATGAAAGATGCCTTTGGAAGCCTTGGCTCAAAATAAACTAATCTAAACTAGGAAATTCTTTGTAATAGATCTATGGAAACAGTATGCTAAGATTTGTTTGTGAAGGAATTAGAGGAATATAGAAGCTAGGTGAACCTATCCTCTATATTTGAGTTTGGTCTATAGTTTGGAATGTTATCCACAACCATTGATAGCCCTCTTAAGATGCAGGATTATTCCTACTTATGTATAATTTTTTCAACCAAGGCCTACTCTGAATCTTATCTCTAATGATTTACAATTCGAAGACTAAATGGAGAGGGATGAATTTATTTTAATTATAATATCAAAATGAAGTTAGTTCTCTATTTCCTATCTTGGCCTTCATCACTCTGCATAAGTTGGTTCTTAAGTTAAGAAGTTGGAACATTATCTATAAGGAATTAGTTTTTAGCTTTTTCTTCCAAAAACTTACCTCATTTAGGTAATGCATAGTGGTCTATTTAACCTTAAGTGATTCTATATCTATAAACATTCTCTAAAATCTTCTTTACCAATAGAACCTTGTTTGTGATTATGATTGAATATATGCCTAATCTTCCCTCTTCCTTAGGTACATATATCTCTTTCTATATGACTTTGGCTCCTAACTATTTTTGAGTTGTAACTCACCACTAGAAGTTCGACATTTTCTTCTTAATTTCCTTAATGAGGTTCTTTGGGAGCATGAAACAAGGAGTCCAATGCACATGCATATTGCTTAAGATGAAGATAATAAGCTAAAGTCTACCAGTAAATGACAAAAACTTATTATTCTAAACACTGATCCTTTTATAGATAGCCCTAAACAGAGGTTTACAGCCCCCAAATGTTAATATCTTTATGGCTATAGGAATTTTGAGGTTCCTGAATGGGGGTTATGTCATATGTAAACCAGTGATTAAACTAAATCATGGAGCTTGGTGAATTGAGCATGCTGATATAATTAAATAGCTTTTGTCCCTATTGATAATTAGCCCTAGTAGATTGTTAAAAACATGGGTAGAGTTCAAAAGAGCCATCACTGAATTGGTATCAGTTTCATAGAGAATCAATAAATCATATACCCTTATGATGAAAAGGGAACCTCGTATCTTGCTCCTTGTTGTGAATCATAAACTTGTTTAAGACCTTAATGGAAAGAGTGAATAAATATGGAAGAATTATATCTCTAGTCCTGTACCCCTATCACCTTAGATAGTTTTTGTTGGCTCTCTATTAGTGAGGATGATGTAGGATGTTGTTGCTATACATTCCCCAATCCATTTCTTAAATTATTGTGGAAACACAAAAAGTCTCTAAGAATGATGAATGAAGTCCCAGTTTATTAAGTCAAAAGATTTTTTTTAGAAGTTAGCCTTGCTAGCACAACACATTGGCCCCTTTTTGTTATGATAATTTCTAAAGATTTCTTGAGCTAAGAGTATATTATCTCCAACATTCCTTCTTTTAATGAAAGCTCTTTAACTTAGATTAATGATAGTGTATAAACCTTCCTTCAATCTATCAACTATTAATTTGGAGATGACTTTGTATATCAATTTGTAAAAAGACATTAGCATGTAGTCACCTATAGAAGTAGGAATTGTAATTTAGGCACCAAGGTGATGGAAGGTTTTGGTAAATTCCTTATGTATTCTCCCTTTAGTGAAGAATTCTAATACACAATTTGTTAATAGCTCCTTTGTCAGGTGCTAGGTTTGCTGAAAGAAATACCTAATAAAGTCATCTAGACTGGGAACTTTATTGGGTTCAAGGAGAATAGAATTTTTGTACATCTTTATAGTTATAAGGCTTACTTAATGCATAAGCTTGCTCACTTATGATTAAGTGAGTTATGAAAGATTTAATAACCTGCACAAATGAGCAAAAGTTAGAACTTTTCCTAAGGAGTTTTGAAAATAATCATACACTTTGTTTATGATTTCTTATTGCTCGCAAATTATTCCTCCATTATGGTACGAACAATTGTTGATCCTGTTAGTGTTTCTTTTGTAAGTGATAAACACTATGGAAGTACTTGGAATTCATATCTCCCTCCTCAAGCCAATAGATTATAAACTTTTACTTTAGCAATAAATGTTAATTGATAAGAGCTTAAACATAGTAATTGTTTACTTCTTCAATGCCATTTTCACCTTATTACTAGGGTCTAGTGATACTTCTTTTTGGACTTGAACTTAGGCTTTCCGGGAGTTCTAAATGTTAATGTTGATTTTATAGATTTTCTTATGGTTTAATTCCTTTAGCTCTGCCTTTATAAGTTTTAGAATCCCTACATATTTAAAAGATTCAAAGCCTTGAATGCTCTTCTCTAAAACTCTCTTAATTGCTTCTTCAAATCCTTCAGTTTTAATAAGGTAGTCGTTAAATCTAAATAGAGTTTTCCTCCAAACTACTTCTTGAAGATGGTGTATTTAATTAGAGTGTGGTTTGATATAAGGTAGTTAGAGAATGTGCCTTGCTCTTGGAGAATTTGCAGTGTGAAGCTTCGATTGTTACAAATTTATCTAACTTTTTCCTATTAACCATTTGACACTAATTATTAATCTTAAGCACATAAAAAAAATCCCCTCAAAGCTCAAGTCTATAAAGCCAAGGATGCTAGTGCTTTTCTTGAACTCCTCACTATGGCTACTTATATTGTGCCTCTCCCCTTCAAATTCTGAGGGGAATAGGTGCTATTGAAGTCCCTTATAAATATCTGTAGCTCATCCTTACCAATCCCTTTTTAAAGCAAAGTGCTAAAGGGTAATTCTTTAAAATTTCAAGTTAGTTGCATAAACAAATGTGATAAAGATTTCTCTAAGATTAGGTAAAATTACATTGAGTGTCATATGTCAGTCAGAAGAAACAACTTGAGACACTGACTTTGGTGGGATCATAAGTGAATATGGTATGACTATTGTAGTAGTGATAATGGTTGGAGATGATGGACTAACCTGGCTTCAAAAACTGGTCTTTTATTACAAATATCTAATTTCAACTTAGTTTCTTCTAGACCAATTATAAATGGTATTCTAATGTTCAAAAAGGCATGGAGTATATGTTGCTTTTTAGGGAAATTAAGCCCTCTTAATTTCCATTTAATGATAGACATTATTTAGGGCTTGGCCTACTAGCTAAGGCCCTTGCTTTTGCTTTCTTTAATGATTTCCTTCTTGAGTTTTGAATGAATTGTATCATTTTATAAGGGATCAATTAAGCAAATATTAATGTTTCAAGGTTCTTCCTCGAAATGTAATTCCAATAGGGCGAACTTTATATTTCTACGTGCATGCCCACTTGTTTGCTCCTTACTATGACTTTTATTCTTATTATCGGTTAAGAGTTCTTATGTAATGTCTACTAACCTTGGTTGCAAATAAAAACTTTCCTTTACAAGTTTTTATAAGTATTATATATGGTTGAATTTGCAATTCAAAAACCACCTCATGTTCCTTTGTTCCAATTCTCATAAGCTCTTCATAATCTCCTCTTTGAAAGGTTTTATCTATTGACTTTTCTTCCTTTTAGAGTTGGTTTCCATTAATAGCTTATCATCAACTTTTCCTCTATCACCTTATCATTTTCATCAAGTTTTAGTATAAGGATGGAATTTCTATTTTCACTTCCACACATACTCTAGCATGTCCTATATGTTTTACATCTATTATAGCTTCATCTAAGCATAAAGGCTTCCCAATAAAACTAGCCAAATAGCTCAATCCTGTTGGAATATTATGAAAGTTAATCTAGACTCACATCTAAGCCAGTCTCTATTTTTGGAGGAAAATTAGTTTATTGCTAATGTGTTAATATCCCAACTCCAAAACCTTGATCATTCCTTATTTTGACTTGAACTTAAATATAAATAAGCCTCATTTGTGTTCAAAATTTCCTCCAAACATGTTTTCTTTAAGCTTTTCATGGCATAATAGAATATTATGAGATATACTGACCTCTTGTCTAAAAAGAACCCAACTAAAGAGCCAATTTGAAGTTCCTGCTTTGAGTTTTTACAAAGGGAGGAACTATTATATTGCCTACTTCATATTGTGTAAGTGGAATGTAGCATAATTTTACTTGAAATGATGCACCAAGTTGTTCTTTCTTTTGCAGTTTATGATCCTGAGAAAGTGTTCCCATCTAAAGGGGTAAGGTACTGGTGCTACAACTCAATAAAGGGAGCTGCAAGGTATTAGTTTTTAAGGGAGGAAAGATAAGCTTGGTTGGCAGTTTGCTTAATGAGGATAGAGAACATTTCAATTGAGGAAAGAGGAGAGGATAAAGTTTGTTTTGCTATTGAAGGTATTCTAAAACTAGAAGAATTCATAATAAAATTTGTAAGAAAACAGCTTTACTAAGAGCGAAAAAATTGAAAAGGAGATCACTACTAGAAAAGGAAAAATGCACAAAAGAAAAAGATTTCTAATGAATAGGGAGAAATAATGAAAGCCTTAACTAGAAGAGATGGAGAGGAAGACGAGAGCATAATTAAAGGAATATGAGCTACTATAACTTAGTCAAGAGGAAGGATTGGTGCAAGAAAAAGAGTTGACAATGATAAATGGGAGAAAAATATCTCTCAATTTTAATTTTTTTATAATTTAAACATGATCCAAAAATTTTATGAACTTAATTTTCAATCAAAATTTAATTTGTGGATTAATTTTTATAATTTAAACCCTAATTTTGTAGGTCAATAACCTTTAACCATACAAAGTTTTAATAGATTAAATAAGGAAGAGATTGTTTGGTGTTGGCAGCATCACACAGTATCTTGTGGATTGATTAATTATTCATGAAATCATCCTAAAGAAGTTGGTAATAGATACATCCAACTTACCAGTTAGCAATTCTAAAATATGGAAACCATGACGCAATCCCTCCCATCCTTTCAAATGACACATTTCGAACTTAATTTCATTTTCCACTACAGGCTTCTAGAATCTTCGCGTGTTTGCACAAGCAAGCCTCTCACAACAGACAAAGCTAATCAAGTAGAATTTGGTACGAGCATCTTGCTCCGGGCTAACTAAAATTTGATACAAGTAGCTTGCTCAGGGCTCAGGTCTAAATAATATTATTTTAATTCAAAATCTTTTGGACCCCATTTGAACCAGACCAAATTAATCTTCCCAATCTAAAATCTAGTTAGTTAAAATTCGGACTACTAATTTTAAATCAAATTAAGTCAAGTCAAAATATGCCAAAATATCATCCTACCAATAGTAAGCTTTAAGAAACTTTAGCTCCAACCCTATCTACAAGGTTACTAGGTCGGGAAAGAACTTTGATCTGCATCACAAATTGACCAAATTGAGTACTTTTCTGATGTTTATATTATTCCAACACATTTCAGAATGTACAAGCAATCATCATAGGGCTGTGGAATCTAGATGATGAAATGAGGCTCGTTATCAATAATATGGTGCCGTGTCATCTCACGGCGAAATCACATAGGCTCTCGTACTTAAAATTTTCAGACTAGCTCCCAAAAAAAGATTCAAATGGGGAACAGTTGCGAGAGGTTATAAGAAGTTGGCAGCGCAGAGTTTGAATAACCTAACTATATTCTGAACTGAAATCAAAAAGCAACCTCCAACCATTATAGGCCAACAAAACTAGATGCATGAAATGATGAACATACGCAATCTTTACATGGAAGCTTCCACCTCAGGATCAGTCCCGATAGGAGCAGGAGGGGAACTATTGCCACCTCTCAACCGTGAAGAGACATTGTCAATAGCAGAATTCAGCTGGCTGATTTTGGCATTCAAGGTTTGCCTGGTTTTCTGCTTCCAAGTAAAGAAAAGAGTTACAGATTGTATTTATGTAAAGCGAATTCTAACTGGATCAATCCAGAGTAAATAGAAAGCTTATTACCTCCAAACCTTCATCATAATAGATTGGTCGCTTAGCCCTCCGAAACCCATATTCATCTTCATTTAGAAGGGATCTTCTAATCTGCGAGAGGAAGTGTAAAGGAGAAGAAAGGGGCAGAGTCAGCCAATGCAGTAACCTATTAGTTAAACACAAGCACAGAAAACTATAAACCATTTCCAAAACACAAGTGAGAAAATGGAAAATTCCATCGACTCCACAGTTCACACAACAACAGCAAAATGCATGATGCTTGTATGACCAACTTCTCTTCGAGCATAATAAATCATTAATAATGGCTCATGAACGTGAGGAGATAACTAAAGATCCAGATATATTTAGAAAGCAGTTCAAAACAAAACAATACTCTAAATGATTAGCTAATGAAGGGCTCTGCACATCATTTACCAAAACATAGACCGTCTGTTCCCCGGGGCTGAGACAGGGGACAAATGACCATTAGGTTGGTCAACAGACATATTAAAAGAAAGGGAAAAAGTATTGTCCAATAGCATTGTATTTGTTCAGAAAGAATGACCAACTCTATTTATAAAACTATGTTCCTTGTCACAAATACACAAGTAGAGCACAACAAGACATGTCTGGCCATCAAAAAACAACGCAACTAAATGGGACAGAAGCATGAATCAGTCAAATGTCACACCATTTATTTACCTAATACAATTATCAAGTCGACTTTTAGCCTTTCAACTTTCCCATGGAGTATCTACACATTTACAGGAATAACTAAAAGTTAAGGTAACAAATTAAAAACCTGAGGAGCAAAAACATATGCTAAGGTTCCGCATATTGCACCTCCTAAAAGAAAACCAGCAACAAAATCACCAGCCCCACCCCTGCTGCCATCACTGCATTTGGGAGAACCCTAGTTATTTTTAGAAAATGCATCATTATTTTTAGAAAGTGCATTTATCATATAAACTTCCATAGAAAGCAGAGCGGCCTTGGTTCAAATTAGATAAGTCAACAGAGTGCCTAAGCATAAGGTTTCTGCGAGATGAGGAAGCATAGCTCCTAATTACAATTATTCTGGCAAAGGCTATTAAAGAACTATATTGTCTTTACCTATGTAGATTATTATAGGACATAATGCAAACATGGAACAAATGAAAGTTGTATTCAAGTAAGCAATACTGAAGAATAAGTGATTTAAGCTCTTCCCAAACACACAATTGCCCTTAATACCAGTTCAAATCACGTATTCACAAAACCTTTTATGTTAAGAAGTCATTCCACCATCAGAAACTGTCCTTGAACTGAAAAAGAATTTGCCAAAAAGGAAATCCACAAATGAAATAAAACGAAATCAGATAAAACCCAGGTTCCTCCAGCAGTTCTTCAATTACCCGAATATTGAAGATAGGCCTGCATATAACCTATTTATTTTCAAGAGTTGAATAAACTTGTAACAGAATTATAGAAGCTTGTGAAGTGATAAGATACTTGATGATATAAAAGAAAACTTTGTGGAAAAATTGCCTAATCAACAATAAAAAGATGAACCAAGATAGGCCAAAAAGATACACTCCAGGTTGCCACAACACTGACTGAGCTAAAGAGGAGGAAATCTTTAAGTCGCAATCCAGAAAAGTCCCTAGAGAGAAATATTTGGATGTAGAAATTTGAAATATCCATCAATCATATAAAAGAGTATTCCCATCATCGTTATTTCAAATAAAGTGATGCACAACATTCATGTAGACTCGTGATATCCCATAAGCATACAGTGAATAAGGGCAGTAAATAGGTCCATCGGAGAGCAATTTCTCAATTACAATGGATGGCAACTAAGCCCATCAAAGGAATCAAAAGCTATCTTTAAAATCTTCTACCTGACAAAATATGAACATGCAATTAATCCATAGCCAGATTATATAATCACAGCGCATCAAAAATATGAAAATGGAAAAACGCCAAGTCCACAATCTGCCGTAACTGTATCAATGATCCAGGATGACAATAAGCACCTTGAGAACCAAATAAAAAAGAACCGAAATCAAAGTAGCAAAATCTACATTCAGCCTTTACCTACATGGACAATAGAAAAGCCTACCATGGTAGACTTTAATTATAATTTCCACAATAACCAAGATAATTGCTCGTCTCGGTAAAACTTTAAGTCCCATGTTTGAGAATCTCAAGGAGTTTTTAGCCCACTAGGGAACCAAAAGAAATATTACAGTTCATAGAAAGGAAACAAGATGAGAAAATAAAGGAGAAGGGGAACATATATATCTCAAATATGAAGGAACTTGGGTGCTATTCATTGTTTTAGTCCTTTCAAGCGGCGTATCAACAAGATAGCAAAAAGCAGAACATTACAATGAGGATGTTAATGGGGAACCTAAAATAGAAACAGAAAAACCATCAAGCATTAACATAGGTCATATCAAAGTCCTGGGGCTTCTAAGCTCTTGACTTTAGATGCCTTTCAGATGAAAAAAGTGAAGAATGCATACTTGTAGTGTGCACAAACTGAAAAACTGCTGTTGGTTCTCACTGCTTTTGAGTTCCTCTGAACTGCCAGTTTTGGTGTTTTTGCAAACAAATTAGACCTGGAAGAGGTAAGCTCAGGTGCTCTAAGATAAGATCCACCTACAAACAATTAAAAACATTACTCTTAAAGGAACGAATAGCAATTAGCAAACATGTTATTCCTTTTGACTGTGACTATCTGTTGCCTAATTGATTTAATCTTTTATTCAATAATATATATCAAAACAAAAACTTAAAGCATGAAAATTTGTCCCATCAGTAATAAGCAAAAGAGAAGCATTTGATAGATACTTACTTCTTATTCTGGAAGATTCTTCTTTAGTTATCAATCAAATTTATACATCGTTCACGTAAATCTCGTGAATTGAGCACAGAAAGGAGCAAAGAAAACTCTAACAAACATCACATAAATGTACAAATGAACAAAAGCAAGTAAATAAAACAAAAAAAAGTAAAAGTGCAATACAAAATCTTCGGAAGCTCAGCATTTTCAGTGACCAAACATCAACACACATAAAAGTCCAATTTCAAAAAAAAGAGTAAAATAAGTAACAGAGGTTGAGAATACCTGAGATTGATACACAGGTAGCCATGGCAGTAGAGATAAACAGATAGATCTTGAGAGAGACAATGAAAGAAAAAAGGAAAGAAAGAGAAATAGTTGGTGGCCGCAGCGACGAATCTTATATCTGGAATGTGTTTCAATTCCGAAATGTCCTTTTATGCTACATTTCCGAATGTATCCTTCACTCTTACAGAAATTAACTCCTTTACCCCTTTTCCATTTTACTTGCGTGATTCTTCTCATGGGAATTACATAGCTGATGAAAGCCTAGAGTGGCGCTTCTGTAAGATAGATAGATTAAAGGGGTAATTTGGTAAGGAGGAAAAGTACTACACGGGGAAAACAAAGCAACACAGAGCAAGAGAAAAGATGGGATGGGATCATCGTGATTAATGCCATAGCTATGGATCGTCCGCCTTTGGGTAACTTCCAATCTTAACTTTTAATTTTTTTCTCCCGTGCAAATATTTAAAATTTTCAATTAGATTATCTATACACGAAAAGTTGCAATAACGAAACGATCCTCAATTTTCTTTTCTTTCATTTCTAAAATGTTGATTCGCAACACTTTTATTTGTTTAAATTTAAAAAAAATCATACACTTGTCTATACTAATAACACTTATATTTAAGATGGGGGAATTTGTAGTGTATCTTGTTAGTCGTCATAACTAGCGTGGAATGGATGGATTATGAATAAGATTGCAGTTGATGAAAGAATTTTTTCCAACTCAATCTAGCCATGTGGTTCTATGAAAACCGGCCGGTTCTGTAACAAATCGGCCGATTTTTATATTAACAGGCTTTTTTGTTAAAACCGAGCCAGACCACTGACCAGTTCAGACTTTTTTCGATCGGACCGGCCAGTTCGATCTGGTTTTTTAAACCTTGGTCTAACCTGATTTGCTCAAACCTGGAAAAGTCTTATTAGTACCCTAATTAATTAGCAAGACAAACTCTTTAGATGCGAAAATTGATAAAATAATATATATTCTTTTGCATTTGATAGTTTGATTAACTAAATCAGAAGAAATAATTCAGGAAGGCAAGGCACTTCATCTTCTACTCTCCTGAGGAGGAGGAGGAGGAGGAGGAGGAGGAGGAGGTGGAGGGCAGGTATTGTCTTAGGATATAGAAATAGAGCCAGTTATGTACTCTCGTGAACCAGGAAATTATGATGAAATCAATAATATGAAGCAACATTCAAGATACATAAATCCAATGGCTTTCGTCTGTTGGAATTTTCATGCCCTCAATCAGAAAGTGCAAAATCTGGAGGGACTAGAGACGCAGCCGTTACTTACAACTACCATTAGAGCTCCAGCTCATGCACAACAACGTAACATAACCTTGGCATCACTCCACTTTGGCTGCAAATGCTTTACCGCTTCATGTTGCTATACAGACTGTAGTCTTTGAAAGCAAAGCCAGCATCAGAACGGCATTACTCTACAATATATTTCCAGGGATCAGCGTACTTCAAAAGAAAAGCAAAAGCCTTTTATTCTAATTTCGTAATGTTTTCCAACATGAGTGTCACCATCTCTCATTGAATTTTCCTGGCAATGAATATAGTCCAAGTATAACGACGGCACCTATAGTTAAATGAAAATCATAATTTAACATACAGCTTCATAGATACTCCAACATGAGAGAAAACGATCAAAAGAACTATGCTCATCAAGCTCAACATATTTGTTGCAAATATAGTAGCATTTTAAAATGCAAAACCGGCTTAGATCCTCTTTATATACAAGCAGCCGTTAATATGCACCCAGACACATAAGAGCTAAAGGAGTAGGTAAAATTATTAGCAACTCCTGTGTGGATTATGAACAGATGAGAAATTAGGTTTCTGTATAAAGCCCATGGAAGATCATGGAGCATGATGATGTCAACTACCACAGCCATGTGGTACATAGCACTATAGATACTATGAGAATCACCACGGAATTATTTATCCGAATAGCTCCCAAACAGGAGCAGAGAAGTATTCACACAGTGACTTTCAGGAATAAGGTCAGTCTTTGGAACGGGTTTCACACTTTTTTCCTTCTCAGGGAAGGGGAAGGAAAGTGACAGGGAGAGGGAAGCGGACACACCATCCTCCTCTTCCTTATCTTCCACCTTTTCTGGAGGCCTGTTCAGGTTATTATTTTCCTCTACCACTCCGACAAAGAAAGGTAGGATTCCTTTATTTGGGGATTTTGTATCAGCCCCTAACGCTAGTTCAAGATTTGGAGTCCCATCATGAGCTCGAGCCCCATCCTTTGATGAGTATTCTTTCTGAGACATGGACTTCCCACCCACCCAAAAATCGTCTACATGGTGTGATTCCACGGGAAAGAAGTACCTTTCAGCAGCTTCAAAGCCCTCGAGAATAACCTCCTCATCTGATGTTTTGACATGTATCTTCTCCTCAACTGAGGAGCTAGAACCCAAATTACATAGCTGCGAAGCAAAATTTCCATGAGGGTGATTTTCGTATGTCAAATCAGGATACTGGACATCAGTCTTTGCTTTCTTGCTACTAATTTCTCCGTCTGTAAACATCCCATCTACCTTGCTCCATGGTATCTTCTTACTTGCTCTATCAGAAGTCTGGTGAGCTGTCTTCGAAAGATCCAAATATGGACGTTTCTTACTATTTGACTGCCAACTTTCAAGCTGTTTGATGGTTGAGTCTCTATCCATGGGCGCTTCAAAGTCCATGTTAACATTGCTTTCATTCAAGTCCGCTTCATCTTTACATTTGTCTCGATCAGTATTGTTAATATCCATCATTTCCTCCTCATGGGCACATCCTCCCACATGCAAATTTTTATCAGTAGCCTGAAAACTATCAAAAGATGAAATGCTTCCCATAGCACATGAAGCATCTCCCAGTGTTTGAGTCTCCTGGCCACCATTAGAAGCACCACTGGCTCCAGAAGTTGAAGAGGCCTTTAAGTTGGTTTCCAGTCTGCATTCCTGAAGAGTCATTTCTTCCTGAGGACACAAAATGGTAAGAATCATGTGCTCCACGAAGGCAGTTGACCTTAAGGGTTACACATTTACATTAAACCAAGACAACACGAAGCATAATCAAAAGCAAAAAGAAAGAGGGAGGACAGAAAAATGTTTAAACACTTTTATTGGATCATGTACTAGAAATTTCATACCATGTAGCATATTGAAATGCCAAATCACATGAATATCTGCACATGCATCCCATAAATATGGTACACACAAAACTTGAAAACTATTAATAGAAAGGCCACCAGAGAATACATCAATAAAACCTGAGCAAAAGACTCAGGGTTGTTCACTATGAGATGGTAATAGGTCGTATATAAAAGAGAAGATCCAATGCAAACTACAGGATTACATATATCGCCATCATATATTTCGACAAAATTCTGAGTGGTTCATCACTCAGGCCTTATTTTCTGATGGATCCCTTCATATCATAACGACATCCATAACTATAAGTGTTATAAACATCTTCGGAAGTATGTTGTCAAGCCAAACAGCCAACATTTGCTCCATAGCGAACATACACTACGAAATACATAAGCTGCAAAATCTCATGGTCACTCTACTGATGCATTTCATCTACCTGCTAAAAGTACGGAAGAAAACATACCCAAACCTGGACTTATTCCCATCACTCATACCCAAACCTGGACCTATTCCCATCACTCAAAATAAAACACCAACCATATACATTTAACCTAAGGTTTTGGTACAATGCTGTGATCCTAGTTGAAGCTCTCAAGTATACAAACCCTATTGCCAATTGATCCCAGTTTTAAATTACCTTTTACTCTTAGTTTTTTCCACTCAGACAAAATAAAACCAATTTTTACTTCCAACAACCCTTCTCTATCTCTCTGTACTTGTAAATGGACATTTCTGATTTACTTGTTCTCTGCCAGCCAGTTCTTGAACTTCACAACATAAAAATAGCATTATGGTGTATCTGATTTACAAAAAGTTCTACACTACCTTAGCATGACAGGTGTATCTATTTTCTTGGCACAATGGTGAACTTCTCATAACTCTTGATATGGATTTGGGATCAATTCTGGTATCTTGCTTCTTTAAGTGTGTGTAAAAACTAGACAGTTTATTATCATTCACCTCTAATGGAACACAAGTCTTGTCAGGAGTAACAGACGATGCAAGAGTTACATTGTGAGCACCGTCACATACAGACATTTCCTTATCTGTATGTTTTAATGACAATGAATTCTCATGCAAAGGTAAGCTTGCAGGGGGGGCATTCAAACTAGTTACTGCCGCCTTCTTTAAGGATTCTGAACAATTCGATCTCTTGCCCCTAAATACTCCCCACATGAAATGTAGCATGTTCCAACCTACAGAAAATAATCACAAAATTGTGGAGGTTATTTAATATACTAGAATATTCCACAACTGCTTAGCAAAATCAAAATATTCCAAGAATTTGAAGTATACGCCATATTTTGCTACACAAGTACGTCAACTTGCATGAAGAAATCTTCAGCAACTACACACAACACTGTAAGTAAAATCTCTGATTGGTTTATAGTCATTAACACAAGAAAAACCCAGATGGCATGGAACCACCACAGCATTCCCAAGTAAAGGACAACATCCTATGTGAGACAAGAATTTAAAGAATAAAAATCAATCTAGAAAAAAAACAAGCAAAAGAATCTCAGGAGTATAGCCTGTATAATATATATCAGAGCAATACTGATTACGAGACAAATAATTCCTTAAAAAGTGCATGTGCAATATATCATCATTAACTTATAAAAGTCTTTCAGCATGCAATCTAACTTCGAATAAAGAAACAAGCCCAAAACTTGAGAAAAGATCATCAGTATACAGAACTCACAGGGCATAGGCTCACTGATTTTAGAACTGTGAAAGCAATGAAGACACTAAAAAAAAATCCCAAAGCAAACTGATAAAGCAACAACAGAACAAACGAGAGATAACATTGCATAATATTTGGAGAAGTCCAAAATCAAAGCTCGTTAATTTAACTTCAGAAAACTTTATTTGGTTACAATTAAAGGTCACCAAAAATAGAGCCTAATAATTTGGATAGCAGATTTCATCAGTAGCAAGCATGCACTACGATCTTAAAAAAGTCATGGGAATCCAGTAGAAAATTAACTAAGCCCCTGCAAACCTTATCCCATAAGATGCTTTTCAGTAGTTGAATAATAAAAAGACCAACAATTAGTAGAACAGTGAAAGATTGTGCAGCAGATTCTTACGCTGAGAACTCTCTGGAAGTTGGGTCGATGGAAATATCAAGAGTTCAACGCCATCAAAAGATCCTTTAAGGGCCAAATCATTTTTTATCATTTTTTCCAACAAACCTTTATAGCTCTTCTCATAACTGCAAGAGACCAGATAAATAAATGAAGGTAAAGGAGAGATGTGTCAAAAAGACAACCCTCTACTATAAAGTAGAAGTTAAGGATATGGTACACTTTACCATCCAAGATCCTTTGCAAAGAAGTAAAGAGCAATATTCTCCTCTTTTGCACCATTATCATGAAACTGTCTTGGCCATGTGCTCAAGCGAGATACTTCCTCAAAGCTAATTTTATGGGAAAACTTATTCACCACTGCAGGAATTTTAGGCGATGCACTAGTTGACAAATGTGCTTGAATCCCTCCGTAAACGTCTAAAGATTTCCCACCTTTATACACATCAAATGTGCCCCTACATAGTTACAGAAGCTTAGCCAGAACAACATCTTGGGAAGTATACTTAAAAGATGCAAATTGATGAAAGATAGAAGTATGCTTAAAAGATGCAAATTGATGAAAGATTTAATCTTAGTTTAAATGCAATGCAAATAAAAAACATACACAGGTATGCTTCAGTACTCATATGTCAAAAAACTCTGCCAAGGATTATAAAAACAAGTATTGGACATATAACTATGAAGAACATGGACAAATGTAGAAAATTAAAATCTATTTAGTAAAAAACTTCACATTAAAATTATTTTATTATATAAGTGCTATATCTTTCTTAGTGCTAAGAGATTTTTGCTATGAGAGAGAAGTCCTTTATGTCATTGCCTTCTATCAATTTCAAGTCCGTAATCCAAATCTAGAGTAACTTACTATTTACTCTTGACCATAGATATCCTGATTTACCCTCAAAGGAGAAACTAATAAACCTCAAACTTGATGGTGAAGCACTCGAGCTAGTCATGCCGTTCTAGAGCATATCTAAGAAGAGTGTAATTTTGATTAAATATAAATACCAACAACATAATAATTAATAGAGAAGTACAATCAAATAATTTTCTCTTTCTTTAAGTTCTGTATCCAAATGAAAAAGAAATTAATAATCCAATTTTACTGATGTGTAAATAGAATCTAGTTATATCCAGATTCAAATTGTGGTTCATATATGCAATTGTAATAAGATTTTAAAATTATTTGAAATACTCTTATACTAATTTCATGTTTCAGAACTCTTATTACAATTTTTATCCTTCCGTTACTGTACCATTAAAAATTTCCCAAAAGAACATACATACATCTTATTCTCTCAAAGGATTCTACTGACGCCAATAGTTGGGAGGAAGAATAGATATGATCCAAGTTAACGATTGTTGTACAATATGTTTAGTCTTTTTATAACAAAGCTCCCACTGGGATATTATAGAAAAGTTTTCAAATATACAGAAATTTTTATAAAACACAAATGTGACTCTAAAAACTAGTTCTTCTATTTCTGTAGTTGGAGCATTTGGAGGATAGAAAAGTGAAATAAAAAGAACAGAAGGATGAAAGCTAATTCACTGTTGGCTGCATATGCTCAATCTTGATCAAAACTTACTAGATATTAAAGAGAATAAAAGAATAACTTACTGCCAAATATACTCATCCTCTGGAATGGATGACATCTTCCCGAGGACAAAGTTTCCGGCTGAAGCATGACTGGATGTTGCAACAGAAGGAATAACATCACCTAACTGCAAATTAAGCTGCTTATCACTGTTACGATTTTGCTTGTAAGAGCCAGAAGAAAAAGTGCCATAATTCATTTGGCCCTCAATGATACGATCATTGGAAATCATACTCTTCACTTTTGAAAACTGATCATAAGAAGTTGTATCACAACTCAAATCAAAATTTGAAGAGGACAACACATCAGATTGTTCACTTCCTTTTCTCTTTCCATATATGCCAGGCTTCTTAAGCATAGCAGCCTCAATTGCAGCTTTCAACTTATTACCTTTACCCATCTCCACCTTAAAGTTTCTTGCTGTAGATATATCTGCATCAGCATCCTGAGGAATAATAATAGTGCAATGTTCTGTTGTGTGACCTCTTTCTTTACATTTTTGACAGATAATATTCTTCTGACCAGTTGTCTCAGTGGACTTCAAACGATTAACAGCACCTTCCCTAGTTTTCTCACCTTGGTTCAATACCTCACATGGCCTATCCAAGCAATCTTGCAAGTTCTCAATACCATTATTGGATGGTCTGTCAGAGGTCCAAGAAGAACTAGATGATGGCTCATCCTTAGGGGCAACATGGTTTAACTTTTGCTCAGCTGAAGCACCACAACCAGCTACACTAGGTGATGCTCGAGCTACAATGACAAACAAAGACCATAATCAATCCCAAAAGAGACTGACAAGAAAAAGAAAAGAAACAGCAGAAATATATGGCAAGCATACCAGAACTAACAAGAACATCTGCTCCTTTTCGAGAAATACAACTGGTTGACCTCAGTAAAGAACCCATTTTAACATCTGATTGCACAGCCTTTATCTCTCGATTGTTGCTGGAAGAAGATACAGCACTTTCACCACGATGTGGGGTTTTTGGATCAACCTTGGGGGCCGCAACCACAGAACTTCTTATCACTGAACTAACTAAAGGTCGATCCAATTTTGACACATTTTTTCTCTCAAATGCATTACGTTTTTGTCTTGGTCCCTGTACATCTTGATTATGGGAAAACTTAGGAGAAAGCATTTTAACCTTTGTTTCGGCGGCATTCAAACGGGTGGAGTTCACTGATTTAAATGATGTAGATTTGCTTATCATCCTAACAGGCTCCTCCTTCACATCTAGAGATGAACTTTCTCCCATGCCCTTGTGCTTTGAGGGAACTTCATCCACCAGTTTCACTTTTGGTTTGGAGCTCAAGGCATTGAATGAATTAGATTTCAACAAAGTGCCTGCATAAAGACAATAACAGATCTCAAAAATCACTTCAGTTTATGAGGACACCAGAATAAGAAAATAAAAATACAAATACAAACATGTACGTATGGATTTTAATTACTGTTCAAAATCATGACAATTTTTTTGTAAAAACATTGTTATGTATCTAATATATGAATATTGCATCTCTGAAATATAATAGTTGGGGATTAATTAACAATATAGAACTCTAATCGGTACTATTGTATTTTATAAGCAGATAGGCTAATGAATAACACACCTTAGTACACTAGTTATCTTTTTGTCCATAAAAGTAGGCTTCCCAGCAGAACCACTGTAAAAATTATACATTCTCTTCTCCCCTCTCACTCTTTTACCTCGCTTTCATCTCTACTTTCACATGGTATCAAATTCAATATGGTATCATAACCAATTAACCAATTAACCAATTAACAATTATGGGACCCTAACCTCTAATCGCTTCTTTAGAACCAAGTACCTATCCAAGGAACCTAAAGTTCTTTGTTTCTTCTTCTTTAGAGCCATTCTTCTTCCTTCCTACAGCTTATTAAGAATGCATTTATCTCTGTTCAGTCTTTCTTTCAGACAGCCTACTGAGAGAATTGTTACCTCTACCCTATCTTTTCCTCTGACAACCCATTGGGAATGCCCTTATCTCTATCATATTCTTCATTTTTCTTTCCTTTTGACAGCCCATCGAGAGTGCCACTAGTTCTATATTGTAATTTCTTCTGACAGCCTATTGAAAGCGTCATGATGATAGGAGGAGCAGAGGAGAGAATGAATTAGACAATGAGAGGGACAATAACAAAGGGAATAAACCACTAGTCTCGAAAGTGTACTCTAGGAGAAAGAATAGTGGGCCAGGGGGAGAGTTAGTTAATAGCTGATGTGGCTAAGTGGTTAGGC
>JAOTAY010000002.1:11635384-11661131 GCA_025629805.1 Erythroxylum baracoense | reverse complement strand
TATACTTCTAGACTGTAATGATACATATACATTACGGCTATATTTCAATAAAACAGTAAATCTCTAGTATCTTAAGATTAGAGTTCTATCACATGACCTCTTTTTCTTTCCACAAATTTCCTTCCGACAGTCCATCAAGAGCATCACTACCTCTATTCTTATCTTACCTTTTTCTCTAACTTTTGTTTTTGTTTTGCCTCCTTTCTTCTTTTCCAACATATTACTTTTCTACTCTCAGTCCCTGTTCCAATCACACCACCTTCACTGTTCTCTCTCAGCAAGCCCCTCTTAAGTTATGTTTGTGTGTGTGTGTGTGTGTGTGTGTGTGTGTGTGTGTGTGTGTGAACTTAGGGCTTACCCAAAAAAAACAAGAGAGAGTAGTCAAAAAATGAAATAAGTAGAAACAGCCAAAAAAAGAAAAAAAATATAATTTTTATTTCATTTTATCGATTTGCAAAATTCTCGATTTACATATTCAAAACTTCATATGCAAGCTAGATATGAAAACCATCTACTTATTAGCTTAAGGAGGAGCATTGAAGATTAGAAGGATTTCATATTTAATATAATAATATGATTATGTATCCAATAGAGAATATTTTGTGCTCGCTAACAATGGAATAGTTAGATACTATTCAGGAATATTTTATTATTTATTATGCAATATTGTATTGCCCTATTATTACAAAAGAATGGACTAAGCCTAATAAGTACACTTAGTACAATGATGATCTTTGTACACAACCAAACCAATTTATGTAATATTGTATAGCCCTATTATTATAAATGAATGGACTAAGCCTAATAAGTACACTACTTAGTACCCTGATGATCTTTGATTGTTTGTACACAACCAAACCACATTAAACTATTCTATATATTCTTCTCAATACTTTCACATAGTATCAAAGCTAATTTAACAGATTATTAAACTATTCTATATATTCTTCTCTCTACTAAATTAACAGATGATTAAACTATTCTATATATTCTTCTCTCTACTTTCACATGGGACCAAAGCTAATTTAACTTACATCAGGCGTATAATGCACCTTTTTACTTTGATCATTTTTTTCAATGGTCACATAGTCATCGCAGCTTTTTAATCAAACACCCATCAGTATACAATATCTGATCAACCAGATATTATCATCTATTGTCGAGAGATTTTTCCACTGCAAATAGATCAAGGAGCTAATAAACAAAAAAAAAATCTTGATGAGGAATCTAGAATTTCAGTGCTTTAAGATACCAAGAATTCCATCAATAGTGTGAAATGCTCAGTAAACTTTACATCTAATGTGAACTAAAAGACGTCAAAAATAGAAAGCAAGCCAACTTCTTTTCCTACCTTTTGCAGATTGAAGACGAGCATTGGTAGAGCAAGAGCGAGCAATTTCTGAACTATCTGTACTTAATTGATTACCAGATGATGTGTAATGAGAATGTTTTACTTTAACTTTTTCTAAGTTTTTGAATGAAGTGTCCCGTGATAGTGCAGCTATTCTGCTGGGGCTAGAGGGTTTGGGGGATCCTGAACTTGTTTCAATCGCCTGCCTCTTTGAACAAAATTTCACCTCTGCAGCTACTGCACACCTCTTGCCAGAGCTTTGTGATACTGCTTTGTCTGTCTTTTTCCCCTCAGCATCTGAGTTTTAAAGTCAAGTTCAAAAATAAGATATATCTGCAACTTAACAAAGGAGAATTTCTGAAAAGGAAAATGGTAATTAAAGATTCTATATAAGCTATATACCTAGCTTCTGGTTTTCAGTTTCCTCAGTCAACTTGCATTCTTCACACAGCCAGTCTCCTTCAGGAAGTTTACGGAGCATTTCTCGCATGCAATAGCTAATTAAGTGTAATAGCATGTCAAGACATGTATGAAATTACAACTAGAGAATCCTGATTACACATACAAGCTAAGATACCAAAAGCCACGGAAACATATATGGGCTTACATGTGTTCTGCTCCATCACTGCAGCGACTGCATATGGCAAGCTGTTCCTCACGGCCTGCATCCCCACAAATATCACACACTTTAACCTGTTTTCAGGCAAAGGAAAAATTTAGCAAAAGAAGAAGAGGATGATTAACAGGAAAACTAAGGAGAGATTATTACCTAAGAAACAAGAAAAGGCCAAGAGAAACAAACACTGGAAAATGACAGAACTACAATTATCCCCAATACACCAAAAGACCCAGCCCTCAGTCTCAAAAATCAGACCACAAAACTAAAGAATAATCTGAAAAATCTTACAATGTTAAACCACCATTCCTTAAATAACGCTAATCAAATGTACCACAATTAACTCTTTAAGGACTTCCATCATCAAAATTATCCAATTTATTGAATTAGTTAAGTCTACTGCAAGTGTTTTATTTCAGGTGTTAATTAATAAAAGAACTGAAAAAATAAGCCCCAACATCAACACCCGTGATAAATCATGGGAAATGGCAATCCACCCCCATTACCCTAAAAAATGGCATCACTATCTTCCCATATAAACTCTATATAAGGAAAAAAAAAAAAAACAAGGTTATCATATAGTAAAAAGAAAAACACTTACTATCTACAAAGGAACTACAGCAATATGAGCTAGAAATATTTCTTGAGTTCACAAACCTTTTTAAGTCTGGACTTTTATGAGAGGATTCTCCAATAAGTGATGAGCAAGAAATATTGAAAAAATAGAAGCAGCTAATCTCACCAAAAAAGAATATTAAAATTGCACAAATTCAACTTAACAGTCATGCAAACACTATCTCTGTAAGCGAGTGCATTACTTACATCATGTTCCACAATTTCTGAGTCATCACTCTCATCCCCAGATACAGATTGAAAAGGAGGTTCCAGTATGTCAGGGAACTTAACTGCTGGCTTGTCCAATTTCTCATTCTGTTCAATTTTATTAAAACATCTAGGATCTTCATCAGTTTGGTCCATGCTATTGATCTCTGCCTGTGTCTTCGGGTAAACTTTATTTGGCTCCCTAGCAGGACTTCTACCACATTTCTCGGAGCTCTCGAGTGCAGCCGAGCAATTGTTACTGCCAATACAGGATCCTTGTCCTTTTGTTAATAAAAGATTAGAATACTCCATTGCACTTTCAGATTTCACATGAGGAGACAGACCACCTAAATTCTGAACCTTCGGTAAGCTACTACCAGCACTGACATCACCCATCTCCAGTGGGTCCAACTTGGCAATACCCACAATATTGGCTTTTCTATCACCCTGGAAATTGGCATTTTGTCCTTCTAAATATTCAGAATCTTCATGCTTAGCCACTGAAATTTTCTGGTCTGAAAGGTGGAGTGGTTTCAACAAAAGCTGACTCTCAGCAACAGCTGCAATAGAAGAGAGCTTTGGAAGTTTCTCGGAGTCAACTGAAGCATCAGCGATATCAGAAGACCTTAGAGTTGCTTTACTTTCTGCATTCTCAGATAAGGAATCATGATTTGCATTAAAACTAAGCATATTACTTGCTTCACTGGGGGTATGCTGTAAGTTGTCACATGTTCCGTCTTGACAAGGTGAACCATCATCCTCATTAACAGAATTTTGACTTGTTGCAGTTGCGCGCCATGTTTCATCAGAACATTCATCACCTTTTGATCCCATACAGGCTTGCTTGCGATGCATACAAGATGAACAAGGAGCAGAACACACGTTACAAGTCCCAGACTCTGCACCACTATGAATCTCCCTTTTCATGGAATGCTTGACTAATCTTTTCTCAGTTTGTAATGGTATCTAAATAAGAGATAGCAACACATAAGTAAGAAATGTGTATCAAAAACTTTGAAGTGAATGTAAGCTCTCATATACCGAAACCAATAACTAACAAAAATCAGTGAGGCATACAGGACATTTACAACCAGAGAAAAACACATTAAACACATTTTCAACCAACTATGAGAAAATGTTTAGTTGATGCTAACCTTTTATTTGTATCAATAAAGTAAATCAACTTTAAAAGATTTTTAAAAGTTGCCTATCACTAGCTCCTTCATAGCTCCTTCATGAAATTCATACTTAACTAGTTACACCAGGTTAGCTTAGATATAATTTGTGCAACATGATTGAAATCAAAATCATCCAACAGTCAAATGAAATGCTTTACACTATTATAGATACTTGGTTTGACCATTTTTCTTGCAGTTCTGGACAATCCATTTAAATCTTTTGCTCCCTTTTGTTTGTCCGATCCCTATAAGACTAACATGTGACTCTCTTTTCCCCACTTTTTCCTCCCTTTGTGTTCTCTCTCCTCTTTGTCTCTCCTTTTCTCTTTCAATGTGCTACACACATCATGTTGCCATATATAAACCTGCTTAAGCATGCTTACATACATCTTGCACTGCATATATTAGTTGTAGCAGCAACTCAAATTGATTGTTAACTTTGAAAATTTACGACCATAAAATCTTTAAAATGATTATGAGGAAACTTGCATTTTGACGAACATTGAATTAGGTAAACTCTAGACCTCCTAAACTGTCTTTCTCACAACCAAATTATTATGCCATACATTTTAAAGGTGAGATTGGATTGTCTAGTAAGTACATTTGGAAAAACTTTGTTTCCAGCTCCTACCTGAGTTATGTAGAATATTTGAATTCTTATCTTGAACCCAAGAAACAACCTTTATTAAGCTATTTGAGCAACTTCAAGGACATATAATTAATACATAGCATTAACGGTTACTAATTCCCTATAACTTCAAGAACAGAATTAAAGCTAAACCTCACCCAGCAAATGATTAGATTAACCAGCTCATATTAGACTGGATCACTTTAATCCACAGCTTGAAAACAAACACAACATTCAAGTATGCAGTACAAAAATCAATTTCAGATTGAGAAGACATTATTCAAGCAACTTCAATGAAAAGAAAAGCTGTCCTATGCTAGATTGAAGCAAATGCAAATTTCATCAAGATATTATTGGAATCAACCAAGTAAGCAATTGAGAGGCAATCTCAAAGACTCTACATGCAACTTTTAAAATCACATATCCAGCCACAGTAGAGCAGGTTCATTATTAAACTATACTAAGTGCCTATTAAACTATACTAAGTGCCTATAGATAAATAAAAATGACCCAGCGGAACAACAGCGACAACATGGAACTAAGAACAACAGAATGTAAATTACCCTTTTATCTCACCATATTCTTCCCAATATCTGATTCAGTTTGATCTACTGGCCCTTTCTTATAGCAACTTCCATTCAAGACTTGCGTGATCTAAAAAGCACATAGAGACACGTCAATACCTCTTTCGAAAAAGAAAGAAAAAAACGAGAAAACACCCTCAGATACAAAGCAACTCTAAACTAAAATAACAATAACAAGATTTCAGATTTAAAGTGATATAACCACCAAACTGCAATCAAACAAGAACCGTCACTGAAGACACAGCTTAAATTTTTAACTGATTAAAAATCAAATTTAGACGGTGTACCAAACACATCCTCAACTCCCAAGTGAAGAACAAACTTAAAATATGAAACCCTAATAACATGCCTTTGTTTCCACAATCACCTCCTGCGCATTGTACAGCTCCACCGCGCTGTTCTCTTCGCTTCACCGCGGCCAGCCCCGCCGCCACCGACACAATCCACGGCAACCCAACACCATATCCTTCAGATAAATTTTAATACTCAACCAAAAAGAAAGAAACCCTAAATCCCCTCTTACTTACGCAAAGCTGATCACCCACAAATTCCCCAAATTTTGTGCTCTAATTAGCAATCCCAACCTACACCGTCTCCTAACGAATTTGTCGCACAAGAGGATCTGGTAACAAAATACACATACACATACGCCTATTCGAACATAATGTAATATTTTCTTATCTCTCTCTCTCTCTACTCCCTCTATTTAATGATCTAAACAGAACTGGAAATTGCCAGTTTAAAAGAAATCCAGAATCATATTTCTGCTCCAAAACACCTTTAAACTGCCTCTCTCCCTCTAAACATCTGTCTGTGTTTTTAGTGAAAGGGGTTTTCTCTCTCTAGATGTTTTCTTTTCTTGGGAAATCTCTCTCTCTCCAGAATTTTCTCTCTCGTGTATAATAATTATTTCTTACCCTCTCTTAAATTTTCTTTCTACTTCGCTAACCCAAAACTTTCCCGAGAAAATAAGGGACCAAATCTCCTTTTTTTTTTTTTGCAACTTTAATGGAGGTCAGGTGCTTGGACTTTGGATGGATTTTTAGAGGTTTCTGTTTGATTTTATCTGTAAATTTCTTTTACATTTCGAAAGCTGCGTGAGGCAATCACAATTCACAGACGTGCCACTCGCACGTGTGCAGAAACCTGTTAATTGACTCGTGCGATTAATTGTAGTTACACGTGTCTGAACGATGCACGTGTGAGCAGTTAACTCTCGCTCGTAAGTTGTAACACGTGGTTGTACTGTCGTAGTGGTTTCCCCTTAATTCTCATTTTTGTTTTTTGTTTTATTCTGATGGAATTCTTTTGTAGGTTTTTTATGTACCGGTTGAACAAATAATTTAAACAAGTCATTTTGTTTCGCCTGTACGTTTTTCCTAAACATGCACAAAAGTTCTTTATTGGTACTGTAGCAAGCCATAAACAATTTAAGTGTATAATTGAAATTAAGGAGGACGATTAAATAAAAAAGTATGCAATACTGTAAGCATAATTTTATGAAACATAGCAGCATCCATAAATTTATGAAACTCATAAATATTCATTCATATTTTAACAATTAATAAAAGAAAGAATTTTTGAAACATTTTTCCATTAGCCAGCAATTCAAAAACGATTCTTAGATGTAAACTCCTTACCTTATTTGCCTCTTTCCAAAAAATTTTTCTCACTTTTTTACTTGTATTTTTGTGAGAAAACAAAATTTATTAGGCAGAGAAATAATCCTAATATACTTAAAAATATTGGCAACTATCAATTAGTTCAAAACTCCTCATTATAATGAGCTAAAAGCTCGTAGGCTTATTTATTAAATTATTAAATCCATTAATTGTCTTTTTAATGCATAAGTCACTTAAAGGATTAATTTCTAATATTATCTCACTCAACTCATGTGACTTTATACAGTCTATTGGATCAATAATTCAAACAATCATAATGTATAATAGTGATCATTCACATACACTAATATCATCAGTAATCATAATCAAGTATAAAACTAAGAAGAGTCATGGCTGTTATACATTATGAAATCAACAGGTTCCCTGCTATATAGCACTATATTAGCCCTTTTACTTGATCATGATAATAAATGGGAAGTACATAATGGGGTGTACCATTCAGTTTTGTTTTCAACAACATATATTACAATCAAATAAATAAAAAGGAAATAGAAAATTCATAAATAATGTATTCATCAATGCACAAATAATATCAAATATGTGATAAAAGCCAATACAAAAGTACTATTTAATAATCATCAGCATAAATAATGCTCATATTCTTTACGTGAACATAAAATATTTTGAGCCATAACTTATTTGTTATAAGGTCAGCTAACGTAAGATCAGTGCTAATATGCTCAATTGACATCTATGTTGATAAACCTCTCCTTAACAGCAAAGTATTTCAGTTATACACAATTAGCATCTTTGTAATACTTGTTGTTCTTAAAGAAGAAAATTGTTGCAGAATTATCTCAATAAATTTTTAGAAACTTGGCTCTACCTTTGGCAATCTCAATCCCTTAAATAAAGTTCCACAACTATTTAGTCAAAAGCATAGCCTCGAAACAAGCCATAAATTAACCTCTATAGTGGATGCAACAATTACATATTGCTTCATGCTCTTCTATAAGATAGCTCCTCCAACTAATAGAGAAATATAGCCAAAAGTATATTTTCTCGTATCTATACAACCAGTAAAGTGCAAATATGAGTATCCAACCACCTCAAAGTAATCAAACCTCTTAAAAAGTAAGTGTTCTTTAGTTACTTGTAGATATTTCATAACTTTCTTTGTAGTTTTTCATTAATCTAGACAAATATTACTCTAGTATCTCATTAACATCCTTACTGGAAAACTTATGTTTGGTCTCATATATGTTTGAAGAAACATTATGCTCCCAACTATAGATGCATATGGAATTAATTTCATTTGTTTATGTTCTAAGTCAATTTTCAACATTGTATGAGGCAAAACTCGTCCCTTTTCTGAATTAGAACTGGTAATGCTGAACACTTGTCCATTATAAATCTCTCTAAAACTTTATTAATATATTCATTCTAAGACAAACCTAATAATCTTTATGATTTATCATGAAATATTTCCATTCCTATCACATATATTGCCTCACCCATATCTTTCATTTCAAAACGACTAGAGAAAATTTTCTTAGTCTCACTTGATAGACCAAGATCATTAGCTGAAAGCAAGAAATCATCAATATACAAGACCAGAAAAATAATCTTACAACTATTGACCTTCAGATATATACACCAATCAATAGTATTTTCCTTAAATCTAAAAGAAATAATAATATTATTAAACTTAAGATACTATTGTCGAAAAGCTTATTTAAGTTCGTATATTGTGTTCCTTTCCAGCCTTTATGAACCCCATTGGTTGGTCCATATAGACTTCTTCCTCTAAATTCTTATTCAAAAAGACAGTTTTCATATCCATTTAGTATAACTCTAAATCATAACGAGCCACCAAAGTTATAATAATTATGAGTGAATCCTTCTTAAAGATTCGTGAAAAAGTATCTTTATTATCAATGTCACCTTTCTAAGTAAATCCTTTGACAACTAGTCCAGCCTTGTAACATTCTAGGTTACCAAAAGAATCACATTTGGTTTTAAAGACCCATTTACAACTAATTCTCTTATAACCTTCTGGCAATTACATAAGGTCCCAGTCACTATAAGTTTCACAAATTTGAACTCACCTTTTATGGCATCTAACTACTTATCAGAATTTTTATTATTTACGGCTTGTGAAAAGGTAAATGTGTCATTCTTAATTCTAAGGTCATTTTTTTGGCTTATGTAGATATATCATATAGTTATAAGAAACAACCAGTCTTCTTTCTCCTTAAAACTTCTTTAATGTTATTTGTTGTGATTCTTCTACTAGAGGTTCATTCATTTCTTATTCAATTTCATTATGAACAGTGGTTCGTTAATTTGTTATTCTTTATGATTATTAAGTAGTTCAATAATTTATAGAACAATAACTTGAGAAGATATACAAGTCATAAGGAATTACACATCCATAGGGACGTCCACTCCCATTTCTTAAAGCATATTTCCCCAAAGAAGTGGGTAAACATGAATTACACATCATACTCCTAACCATATCTAACAAAGTCCTATTATGCCTTTTTACTACACTATTTTGTTGGGGCGTGCCTAACATTGTGTACCGTGCACAAATACCATGTTTTCAAGGAAGTTATCAAAAGGACTAAGATTTTGACCACTTTCATCATATTTACTATAATATTCACCACTTCTATTAGACCTGACTAGTTTCACCATTTATATTTAATTGTCTTTCAAACTTACTAATATAAAACTCCAAGGCATTTACAACTTGAGATTTATCATGTAACAAATAAACATATCCATAACGTGAATAGTCATTTATAAACGTGATAAAATATTTTTCTTTATTAAAAGTAAGCACATCAAATAGTCCTTATATTTTAGTATAAATTATTTCAAGAAACTAAGTGCTTCTTATGACTCATATTTTTGTTGTGTATGTTATTTGTTTGCCTTTAATATAATCCACAAAAATGTCATGATCACTAAAATCTAATTCAGGAAGTATTTTATTCTTTAATAATCTTTAAAGTTGTTCTTTGGAAACGTATCCCAACACCTATACCACAAGTAAGTATATCTATCATTAATAAAACTATGTCGTATACTAATATTAGGATTCAAATTTAATAAAATTTCAGTATAAACATATCAAGGTTTAATTTATATAAACCATTACATAATACACCACTACTAATCAAGAAGTTATGTTTGTACAAACTGAAATTACCACTTCCAAATTTAAACGAGTATCCAGACATGTTAAGTTTTGATTAAAAAAACTAAATTCCTAGATATACTAGGTACATAAAAAGTTCCACATAAAGTCCAAATGATATCTATAGTATGCAATTAATGATATCTGTGGGGTGTGCCTAGCATTTTGTATTGCGCACAAATACCGTGTCTTTCAAGGAAGTTAGCAAAAGGACCAAGATTTTGACCACTTTCATCATACTTACCATAATATTCACCACTTCTATCAGACCTGACTATTTTCACCCTTTATATTTAATTGTCTTTCAAACTTATTAATATAAAACTCCAAGGCATTTACAGCCTGAGATTTATCATAGAGCAAATAGACATATCCATAATGTGAATGGTCATTTATAAATGTGATAAAATATTTTCTTTATTAAAAGTAGGCACATCAAATAGTCCTTGTGTTTTAGTATGAATTATTTCAAGAAACTAAGTGCTTCTTATGACTTATATCTTTGTTGTGTATTTTGTTTGTTTACCTTTAATATAATCCACAAAAAAGTTATGATCACTAAAATATAATTCAAGAAGTATTTTATTCTCTAATAATCTTTAAAGTTGTTCTTTGGAAATGTGTCCCTAATACTTATACCACAAGTAAGTATATCTATCATTAATAAAACTATGTTGTATACTAACATTAGGATTCAAATCCAATAAAATTTTAGTATCAAGATATCAAGGTTTAATACCACTACTAATCAAGCAGTTATGTTTGTACAAACTAAAATTACCACTGTCAAATTTAAATGAGTATCCAGGCATATTAAGTTTGGATAAAAAAACTAAATTCCTAGATATATTAGGTACATAAAAAGTTCCACATAAAGTCCAAATGATATCTATAGTATGGAATTAATGATATATGTGGTATAGAATTAAGTGATAATTTCATGAAACATAACATGATCTAGAAATTTATGGAACTCACAAATATTCATAATTTTATTTTAATTAAATAAAGAGTTTCTTAATATCTACCTTTCCCATAGCTCAATAACACAGATATAAGCTCCTTACCTAATAGGTCTCTTTCCCACACTTTCTATCTCACTTTTTGTATGTGATGGTATTTTTATTAGAAGATAAAACCTTTTAGTTAGAAACAAAGCCCTATTACCTTTGAAAAACTGACAACTATATAGTCAATTCACAACTATCTATCGTAATAGGCTAAAAGCTCAAAGGCTCATTTATTAAATTATTAAATCCCCTAATTTCCTTTTAAACACATAAGTCACTTAAATGATTAATTTCTAACAAATACAACTTCAAATTATTAACAAATTTAATAAGTTTCAAAAACCCATATGTTCGCAACTAAGTTAAAACATATTTAAGCAAATATACCAAAACATTACATAAGCAATTATTAACGAAGTAACAATATTGGAGGCAGGGGTCAAAATATAAGAATAATTATAAAACTAAAATTGATAAACTACGTTATTTTTACGACAATACTCTAGATTTTACTGTATAAATCCAAAATTTAATAACATTATTTTTAATCATTTATTACTCTCATATTAGTTTTAATCAATTTCATAGTGTTTTTTTATCCACGACTATGATTGCCAATTAAATTAAATAATTGTTACTCACAACTTATACTTTAAATATAAATCGCAAATAATGCCCACATGTTATGTAAACAAGCTTTAATTCCAAATATCAAACTTAATAGTAGATCATTTATGTTATACTAGCCAGGGTTAGGAGTTAAAATACAAGTAATAGATAACTTAGATAAAGAGAATAAAGTTTAACATAAATACTTTAATTAAGAATAACTCTTTAGGAAGTTAGGTTTGTTTGCATATTAATATGAAAACAAAAGTCAAAATCAGTTCCTAACCATAAATGACTTAAATTTTCAGTGAATTGTTAATTCTTAATCACGTTGCATCTCTATTATTATAAAATTAAATAATTTATTTCATCTAGACATGTGTTAATAAAAATTATTAAAAATTGATAGTACGAAATTATTTTATTTAAAAAATTCAGGACGAAGCATTAATTTTATTTTTACAAGACTTGTTGCAAATTAATTTGAACGATTAAAAAGATAACGTACGAATAAATAAGGAAAGAGCAAATCAAAAAAGAAGAATGATCGGAAAGAAATGGAGACATAAAAGGGAAGAGGGGCGAGGGGTAAAAACGAGCGAAGAACCATGTCCATGTGCACCTCACTAAACCTTTGACTGGTCAAAAGGAGAAAGCAGGAAGAAGAATAATCAAGAGCAGCCAAACAATGGAGAAATGGAATTACTAGAAGGAATAAATGAAAATAGTTACTAAGAAAATGGAAATAGTTTTTAATTGATTTTTTGGAAAAAGGAAAATTTACTTGGCGCTATTGTTTAAATATTATATGAATAAAGATAAAATGAATTTAAAAAAAAAAAAAGGGATAGGAAAGTAACGGAAGATGCGTTTTGATATCAAAAACTAGAAAAATGGATGTAATGTAGTGAACAAATACATCCTCACTCGCATCATTTAGATAACCATCTCCTCCCACCTAGTCTCCTTTCCTTCTTTCTCTCTAGAGAACATCTACCAATTTCCTTCATATGTAGTCTATTTGATCTTATACAGGCGGCCACAGGCGGCGATTTTTCCTGCAATACTTCTATATCCGTGTTTTTGCTTTATCTCTTTTCTTCTTTGTTTTTTTCAGACGGAGGAATTGTTTCGCGTTGTGAGATCAAAGGTTAGTGTGTGGTTCGTTGATTTGATTTGAATTGATATAATCTGCTTTTCTGAGGACTTGAATATTGTTGATGTCTGTGTTAGATCTCGTTGATTCGATTTTCCAATGCTTTTTCTTTGGGTTAATTGTCTTTGCTTGGTTTTATTCTTGGAGGAGGATTTGTACTGTGCTGCATGTTTGTAGACTGTCAGTTCCGATGGAGGATTAGTAGTTGAAGAAGAATATTCCATTTAGTTTCATCAATTTGATTATCGTTCCATTTGTTTGGGTTTTAATATCGGTTGGTGGCTTGACGTGAGAATCGATGCTGGAGTAATCGATTCAGTTGGATATGCTCTTTGCATGACTCTCTGATTTTGTGTGTCTTTGGGTGATGCTGCTTAAAGAGGACTTAGTTAGCTTTAGTTTTACTTTTCCCCTAGTTTTATGAAGTTTTACTGGCACTAAAGGATTGAGCAATCACATAATTGGCTCTCTCTGCCCAGCTACTCTCTTATTTTAGAATAAATACGTAATGTACCACCGATTCTGCTCTGGGTTAATTCTAAGTCCTGTTCTGGGTTAATTCTAAGGCTTATGTTTGGATTCTGTTAACTCCTCTTCTTATCTTGTGCTCAGTCGTAGGCTTAAAATTCAATAATGGTGTTCCGAGATCCTCTTGAGGAACAAAAGTTTGAGAAGAAGAATGGATTTCTTCAGAGAAATGGGCATCTCTTTTCCTTTGTTCCCTTAACTGGGAACGAAAATCTGAAGGTGGGTGGAAAAAGCTTGCTTGAAAGAGACATGGGTACTTGTGATTTGAACCGGATACGACTAAATGGTAAGAAATCCATAGCTGTGGTGCAAAGTGGAGAGAGTAATAACCAACATTCACCAGATGAAAGTCTTGTTCCTGGTCTTCCTGATGATACAGCATTAGATATTTTGGCTTGGAGCTACATATCAGATTACCCTATTCTGGCTTGTGTCAATAGAAAATTCAGAGCTTTAGTTGGAAGTGGTTGTATATATAAGATAAGACGGCGGCTTGGGATAATTGAACACTGGGTTTATTTGGCCTGTATTTTAATGCCTTGGGAAGCATTTGATCCTGTAAGACATAGATGGATGCAATTGCCGAGGATGCCATGTGATGATTGTTTTACTCATGCAGATAAAGAGTCTCTTGCTGTGGGGACTGAGCTACTTGTTTTTGGTCATGAGTTGTTTGGATTTGCTATTTGGAAGTACAGCTTGCTTACTCGTGGCTGGTCTAGATGTGCTTTGATGAACTTACCACGATGTTTGTTTGGTTCAAGCAGCCTTGGGGAAATTGCCATTGTTGCTGGAGGAACTGACAAGAATGGACGCATTTTGAAGTCTGCTGAGCTTTACAATTCTGAGTTGGGTGCTTGGCAAACCTTACCAGATATGAACATGCAGCGTAAGCTGTGTTCAGGATTCTTTATGGACGGGAAGTTTTATGTCATTGGAGGTATGTCTAGCCCAACAGATTGTTTAACTTGTGGTGAAGAATACAATCTTGAGACAAGGTCATGGAGGAGGATAGAGAACATGTACCCTGCTTCTAGTGTGGGCCATCCTGCTATGCGTTCTCCCCCACTAGTTGCTGTAGTAAATAATCAACTTTATGCTGCCGATCAAGTAACAAATGAGGTCAAGAGGTATGATAAGACTAATAACTCATGGGGTGTTGTGAAGAGTTTGCCGGTTAGAGCTGACTCTTCTAATGGCTGGGGATTAGCATTTAAATCATGTGGGAGCAGCTTACTCGTGATTGGAGGACACAAAGGAGCTGAGGTTGAAGTTATCGTGCTGCACACTTGGGATCCACAGAATGGAAGCACTGATGGATCAGAATGGAATATTCTTGCAGTCAAGGAGCGAGCAGGTGCTTTTGTGTCCAACTGTGCAGTAATGGGATGCTAATGCTTCAGTGCATATTTTCTTAGGTGAAAAACGTTTGATATGTGGTTATAACTGAACTTTATATTGGTAAAGAGGCAGAATTTAAATCTTCCTCATTGCCATTCTATCAAAATCCTTACAATTTGACTTCTATTTTTCTTCTAATTTTTGGTGGTTATATATCTATGTCACCTGGATGGTCATAATGGACATGACATTATTGTTAAACTTCATGAATTCATAATGATTCAATCTGGACATTATGCTTGCTTCTTCGTATGAGTACGTTTTGCCGATGTATTCATTGATTTGCTACCATTATATATTGGCTGATGAATGTTATCTTGTTTTGTGTGTTAATTTTATGTGAAATTCATTCTCCAATTATCAGTGATAACATGATTATTTTAAAGCTATAGTTGTTCGTTTCAGTATAATCTTTTCTAGTTTCTGAGGGAGTTGAATGGAGGGAATTCTTTTTGCAGTAGTTACAATGTACAGTCTATAAAATATGCAGTTATTCCCCTATTAATGTTAGCTGTTAAGTCCTTTAGTTAATTGATAATCTCTTATCATTCATATGTCGTCCTTTAATCCCCAAAGGCAGACAGCACTTTCCTATCCAGACAAGACATATCAGACGGTCCCAGAATTTGTCCCAAGGCCAAAATTCCTAGTGGAGTGAGTCTGTTAAGGTGAACAGATTCCTACTTGAAGTCTGTAATTGCTCATTATGTGTACATCTTCATCTCATTATTTAACCTTCCAAGTTATTGTCTAATAAAAGTGTTGTTTTCATTCACTTCAGGTTTTTTTCTTCGAAAATTTCCTTCTCTTCAGGTTGGATGAAAGCATTCATCACTTCTGGTAGAGCTAGGTTTGCAAATATATAGTCCCGAGTCTGGTTAGGCATGGGTGCCAAAAAAGGATATGGTGAAATTTGAGCAGTGCTAGATGATAAACTTAGAAATTGAAGCCCGTGTCCGGTTTTGCATTATTTAGACACTTTTCAATCACTGAGACGCACGCAAATCATAGGAGTAATCGAGCTTTTGTACAATGTTTGACTGACGATACCAATAGAAAGTAACCTTCAAAACTAATTTTCTGTGGATCGCACCTTCTTAGATCATCTACCAAACACCATCATGGACAGTATGTTGGTAGCTGTATTTTTCATCGTTTCAATTGGTATAATTGTTTGCGAATTATTTATGGATTTGAAATAATGTATAAATTTCGAGAATGAGAGCCGTTTTATGATAAAATGAATCATGCTCTAACTAATATTTGAAAGGATCGTAACAAACCGGTTCGGCCTGTTCTTTTCTGTAAAAGCTCTTCTATTCCGTACCAACGAAGTCAAAATTAAGTTGGATCAAAAGACTGGTTCGTTTGCTTTTTATAAATGAAATCATAAGTTACTCCCATTTCATCCCCTTTAACAGATTTGAATTCCGCTCCTTCCTTACAAGAACTCTCTAATCTGATAGTCTCAGCTCAGACCCCCTCTCTCCCCACACAATTCCCACCTCCAATCACCGCAATTCCATTTGCTCAGTGTCATTTCCTGGCTCTGAAACAACACCTTTCCACTTTATGTTGAGTTTTAATTCCCTTAATGTCAGTATCTGCTCATATCAAATCATCAAGAACTATGTAAAAGCGGAAGCATACCTTAATTCATTGTAAAATCTGTACTGAATCTTGTGGTTTATCTTCCAAATTAGAATGTAGCCTTTTTTAGAGTTATTTTTTCCCTAACTCTATTTTCTCTCTGATGATAGGTTGTTAAAAAGAATTGTGTGTACATTTAATTTGGAGACCATAATCACTTTTATTAGAGTAAAACCCTAATCTAATTTCTAGTTTGACCCATCATAAAATTAGAAATTATAAATCTGGTTTCTACACATATAAAGCTCATACTTAAAATAAATGCATAAAGCCCAAAATACCATAACCATATTAGATCACTTTACTTAATTGGGCTCAACTTTATATGATAGCCTTTATATACAATTATACACATGGAAGCGTACATGTTTGATTAAAAATCCTTATAATCTCCCAGTTAGGCTATACGTGTTACCTTAAAATTGTGAATTAACCTTATGAGACTCAGAATTTTGCTATCATTACTGTATGCATCCCTAAACAATCCGGTCCATCAATCATACCAATATATAATCAGAGCAACTTTCTCTACATTTAATGTAACTAGACCCATCAATGGTCACATATGCTAATATAACCAAATGACATGGATCAAGTATGGATGTGTAGTATGGAAATTATAAGCAGCGTGATCTGAGCACGCTTATTTCCAACTGGTCCAACATTATGCTTTAGTGAGATCAATCTTAAATAAGTTCAAAGACAAAATAAACCAAATATCTTAAAGCTGAAAATAACCTCGAACAAATTAACCAAAAACTATATCTAAAATGACAGTGAAAAAATGTCTAATCTGAAAAGTATCTACAATACAAACTCCTATTGAAACTATATGCAACACCCATATGAGCAGTATGCTCATAAAGGACCTTGGCTGGCACTCCTTTAGTAAGCGGATTCACATTCACGAAGTTTGATCCAATTTGTTGTATAGACAATTGTCCACTCTGAACTATCTCTTTAACAATTAGGAACTTGACGTCGATGTGCTTCGACTTTGTTGAGCTCCTATTGTTATTAAAATATAGCACTGTCGAGTTATTGTCATAAAATAACTTAACTGGTTTTTCAATAGAGTCCAAAATGCGCAGCCTCATGACAAAGTTTTGCAGCCATATCTCGTGGTTGGATGCCTCATAACACGCTATAAACTCCATGATGGAAAAACTATAAGTGTCTGCTTAGCACTCTTCCAGGCAATAGCTCCTCCACCAAGCAAGTAGATATAACCCGAAGTGGATCTCCTACTATTTTGGCATCCAGCAAAATCGGAATCAAAATAACCAATGATCTCCAGCTTATTTAATTTTCTATATATGAACATATAATCTTTCATTCTCTGCAAGTACTGCATGACCCGTTTGGACGCTTTGGAGTGATTCAATCCCAGGTTACTTAAATATCTCCTTAGCATTCCAACAATATACGCAATATCTGAACGCGTATAAACCTGAGCATACATTAGACTTACTAGAGCCAAAGCATAAGGAATCTTTTGCATTTCCTTGGCTTCGAAGTCATTTTTGGGGCATTGACTTAAATTGAACTTATCTCCCTTAAAACACAAGGGTATCACTTGGTTTACAATCATGCATGTCAAACCTTTTAAGTACCTTTTTGATATAGCTCTTTTGTGATAACCCAAGAATACCTCAAGAGCATTCTTGATGTATCTAAATCCCTAAAACAAAAAAAGCGTTACCAAGATCTTTCATTTCAATTTTCTTTGACAGAACTCTCTTGGTTTCGTGCAATAAGCCTATATCATTAGTGGCAAGCAATATGTTATTGACATATAAAACTAGAAAAATGTACTTACTCCCACTGAACTTATAGTGTATACAATCATCAGCTAAGTTCATCTCAAAATTGAATGAGATGACAACTTGGTGAAATTTTTAATACCATTGATGAGATGCCTACTTGAGTTCATAGATGGATTTCTTTAGTTTGTAAGCCATTTGCTTTGCACTTTCTTACACAAAGTTTTTTACTTGCACCATATAAATCATCTCATTAATGTCTCCATTGAGAAATGTTGTCTTAACATCCATCTTATGTAACTCAAAATTAAAATGTGTCACTCATACCATTATTATCCTGAAAGAGTCTTTCAAAGAAACCAGAGAGAAGGTCTCTTTATAATAAATGAATTCTTTCTGTGTAAAGTTATCCTTCTTGATCTTAAATATCCATTTGTATCCAATAGGTTTTGCACCTTTAGGCAATGGTGCAAGGTCCCAAACATCATTGTCCTTCATGGACTTTATCTCTTCATTCATGGAATCAATCCACTTTTGAGATTTAGAACTTTCCATGGCTTGACAGAAGTTGATCAGATCATCTTCCACCATACCAATGTCAACTTCATGTTCTTGAAGAAATACAACATAATCATCTGGAATTGCACTTCTCCTCTCTCTAGTGGATCTCCTTAATGACATAGGTTCTTGAGGTTGTAGAGTTTGTTCTTCTAAAACAAGTTGTTAACTTGGGGAGGAGTTTCCATAACATTGTCTTGATCCAGAATTGCTTCTTGAACAATGTCAGAAATGGAAACCTGACCCTGATCATTGTCAATAGCAATTAGAGGAATTTTAACATATTCCTCTTCGAAAACAAAGTCCTTAATCCTTTCTCCCACTGCAAACTCAACATCCTAAAAAAATCAGGCATTTTTTGTCTTAAGGATTTCTTTAGTATTGGGATCATAAAACTTTTAACCCCTAGATCTTTCAGAATATCTATTAAAGTAATAACTGATAGTCCTTGAGTCCAGTTTTGTTTCATTTGGCCTATAAGTCCTTACCTCAGCTAGACATCCCTAAATGTATTTAAACTAGGCTTCTTGCTTGTCCAAAGCTTATAAGGGGTCTTATTAGTTGCTTTATTTGGAACTTTGTTGAGTATATATGTTGCGGTTTTTAGTGTTTCTCTCTATAGTGATTATGACAAGGTAGAATGACTAATCATACTCCTCACCATATCCTTAAGCGTTCTGTTTCATCTTTTAGCAACACCATTCATGCTAGGTGAACCCGGTATAGTGTACTGTGGGATAATACCACATTTCTCTAGGAATTTAGCAAACGGTCCTGGACATTATTCACCTGATCTGTTATATCTACTATAGTACTTACCACCACTTTCAGATCTGACGCTTTTAATCTTTTTATTGATCAGTTGGTTCTCAACTTCATCCTTAAAGTTTTTAAACATGTCCAAAGACTATGATTTGTCATGGATGAGATAAAGGTAGCCATATCGTGAGAAGTAGTCTACGAACGTTATAAAATACGGTTGATCATTCCAAGACACCGTAAAGAATGGAATACAAATATCCTTATGGATAAGTTCTAAGACGTCTGAAGCCCTATTGGCACCCAATCTCCTGACGTTTGTTTGTTTCCCCTTAATGCAATTAACACAAGTATCAAAATCTATAAAATCAAGGGGATAGAGAATTCCTTTGGACACAAGTCTCTCAATTCTTCTTTTAGAGATGTGACCTAATTTCTTGTGCCATAACGAGGCAGAATTCTTGTCGGTTAATTTGCAGTTTAAACTTCATGTACCCACATGCAAGGCTTCATTAAATGAAGCATTATTGTCAAGCATATATAGATAGTAACCTAATAAAGGACTGACACTAACAAAATTTAAATTTTGAAAGAGACTAAATATTCCATTTCTAAATGAAACAACAATAACCAAATTTGTCCAAAGTAGAAATAGAAATCAAATTCTGTCTAAAAGACAGTACAATGAAAGTCTCAAATAAATCCAAATAAAATCTAGTTCTTAACAATAATCTAAAAGTCCCTATTGCTTTGACTTCTATAGGCTTGTCGTCACCTACATAGATGTATCTTTCACCATCACTTGGTTTTCGATAACTCAGGCAACCCTGCATAGATACACTGATGTGAGTTGTTGCAGCATAATCTAACTACCATGTGTGTCTAGGAATCAAAGTCAAATTAACCTCAAAACAAAACAAAATAAGAAGCATACCTTTCTTTGCATCCCATGCGTGATAATTGGCACACTGCTTCTTTACATGACCTTCAGCTTCACAGAAGTAACAGCCAATTGGATCTTCTTCCTTTTTCTGTTTCTTTTGTGTTGTCAGAATCGCAACTTTCTTAATTTTCTTTCTTTTGTTCCTTTTGTCCTTATATCATCATCATTACCCAGTCCGAAATCCTGCAATGAAACGGGGTCTGGGGAGGTCTGATAGTACCGGCCTTACCCCTACAAAGTAGAGAAACTGTTTTCGATGGACCTACATGAAAATGAGACAATATATGAATGATGCAGGTTATAGAGAAAAGCGAAAACGAGCACAAAAAAAATCTATGTAACTAAATTTAAAAAAATACATAAATAAACAGGGTTAAAAGATTAAAAACATAAAAAAGCTATGCACTGTGACAAGAACATTTCAGAAAATAAATAGATAAATAAAATGTGATAAAATAAATAAATACAAAATAAACAAATAAATAAATGTTTTGGCTAAATGAACATTTTCTGCCTTATCATGCTTCAACCTTTCCTCTTCTTGGACACAGTGTGAGATAAGATCATCAAGAGACCATATCTCCTTTTGACTGTTATAACTCAGCTTGAATTGACTGTGTAGTGCCGGAAGAGATATCAAAACCATATGCACTAGCAACTCTTCGAATAATTCCAACTTGAGTGCTTTCAATTTTGAAGCAACGTGAGACATTTCTATAATGTACTCTCTTATGTTTCCTTTTCCTACGTAACTCATTGAGATAAGCTTTGCTAAAAGTGTAATTGTTTCAACCTTTTCATTTTTGGCAAATCTTTTCTCAAGATCCTTAAGGAAATCCTTAGCCGTAGTAATCTGATTGGACATAGTGCCCTAAAAAGCTTATGGAATGGCACGTTTTATGATCATCAAGCTCATATGATTTGACCTTTCCCACTTTTCCATCTTCCTCTTTTGATCAGAGGTACTCTCACCAGTAAGTGGATCAGGTTGATTAACTCATAAAGTAATATCTAAGTCCATGACTCTGAGAACAATCAAAATGTTCTCCTTCTATGACTTAAAATTGGTGTCATTAAGCATAGGAATTGAATTAACACTAGCAGAGATATTTTAAAATTGGTGTCATTAAGCATAGGAATTGAATTAACACTAGCAGAGATATTTGTAGCAGAACTAGGAACTAAACAGAGAACAAAACAAACAAAATCTAATTACTCACATATACAATACTATAATATGCCAAATTAATTATATACATATAAAAGTAGGGCCCTATCACAAGATACCTAGCAAAACGTTAATATTTAGTCTTTGGACAGAAATACTAACCTGTGAGTGGCACCTTTGTGTAGTAATCAAACACTGGCAATAAGACATTTCAGACAATAAACCTTTCTTTGGATCGATTTAATGTTCATATGTTATATCGAATAATTGCCACACATTTAACACCATAACTTTATATGCAATTTGGGCCAAAAATTAACTTTCCTTTGGGTTAGTCAATATTTGCATTAATAACATACACATAAAACTTTTTAACATTCTAAGTTAAATTAATATTCACAAGAGATGTTGTTTTGGCAACATGTTGCATCAATTAATTTGATTTCAAATGCTATATATTTCTTTAAATTATTAAAATCTGAAATTAAAATACCCAAATTTTGTATAAGTTGTATGAAAGCATCGTAGCCCTAATTTCTTAATGCTATGACACTGACAATTCTGTCAGCTTAAATCGAGAATTGGGTCAAAATTTTACAAATCAAACTAGAAATTATAAATTTTGAACCTCAAAACTCATTCCTCAAACTGACTTTAAAAATATTTTGTTCCAAGATGCTAAATTTTTAGGGTTGTTACTAGTCTTTATCTAATAGTTAAAGAATAAAACTAAATAAAGGTGATTCTCCTCTTTATCCAAAGGTCAAAGCTTTATTAAAACAAAAAAATCATGGCTTTTATTAAGAAATAGATGACAGACCATTGTTGGATAAAGACTAAAAGCTTTTCATGAAAACCAAAAGTAAATCAACGTTATTAAAGCAACGATCGATAAAGATTAAAGGCTTTTGAAAACCACCTTTCCAACATAGTTTACAGTCATCTTTTTTGCCGATTTCCCTTTTTTTAAATATTGTAAAAAATAAAAATAAAGCCTGATTTTTAACCAAATCTATAGAACTAGTCAAATCCATATATAGAAACAATTTCAAGATTATAAAAGACAAAAATCAACCATTCTTGATGACCCAATTATGAACAAGGCTCTGATACTACTTGTTAAGTTTTAATCCCCTTAATGTCAGGATCTGTTCATATCAATTCATCAAGAATTAAATAAAAGAGGAAGCATACCTGAATTTATTGTGAAATCTGCACTGGAGTCTTACGGTTTGTCTTCCAAATTAAAACGTAGCCTTTTTCAGAGTTTTTTCCCTAACTCTCTATTTTCTCTCTAATGATGGGATGTCGGAAAGAATTGTGCATATGTTTAATTTAAGGACCATAACCACTTTTATTAGAGTAAAACCCTAATATAATTTCTAGCTTGGCCCATCATAAAACTAGAAATTATACTACACATATAAAGCCCACATTTAAAAAAGATGCATAAAGCCAAAAACACCATAACCATATTAGACCACTTTACTTAATTGGGCTCAACTTTATATGATAGCCTTTATGCATAATTAGACATATATAAGCCCACATGTTCGATTAAAAATCCTTACACTTTAAGCCTCACGAGTTCTTTCACTCAAACCTTGAAAAGATAATAGAGACAAGTTATAGGAGATAACCTCACGACGCACTTAGACATCTCCACCTATTAATATTAATATTTTTTCGCCCTCCTTTAGAAATACCTAAAATGAGTGCCCATATATGACAAAAAACTCTAATGCAATTCTTTTTTGAAAAATGACTCATTTTTCTAGTAGTATAGAGTTGAACATTGACTAATTAGAGTATACATGGTTTAAAATAGACGTTGATCAACAAAAATGATTGCTTTTTATTCAAATTATTGAGCAAAGATAACATTCCAAAAATAATTGAGTCAGGACCATAACGCTTTAACAGAAAGCCGCTCTTTCTCTTAAAATAAAGGCATGAAATGGTTTTAAGGTGTAAAAAGCTCAAGCATATACTAATTTGGATGAAATTTCATAATATTCTTTTAGAATATTAGTTTACTGACATATAGGCCACTTAGCCAATTCATTTGACTATTTTTACGCCTTGATGAACAAATTGTAGCCATAAGGAGAGTTGGCTAAGCAAGAGTTTATTTGGAAGTGAACAGTAATATCCAATTACATGACATACTAAAAATTGTAATGCTAATTTAAGTTGATACCTTGAAGGAAGTGGAAATTCTCATTAGTTATCAATGGAAGCCATCAAACCAAGTGAAATCTAGAGATCTAGATTCAGACTCTAACTCCTTTTTACCTTTTCTTGATGACCTGGCTCATGAATCCTCTTTGATCACTAAGGAGATAAAAAAATCCCATATAGGAAATCGCTATGAGTCAAACAGAGGGTTAAAAATAGCTTCATATCTCCTTATAAATGATCTTCATCTGTAATGTATGAGGCCTCAATTGCTTAAGCACGTACCAAGTGATCAATTATTATCTAATACTAAAAAAGACTTTCATTTTTAGGTTTCTTGAAACAAAAATAAAAGATAGGGAACTTGAAGATGGACTTCCATTTTTGGAAAAGAGCTAGACCATAATAAGCAACCATTAAACTTACTTTACCGAAAGAATTATAATATCTTTTGATCCCAAGGTAGCTATTCTCTTAAACTCCTACTTACTTAACTATCTCATTCATTTACGTCTTTTCCTACCTCACTCTACTACCCACTTACACATAACTATTATTTATGTTGTCGATCTTGCCTTTTAAAAAACTACTCTGTATTGGAAAACTAATTTGATACGTCATAATCTAGATGTGATGCATATTGAAAAAATATTTTTGATAATTTGTTTAATACCATAATGAACATTGAAGCGAGGACAAAGGACAATGCAAAATCACAAGTTAATTTAAAACCTTTTTATAGAAGGAATGAGTTAGATAAAGATCTTTGCATAGGTAAAGATCCAAAAGCATGTTACACTTTGGACAAAGAACAAAAGGAAATTTTATGTGAATGATTGAAAAGTCTAAAGTTTCTTGATGGTTATGTTTTGAACTTGGCAAGGTGTGTGGACATGAGGAAGTTCAAATTATTTGGGATGAAAAGTCATGAATATCATATGCTTATGCAATGGCTAATTCCAATTACATTTCTGGAGTTGCTACCGAATAAGGTTTGGGAAGCTATAATAGAATTAGGTTTGTTTTTCAAAAGCTTAAAATCATCTAAATTAAAGTTGATTGAAACGGAAAAACTAGAAAGGAAAATTCCAGTTATCTTATGAAAATTAGAAGGAATTTTCCTTCCAAGCTTCTTTGACTGCATGGAGTATCTACTCGTTGTTGTGCCCAAAATAAGTTCTAAAAATACCTAGGCTATCCTACTCGCAAGTATATGAGGTAGTTGTAGTTGATTACACAGGGTCGTCTCCCACAGAGATGAAATTGGTTCACTTAACTTATCCTAGAACAAAAATAAAAACAGATGCAATCCTAAATATTCTATCCCGATTTGTTGAGTGAAGGCTTTAAAGAAAATCACCAAATTAAACTAAAAAGTAAACGAAATTGATTGGGAGCAAAAATGAATAGATTAATCGAAGTGGAAAACTCTTGAGAATTAATTTCACTAATGTAATCTCTTATGTATAATTAACGGGAAATGATTGGATAGTTGTCTTACTAAAATTAATAGTTGGGTTCTAAGATCAACTCGAATAATAAGCTAAATCTAACTTTCGTATTCGACTAGTTGTTATCCGAATTAATTATGAAAACCCATACTAATTACGATTTAAGTTAATATATTTCTAATTTTTAACCTAAACATTTATAATTTCTCGTTCCATATTAAACTTCTTCTCTCAATCCTTCATTTAATACCAAAATGATACAAAGTTTGGTCATGCTATTACATCCATTTAGTTTAGAAACTATAGCAAACATAAGACAAAAACACAGTCCCTCAATTATACATATTTGACTAAAATAGCTACATTAACCCTCAAGAAAAAGAGATCAGCCCATCACGGAAATGACAAGATTCATCATATTCAAATATTTCAATCCTATCTGTATCAGTATTGGCATGATCATGTAAAAGCCAAAGTTTCAAATGTGCTTAGTCTGTAGTATTTTGAGCATAACTTTTGAAATACTAAACTAAATTGAATGATCTTGGTGTCATTAGAAACTTAAGA
>JAOTAY010000002.1:11618517-11629695 GCA_025629805.1 Erythroxylum baracoense | reverse complement strand
GAAGTGCAGAAATTCTGACTTGTAAATTGGATATTTATGTTTTGTTTTCTTGGTACATTACGTGAATCTCTTTGATTATTTTAGAGATGAACTAACATAAACTTAGAGATAATAAAAAGAAGTACTATGGTGTTTTGAAACAAGATAAATTAAGGTGATAGCTAGGAATGAAATGAAGGTTAAAAATGAAGTAGAATATATGCAGAAAATTGAAGATGGATGTGTATATGAATGTGTTCTATTTTCGTATGTAATGACTAGAATGTTAGTGATTGTAAGAGAGATGATGTAAAGTGAGTTAAAGGAAAAGAAAAGGATAGTATAGTGTCTCGAAGTGAGGAGAATTGGGATGATAGGTTATAGATAAAGGGAAGGTAACAATGGAGTTGAATATATGCTGAAATATTGAAGAATGTATATATATGGTTTATGTTCTATTTATGGGGTTATGATCAACAATCTTGTATAATGTGTTTTGTGGATGTATTAAATTGGAATGGAGATGAGAATGAAGAGGAATTGTAGAAGGATTGATAAGATTTGCATAAGATGTGTTAGATGTGATTGTAGGAGTTGGAAATCTAGAAAATGATCAGTAGATGTCCGTTAGGTGCACTTTAAGTCTGCTGGGTAGACATTCTCTAGAATTCCAGCATTCCAGCCTAGTTCATGTCTGTTTGAAGGGAAATAAGTCCACTAGGTGGACATTCTCTGGAATTCCAGTGTTCCCACCCAATTTATGTCCTTTTGGAGGGATATAAGTCTGCTGAGTGGACATTCTTTGGATATCTACATAAATGTACAATTTTGGCCCTTTATATGATAAAATCTCTCTTTGGGTCTTCATAGAAGTTGTAGATATTGAAGTACTCTTTGAAAGCATGCTTGAATGACCTTAATCCGACATATACAAAGAAAGTTGTACTTATTGTTCCAAAATCATAAATACATATAAGATGTTGGCTTATCAATGCTTTCTTATGTTGTATTTAGGCTTGAATGATGATCTTGAATGAGCCAAGTGGTTGATAAATGAGGCAATTAAAGTAAAGAAAGTGTATTAGATATTAAAATATGATTGAAAGATGATGTTAATTGGTTATGAGAAGCGTATTAAGGAAATATACATGGGATTGTCATTGAGCATGCATTATACATAATACATATATACATATGTACATAAATGAGTACTTATATAATAGTGCAAAGTTTTAATGTGTGTAAATGTGTGTAAATGATATAGAAGAGCAATTGGAGCGATAACATCCAGACATTGCTGAGACCTCGAGGCAATAGCTATCTGGAGCAAACTATGAGTAACCTAAGATGGTCTCACTTTGATTAATTGTTTGTTTTATCTCTGTCTTGAATTATTATGTGATGTGTATGTACTAATTTTGGACATCAAATGTTTGAGGCATTTGATGTATGAATAACATATTGGAAGTGTTTATTAAATGTGAATTTGACTGAATAGGTGCTTTCTCAACTTAAACATTGAATGACAGACCAATGTCCGATGACAAATGAGAATGGTATTGTGAAAGTGAATTTAAGTATGATTGATTGAATACATGTGGTATGTTTCATTACATGAATGCATGAAAGATAAAGGTAGTTAAGACCGGAGTTGCTAGTAAAATGAGCTTAAAGCTTAGAATGTGGTAAGAGCCTTTGGCTCACTATGTAAAATGAGTCATGTATCCTCAATGGATAAGGGACACTATTAATGAGCTCGGTATCCACAACGAATAAGGGACAACAAAAAAGACACTCAGTCACAACAATGTAATAAACGAATGTGAGTCTTATGAATATTGTATATACATATAAATTGTATGATTTGAATGATTGCAATGAAATGTTGAATTGAGTTGAATGAAAATTGTGAGAACTAATGTACAAAGTATTTTATGATGCTACATGAAAAATGAAATAATGTGAATTATATGTTTGTATGTGTTGATGTGATATGTGTTATGGGTGAACCATTGAGGATTGTTAACTCACTGAGTTCACAAAACTTACTAAAATTGCAACATTTACTTTTCAGGTTCGAGAGAGACTTCATAGTTTCTAAGGCAGTTTATAAGAGATCTAGTACTGCTTTTGGATTGAAGAAATGGATCAAAAGTCAGTCAGCTAGACTGAAGGATCTAGATTAGATTTTTTTTAATTCCTCATGTATGTAGCATAGTTTGTAGAGAGAACAGTAGACTCTGATAAGTTGTTGATATTGTACCTCTATGGATGACATTGTAAAGCTACAGTGTACATATTGTTTACGTAATGAAAAGAGGTTTTTAGTCATTGTGATTTTTATGTTTTAATTTATGATTCCATGAGTTAAGTGAAAGTGATCTAGCTAGCATGTCGCTTCCATCGGGTATATACTTGAACGTCTGACGAGTGTTCAGGAAAATGTCTAATGGGAGTGGGGCGCTACATTTTCAATTTCTAAAACATAAGAGATTTGATAATGATATAACTTTTAAAAGTACTGATATTGTGAATGTATATAAAGAATTTGGCTTCCTTGATTTTTCTGTATACCTGTGTCTTGCAATTATAGTGATTCTTCTTTAAGTAGACAATTTTCTTCAATTAGCTATTGCTTAATCTTCAATATTATCTCTGCTAAAATCTTTGATGTTTAGACGTTAAGAAGAGCATTATATCAAAGCTTCCATAGCTGATTATTTGAATTAGTATGATCCTTTTGGATGTCATGGAACCATTTTTGAAAAGGTAGGTTTATAAAGAAGGTTCTTGCAAGAAAAAAAGCAATTATTCCATGATTTTATTTCCTTTTAAGAATTATATCATTGTCTATATAAGGAAATAAATCCAATTTGAATTTTGAAAAATTATACAGTTATCATCAAAATAGTTAATCATAAACCTTAAGCTAACAATCTCCCCCGTTTTGAATATTTAGAAGGAGTCTAACTTTCAAAAGACAGAGCCTATCATTTGTTTATCACAAATTTAAACTCTACAAGTTCAGCAATATTTCAGCAAAAAATATAATTAATAGCAAATATATTAATAAGGCAAAGTATATCATTAATTCTCTCCCCCTTTGTCATTATAAAAGAAATAGAGTTGAAGAGTGACTAAGTCAATTATCAAGATCATAAGTATGTAAGAATAGTCCAGGTAAGAATAGCAACATAGTTATTTAAGAGATTCAGAAATTTTCTGAACAAAATCTGCATGCCAAGAAACTGATTTTGCATGTTATCTGTTTGTTCTCGCATTTGTTCTTGATTCGCTTAAATTTTTTTCAGCGATTTTTTAGGTTTGCATTATTTTCATCCTGAGGAGGGGTAGGAGTTTGTTGGTCTGGAGTAGGATCTAAGTTTTTTACTACTCTTTCAGATCTTTTGTCGACCCAGACATTGTTTTCCAATTTGTATCCAAATTGGTAGGGAATGGAAGGATGAAACTTAGCTGGTGCGTACCAATTTAGATTATCAAAAGGTACTCCATAATGGGTGTAAATCTTGGTAAGTAGCATTCCATAAGGTAGATAGCTAGTGATATTATTGTGATTCCCCTTATCTACCTTGAATCTCAAAATCATTGTTGGAAGATTCATTAAGTTCCCTTTCAGCAAATTGTACACTACATAAGTGTCTAACAAATTGCACCTTTCAATAGATCTACTCCTTGGAAAGATTGAGGTAGCGGATAACGAATCAAGGCATCAAAGCAGTAAATCTAATTGCCTACTCCAGGGTCTCCTATCTTATGTGTTTTTAGTATGAACGAATATGAAGTTAACAACTTCTACCAAATCCAGATCATCAACATATCACTTGTGAAAGGGAAAATCAGTTCTCCCTATAGGAGTTATGTCTAGTATATCTCCTAAAATTTCTTCAAAAATTAAAATTTGATATTCATACACCTATGAGACAATGGCTAGCTTTCGATCAATTTCTTCTTTTCTCATATGTATATAGAATGTCCTCACTAGCTCATCACACATGGTTTCATGTAATTTTAGAAAATTTTCTGAACCAATGTCAGCAAAGTAAGGAAAGATAGGTATACCTATGTCATCAAACATAATGGGAAGCAAGATCCCCCCAACAACCACCTTTCTTATCTTATACTGCATTTTATAGCAGACTTTAACTTCCTTTGATTGAAACATTTTTGGTGGTGTTGATGTCTTTCCTTTTTGTGCGACTATCTTTATCTTCCTTTCCCCCTGTTTTTTAGGAATCATCTCTTTATAAACCAACTCATTCTTATCAATGGGGTCTTTAATAGTATCTTTAATCACAGGCACTTTGTCTTTCTTTATTTCTTAACATTTTCTTTTTTTAGATTCTTCTTCCTCTTTCTTTTTGTTCAGAGATTGTCTCGGCTTACTTTGCAAGACTTCCTCTGGTTTGTGGATGTCTTATTACTTGAGCCAATTCTTTGTTTGTATCAGTTTCATTGATCTAGTGCGCTCTAAACACTTTTATATCTTCAAAACCAGGTCAAGGAGTAGTAGATCCAAATACGGAAGAGATAGAGACAAGTATAGTGGCAGCAAAATTGGAAACATGAGCTTCACCAAGACTAGCAGTGGAGGTTGGAGTTTTCTTTTGTCCCTTTGATTTTGTTCTGGTTATTGTAGGTAAAGGGTTTTTTGAGAAAGAACAGAAAGAAGGTAGAAAGTTAGGGTGTAGAGAGGAAAACAGCTGCACTTCTGAAGTAGAACACGATGAGTAGAAGACAGAAGTTTGTCCCTAGTATATTAAGTGATTATTGGATGTTGATTTTGTGTGAGGATGAGCAGTCGTACACACTAAAAGAGAAAGTGGATTTTTTACATATATTCTGTTAGTCCCGTACAATCGCTTATTAGAACTGCACATGTGTTTCTTTAAATGCTGAAACGAAGCCATGAATGACTTCATTTTTAGGACACGTGTAATTGCTATATTAAATAGAGAGGAGCCTTCTAAAATGGAAGGAGGTTACTACAAGAAGTTCTTAAAACTAGGAGGGGCCTTATAAAGTACAAGGATCCTGCTAATGTATATAGAAATAAGTAGTATAGAAAATTAATATAAATATAATATCAAATAGTCTCCACATACCAAGCTCTTTTCTTAACATGCAAAAGCTATCTTCAGAAAGTGGCTTAGTGAAAATATCAGCTACTTAAGTTTTAGTATTAACATGTAAAAGATCAATGACACCTTACAAAATATGATCTCTAAGAAAATGATGCTTGATTTCTATATGCTTTGTCCTATAATGATGCACAGGATTTTTCGAAAGATTTATTGCACTAGTATTATCATATAATATAGGAATATGATTAAAGTTCAAAGAAAAATCCTGGAGTTGATGCTTCATTAATAAGATTTGAGCACAACAGCTGCAATTGCCATATATTCTTCTTCGGTTGTTGAAAGCACTGTACAAGTTTATTTCTTGCAAGACCAAAAAACTAGACATCTTCTAAGAAATTAACAGCGATCACTTGTGTTTTTGACTTTAACACCTGCGTAATCTACATCACAACAGCCAATTATGTTAAACGAATCAATTTTTGGATACCATAATCTGAAATCCATAGTTCCTTGAAGATATCGAAAGATCCTCTTGACTACTTGAAGATGGCTTTCTTTTGAATTTGATTGAAAGTGTGTGCAAAGACACACACTAAGCATAATGTTTGGTCTTAAGCTTGTGAGATATAGTAGTGACCCAATCATTCCTCTATACTTTGTTTCATCTATAACCTTGCCTTCTTCATCTTTATCAAGTTTAGTTCCAATATACGTAGGAGTACCCATAGGTTTGGCATTCTCAAAATGGTACTTATTAATGAGTTCCTTTGTGTATTTGTATTGGGTAATGGAGATTTCCTTTTTTGTTTGCCTGATTTGTAATATGAGAAAGAAGGATAGTTCTCCCATCATGCTTATTTCAAAATCCCCTACATTAATGCTGATAATTCTTCACATAAGGATTGATTAGTAGCACCAAATATTATGTCATCATATATTTACAGTATGAGTAAATCATTCTCTTTTTTATTAAGAAATAAGTTTTATCTACCTTTGCTCTTTCAAAGTTATTCTCAAGCAAAAAAATGCTTAACCTAGAAATGCTCGAGGAGCCTGTTTTAGACTATACAGGGCTTTAGTCAACTTCATCACGTAATTAGGATGGTTTTCATCTTCAAAACCTAGAGGTTGTTTAAAAAAGCACTTCATTATTAATATATCTTTTTAAGAAGGAACTTTTGACGTCCATTTGGAATGATTTGAAGTTTCTATAACATGTGAAGATAAGTAAAATTCTAATTGATTCTAGTATAGGGGAAAACATATAAGTTTCATCAAAATCGATACCTTCCTGTTAATTATAATCTTGAGCTACAAATCTAGCTTTGTTTCTTACTACCTTACCATTTTTGTCGAGTTCTTTCAAAATACCCAACGAGATCTAATGACTGAGTTGTTTTACAGACGAGGTATTAGATTCCAAACTTTGTGTTTGTCAAACTGATTCAGTTTGTCTTTTATAGCTGAAATCTGATTTTTATCAGTAAGAGCCTATTCAACAGTCTTCAGTTCTAATTGTGTGATGAGGACAACAAAGTTGTCCTTAAAGGAAGATTTGGTTCTTAAGCTTTCAGAGTGGTTTCCCGAAATGTATTGATGTGTTTCTTGACCTATCCATTCTCTTAATGTTTGTTGTTGCATAGGCTCTTACTGAGAGGAAGAAGCCTGCTCTGTCCTAACTTTAGCAGGACGTTCTTAATCTTGTGATTCCAAGGGTACTGTAGATGTAGTCGATGTATTTTTAGGAACCAAAGGATGCTCTTCATCATCTAAATTAGCTACTGTTGTCGAAGGTCGTTCTCATCAAATACTATATGTATTGATTCTTCTACCTTTTTCGTTCTTTTATTGTAACCTGCATCCTTTGCTAGCGGTACTGTAACCTAGAAAGATAGCTTCATTTAATCTCGCATCAAACTTTCCAAGGATGTCATTCCTTTTATTTTGAACGAAACATTTGCAACCAAATGCTTAAAAGTAAGCGACATTTGGTTTTCTTCCTTTCCACAATTCATAGGGGATCTTTTTCAAAATAGGTTTTATAAGACACCATATAACAAGTTGGGGATATTACCTTTCACCAGTAACCATAAGGTACGCCACTTTCACAAAACATTGTCCTAGCCATATCAACTAGTGCCCTGTTTTTTCTCTCAACAACACCATTCTGCTGAGGAGTCCTTGGGTAAGAAAAGTTGTGAGTCATATCATAACTATCACAAAGATTTTTAAACTTTACGTTATCAAATTCTCCTCCATGATCACTTTGAATTGATGTAATGTAATATCCTTTTTTGATCTGAATTCTTTTGCAAAGCTTCTCAAAAACTTCAAAAGCATCATCTTTATTTGATAAGAAGTAAATTCGTGTAAATCTGGAATAATCATCTACTAAAACAAAACTGTAATGTTTACCACCAAAACTTTGAGCCCTACTGGGACAGAATAAATCCATATGCACCAGTTTAAATGGTTGTTTAGTAGACATAATATTTTTGGGAGGAAAGCTACTTCCAACTTATTTACCTTTTAAACAAGCCTCACAAACCTAATTGCTTTCAAACTTTAGGATAGGTAGTCCTCTTACTGACTCATTATTAGACAATTTTGATAGAATGCTTATGCTAGCATGTCCAAATCTTCTGTGCCAGATAGATGAATCCTTTTCTAAAGAAACAAAACACTTAACACTTTTTGAAGACATGTCTTCCAGTTAAGTACAGTATATGTTGTGATTTCTAGAACTAACAAATATAATATTATCATTATAATTATCGACTATTTCATAACAAAATGCATAGAAAATGACTCTATAGCCCTTGTCACATAACTAATTTATTCTTAACAAGTTATGATGCAAACCATCAACATAAAGGACATTATCAATGGAGGTGGAGTCAGAATCACCAATTTTACCAATTTCGGTGGCCTTTGCTTTGTTTTTGCCAGTGAAGGTGACATTTCCTCCATCTTTTCTTTCAATATAATTGAAATATGATATTTCACCTATTATATGTCTAGAACAGCCACTGTCGACTATCTATTGATTTTCTCTTATCTCCTTTTTGAAGCATATCTGCAGAAAATATATTATGTCATTTTAGGTACCCAAATTTTTTGGGTCTTTTTAGGTTAATAGCTTGACCTCTTGATCTCCAAACATACATTTGAGATAATTTATTCATTTTACGAAAGTTACAATAATGACTAATGTAGCCATGTCCACCATATTAGAAACATAAAATAGATGAATGAGAATTGTTATAATTTCTACCATGCTTCAGGTTCTTGCTATTTTGACTATTGCTACTGCTAGATTTAACAAAAAAATCTTATATGCCCTAATATTATTATTTTCATTGTAACCTATTCTAGCTTTATCAAAGACACATTTACCATAACCAAGTAGTGCATCAAGGTTTTTCCTTCCATCAATGAACTTTGCAAGATCTTTTTCTAGAGATAAGATCTTTCCTGCACATTTGTCTTTCTTACGTTCTAGGTCGATAACCTTTTCTTCTAGCTGTCTCACTTTATCAGAGTCATTCTTAAGTAAAGTATTTTCTAACTTAGCTACTCTTTCTTCCAAAGCTTCCTTTTCAACAATTTTTTACTTATAATTGAAATGTGATATTTCACCTATTATGTGTCTAGAACAGCCACTATCAACTATCTATTGATTTTCTTTTGTCTCCTTTTTGAAGCATATTTGCAGAAAATATATTATGTCAATTTAGGTACCTAAATTTTTTTGGGTATTTTTAGGTTAATAGCTTGACCTCTTTATCTCCAAACATACATTTGAGATAATTTATTCATTTTACGAAAGTTACAATCATGACTAATGTAGCCATGTCTACCATATTAGAAACATAAAACAGATGAATGAGAATTGTTATAATTTCTACTATGCATCAAGTTCTTGCTATTTTGACTATAGCTACTGCTGGATTTAACAAAGAAATTCTTGTATGTCTTAATATTATTATTTTCATTGTAACCTATTCTAGGTTTATCAAAGACGCATTTACCATAACCAAGTAGTGCATCAAGGTTTTTCCTTCCATCAACGAACTTTGCAAGATCTTTTTCTAGAGATAAGATCTTCCCTGAACATTTGTCTTTCTTATGTTCTAGGTCGATAACCTTTTCTTCTAGCTATCTCACTTTATCAGAGTCATTCTTAAGTAAAGTATTTTCTAGCTTGGCTACTCTTTCTTCCAAAGCTTCGTTTTTAACAATTTTTTGCTTATAATCAACTTTAAGAGATAATCTTACTCTTTAGAGATGCATCATTGTTCTTGGACTTCTTAACTTCTTTGAAATAATTCACTATCAACTTTTTGTATTCATCATAAAATTAATGATATGCATTTTTCAATTCATTAACTTTAATATCAGAGTTAGAATAATTTACCTCATCGTCTCCTGATTCAGCCATAAAGCAAACGTTACTGACTTCTTCCGGTTATTCTTCTTTAAAGTTTTCAGAATCCTCATTTGACCAGGCTGTGCTTTTTGGGTTTTCTATTTTCAAACTTGTCCTTTCGAAAAAGAAGACATTTAGATATCATGTGTCCAGGCTTCTTGCAGTGATAACATATAATTTGATTGTTTTGGGTATTGCTATTGTTATTGTTAACTTTTGTTAGGAACTTATTGTTCCCAGCTTTCTTATTTCCTTCTCTTTTCTTCATCAGCTTCTTTTTGTAGAAGTGGGCATATTTTCTGACCATAAAGTTGAACTTGTCATCTCCATCTATTTGTAACTCAGCGTCCCTTTCATCACTGTTTGATTCATCAGTTACTTTTATTGCCATTCCTTTTCTGTAGGAGGATATTCATCTTGCTTGAGCTCGGTTTCATAAAATAGTGTCTAGATCCTTTACAATTTATAGAGTTTTCACCTTAGGTCTCCATTCCTTTGGTAGTGATCTTAGAATCTTCATTACAAGCTCATAGTAGTAGGATTTTACTAGCCTCTACGAGCTCTCAATAAAAGAAAAAGTAGTTTGCTCAATATAAGCTTCAATGATCACTCTCTCAAAAGAATTTTCATTTTCTAAAATACAAGAGAATTGATAACGATATGACTTTCAAAAGTACATATATTGTGATGTATATCAAACAATTGGCTTCCTTGATTTTTCTGTATGTCTCTCCCAACTGTAGTGATCGTTCCTTAAGTACACAATTTTCTTCAACTAACCATTGCTTAATCCTCAATATTATCTCTGCTAAAATCTTTAATATCTAGATGTTAAAAAGAATGTTATGTCAAGGCTTTCGAAGCTGATTATTCGAATTGATATGATCCTTTCAGATGTCATGGAATCATTTTTAAAAAGGTAAGTTTATAAAGAAAGTTTCTGTAAGAAAGAAAGCAATTATTTCATGATTTCATTTTCTTTTAAGAATTATATCGTTGCCTATATAAGGAAATAAATCCAATTTGAATTTTGAAAAATTATACAGTTATCATTAAAATTGTTAATCATAAATCTTGAGCTAGCTGCTTTGGGCAGGTGGGTGTGTGTTCATTCTCTGACCATTTTTTGTTTCTTAATTTTCAAGCCTAAATTTATGTTTTTTGCTTTTTGGTTTGTGAATCCTTGTGAGTTAGTGTTCCTAGTCGTCTTTTGGGTGCTCCAACGTAAGTGGTAGTGTAACATCCCATCACCGATGGGAAGGGTAAAATAGTAATTTGGAATAATGTATAAGTGCTTAGAATTGTCTTGACATGTTCATGCATATACATATAAGTGAATAGTGAATTTTGCACATATAAATGACTGTACATGCATTCATGACATTTCTCAGTATATTAAATGCGATTTGTGTGTATGAAAATTGAGTTAGAGAGGGTCATTGAGGTTTGAGAATTTTTAATAAATTTTAGAATTTTTCTGGAAATTTCGGGATAATTTTCGGACTAGGAAAAATGCCAAGTGGCAGAATAATGGTTTACCGGTAGTAAAAATTTCTGTCCAATGGCAATGGAAATTTTGATAAATGATTTCAGGATTTAGTGACAAGTGCCATCGAAGATTAAAGAGGCAATTAGATTAGAAATTGGGGTGAATGGATTAGTTTAACA
>JAOTAY010000002.1:11600976-11618417 GCA_025629805.1 Erythroxylum baracoense | reverse complement strand
AGCCCAACCTAACGTCATTCTTTGTTATTCTTCGTTGAAAAGAAAGAAGCACGATTCTATTGGATTGCTTTTAATCCATGAAAGAAAGACACATGTATATCATTTATTTTTCTCTTAATGAATTTAGTTAAAAATTTTAAAGGATAAAAGTAGGTCTAGAAAAGATCATTCACTAGTGTTTCGATGACAATATCATATTTCTTCCCTGCCTCTCTTATAAGAAATTGCTCTTCATTTATTCAATATAAAAAATATTCATATTAAATTTATATACATATTAAATTACCACTCGCAATATTAGGTCAATCATGCCCAATAGGCACAGAGTGTTGATATATTAAATAAGTGCATAATTATAAGTTAATAGTGGCAGAGATGAAGATACTCCATTGAATGTGCAATCTTATTAGAAGAGTTAAGATTAGAAACGTAATAATAAAAGACAAATTAAAAGTGGCTAATATTAATGAAAAATTAAGAGAGACAATACTTAAATAATTCAGACATGTTAAGAGTGTGAAGAAATGTTTTCGAAATGGTTACTTAGCGAAGAAGCAAGGAAGCTTGTGTTTGAAGGAAGCTTTGAATTAATTTTAATCAGGTGTATAATCAAGTTAATGATTAAATGATTGTTGTTGGATCAAGAAAATGCTGAAAGTGATGCAAATCAAGACCTATAGGGACAAGGGAGATTTGTCGCAAAAGGAAGAGGCAAGGTGCAGGCAGCGCCAAACTGCAGTGCACAGGAAGCTGCAGTGTATAGAAGCAAGCACGGAAGTCCAACTACTGAGGCGCGGCTGGTGCAGAAAGCAGAGGTCAGACGCGCCCAGGAACAGAGTGAAGCAGCATCTTCACCAATCAACTTACACCAAAACAAGCATATAAACACAACATCAAACACAATATAGAGTCATCAATTTTTGAGAGTTAAGATATACACAAAAATACCAACCTCTAAGTCGAGATTCTTGAGAGGTGAGGGTAAGAAGAAAGTGCGAGTGTGAGAGAGTGAAAAGAGAGCGTGTTGATGCTAGTTTCATTCTCATTGTAACTCTACTTATTCTTTGCTTAATAAAATCATCTTGCAGTCGTTATTTTGGAGGATGTAGAACCATGCAAAACTTGGTTCGAACCTCGTTAAATTGTTGGTGTGGTTTCTATTCTTGCATTCTAAGTTTTAGTTATTACAACGTGATTTAACAAACAAAATCCTTATCATCCACTTCAATTAGTATCAGAGCTAGGTTCAAGGAATGGCGTTAGTTCGAGCAGACGTAGAACCATGGAATGGAGAGGGTGACTTCATTATGTGGCAGAAGAATGAGATTCTTGAGAGGAGAGGGAGAATGAGTCCGAGTCATCTTTCTTTAAGGTAAAACCACAGTCTAGTGAGGCCTTGTATGTTAAGAAGTCACCTGATGATAAGAAGAAAGGGAATAACAAGAAGGGTAGAAATGCTAAGAAACGTGATGATAAGAAACAAGATGATGATAAGAAACAGAAAGGGAAGGCAAGGAAGTGTTACTATTGTGACAAGGTAGGTCACATTGCAAAAAATTGCTACAAACGTTTGAATGATGAGAAAACTAAGGCTTCAAAGAGTGATGAGACCAGTACACTAGAAGCCAAAGCTCCACCAGAACCTGAGTTTCTGATGTTAGCAAGAGAAGCAAGGAACGATGATAGGTGGATTATCGATTCAGGCAGTAACATTCATGCAACTCCAAGGAAGGAATACTTGACTTCATTTCAACCTTTGAATGGAGGTCAAGTACTACAAGGAGATGAAAACACGTTGAGCATTGAAGGATGTGGAGACCTGCACATGAGGATGTTTGATGGCAAACTTAGAGTTATTAGAAATGTCTACTGGGTACCAAAACTCAGAAGGAACCTATTCTCAGAAGGATTGTTTGATGATTTGGGGTGCAAAATCAGATCAGAGGAAGGAACCAAAGATATTGTGAAAAATGGCAGGGTAGTGATAAGATCAGTAAAGGAGTCTGGGCTATATTTCGTGATTGGAAAACCTGAGATCAATCTGAATGAATCGAACCATAATACTGATATTTTAGAAACAGAAAAATGGCACAAAAGGATGGGTCACATAGGGTTCAAAGGTATCCAACAATTGGTGAAGCAAGGCTACCTTGAAGATTTCACACCTAAATCATTCGAGGTTTGTGAAACTTGCCTTCAAGGAAAGCAGCAGAGAGACAAGTTTGGAACTTCTTCATTTAAAGCAAACCTCCAATTGGAATATGTTCACGCTGACATGTGGGGACCTGCGTCAACAGAGTCATATGGAGGAAACAAGTATTTTCTGCTAATGCTCGATGACTACTCACACAAAATATGGATCCACTTGATGAAGAGCAAAGAAGGAGTGCTTGAAGTCTTCGAAACATGGATGAAGCTAGTTGAGAATCAGACAAGTTTGAGATTAAAGAATCTCCACACTGACAACGGCATGGAGTTCTGCAATTCAAAGTTCAAAAATTTCTGTGAGAAAAATGGGATACAATGCCACAGAACTGTACCCTATTCTCCTCAACAGAATGGGAGAGCAGAAAGAATGAATAGAACAATCTTGGAGAAAGTAAGATGCTTGTTGATCTCAGCTGGATTGAACAAAAAGTTTTGGGGAGATGCGGCTGTTACTGCAGTGCATTTGATCAACAGATCACCGTGCTCATCAAGGGATTTTAAACTGCCTGAAGAACTTTGGAGCAAGAGTAAGGTAAACTTATCATATCTCAGGCCATTTGGGTGCAGTGTGTATGTGCATAGGAGTGAAGGCAAGTTGCTGCCAAGGTCTGAGAAGGGAATCTTGCTGGGATATCCTGAAGGAGTGAAGGGCTATAAAATAGCCATTTTCAATGAAGGAAGATTCAAGATCGTGATCAGTAGGGATGTCAAGTTTGTTGAAACTGACTTCCCCATGACCAGAAGCAAAAACGAAGAGGGTGAGAAGAATGACCCAAAGTCAATAAGAGTTGATTTTGTTATTCCACCACAAGCTGAATCAGTGACGACCCAATCACGTCACAGCCAAGAAGCAAGCCCATTTCGTGACTCCATAAGTGAAAGAGGAGAAAGTTCGTTGTCCTCTCAACGCCAACAGGATCAAGGTGAAAGTGATGAGAGTCATGAGGTGGAGGATCCATTAAGGGATTATCAGCTTGTTCGAGATAGAGAACCAAGAATTATAATCCCCAATAGAAGGTACATGTCTTCCAACATACTTGAATTCATGTGCTTAGTGGCTGAAAGAATTGGTTTTGAAGTACCTGATACATATGAAGAAGCACTAAACAGTAAGTATAGAGATGAATGGATCAAAGCTATGAACCAGGAGTATGCGTCACTAACTAGAAATGAAACTTGGGTGTTAGTAGATAAACCAGAAAAAGCTAGATTAGTTGATTGCAGATGGTTGTTCAAGGTAAAAGAAGGTCTAAATGATGGAGATGCTCCAATCTTCAAAGCAAGGTTGGTTGCTAGAGGATTCACGCAGAAACAGGGTATTGATTACAAGGAGGTATTTGCACCAGTTGCCAAATATAAAACCATTCGAATAGTCTTGGTAATAGCTACTGTGTATGATTGGAATGTGGAACAATTAGATATCAAGACGGCATTTCTCTATGGCAACTTGGAGGAGAATATCTACATGAGACAGCCTGAGGGATTCATTGATCCACAGAGAAGAAATTCAGTTTGTTTGTTGAAGAAGTCATTATACGGGTTGAAACAATCACCAAGGCAGTGGAATAAGAGATTCAATCAAAGCATGCTGAGTTATGGTTTTGAAAGGAGTAAATTTGATTACTGTCTTTACATGAAAGATAAAGAGAGCACTAGTCCCATTTGGTTGCTAGTGTACGTGGACGACATGTTAATAGCATGTAAAGACAAGAACAAAATCAGTAGCTTGAAGATGACGCTCAAGAAAGAGTTTGACATGAAAGAACTTGGTGAAGTAAAAAGGATTCTTGGAATGCAAGTGGAGAGGAACCGAACAACACGAGAACTGTGGCTGCATCAATCAAATTATTTAACGAAGTTGATTAAACAATTTGACGTGGAGAATGCAAAGCCACTAGCGTTACCCTTGGGAAGTCACCTTAAGTTGACAAAATCAGCCTGTCCTAATTCAGAAGAGGAGAAAGCTGAGTCAAGGTCACTTCCCTATGATGTGGGCATGGGCTCTATCATGTATGCTATGGTCTGTACAAGACCAGATTTGAGTTATGCAGTAAGCAGATTGAGCAAGTTTATGAGCAACTTTGGATTGGAGCATTGGAGAGGGTTCAAGCACTGTATGAAATATGTATTGGGAACGAGGGATTATGGACTTCATTTTCAGAGATTCAACATGGAGCTTGAGCTGAAGGGATACACCGACTCAGATTTTGCAGGAGATAGTGACTCAAGAAAGTCCCTATCTGCCTTCTATTTTACCTTAGGAGAAAATTGTATCAGCTGGAAAGTTCAACAGCAACCCATTGTAGCCCTCTCAAGTACAGAAGCAGAATATATAGCAATGGCAGAGGCTACCAAGGAAGCAATGTGGCTAAGTGGACTGTTAAAAGAACTGAACATGAAGGTTGAATCTGTTCCCATTTTATGTGACAATCAAAGTGCCATCTTCTTGGGAAAGGATCCAGTTAACCACGACAGGACAAAGCACATAGATGTGAGATACCAGTTTATTAGAGAAAAAATTGATGCTGGGTTAATTCGGTTGGAGAAAGTTAGCACTGAGAAGAACCTAGCAGATTTTGGCACTAAGGTGGTGTCAACGCAAAAGTTTGCTTACTGTAGGGATAACCTACATGTAAGCAAAGTTCAACTCTAAGATGAACTTGAGAAGCAAACAACGACAGAACAAGATGATAAGAAGAAGTGATCATTGAGGATTTCGAAATCAAGAGGGTGATTGTGAAGAAGTGATTTCGAAATGGTTACTTAGAGAAGAAGCAAGGAAGCTGTGAATTAAGTTTAATCAGGTGTATAATCAAGTTACTGATTAAATGATTGTTGTTGGATCAAGAAAATGCTGAAAGTGATGCAAATCAAGGCCTATAGGGACAAGGGAGATTTGTCGCAAAAAGAAAAGGCAAAGTGCAGACAGCAATGAGTTGCAGGGCGCAGAAGTGCGCAGAAGCAGGTGCTGGGTTGCGGCTGGTGCAGGTAGCAGAAGTCAGGTGCAACCAGAAGCAGAAAGAAGCAGCATTTTTTCTACCAATGAACTCACATCCAAAACAAGCATATAAACACAGTATCAGATGTATTATGTAGAGCATGAGACAACTTAGAGAGTTGTTACATACACAGAAACGCTAAAATACCAACCCCAAGTCGTGATTCTTGAGAGGTGAGGGTGAGAACAGAGTGTGAATGTAAGAGAGTGAAAAGAGAGTTTACTGATACTATTTTCATTCTCATTGTAGCTTTATTTATTCCTTGCTTAATAAAGTCATCTTGCAGTCGTTGTTTGGAGGATGTAGAATCAAGCAAAGCTTGGTTCGAACCTCGTTAAATCATCGTTGTTCTTCTTACTCTCACTGTCAAAGTTCAGTTATTATCATAAAAGTTTGAAACTTTAACGCTGTTTTGATCATTATCAAACTCTACAATTGGTATCAGAGCTAGTTACTAGAAATGGCGTTAGTTCGAGCAGATGTAGAACCATGGAATGGAGAGGGTGACTTCATTATGTGGCAAAAGAGTATGAGGGCGTTACTCATGCGTCTGAGATGCTTAAGAGCAATAGAGGGTGAGTGGGGAGAAGGAGTTACAGAAGAAAAGAAGCAAGGTGCTGACGAGATGGCCTTTGGTGAAATCTGGCTTCACCTCACTCCCATGGTTGCAAGGCCGTACAGTAACATTGAGGGAGCTAGAAAGCTATGGAAAGCACTGGAAGAAGATTACCTTGTATCAACCGAACCTGATGAAATGGCGTTAAAAGGTAACCTTTATAGCTTCAAGTTCATGTCAGGACAGTCATTAGAAAGCAACATTGATAGATTTAACAAGATAGTCCAACAACTAGCATCATGTGAAGTGGAAGTAGTCGATAAAGATCAAACGGTTATCTTGTTAAATGCATTGCCTGATGAAATGAGTTACCTTAAGAAGATGATCAACATTAACAAAGAGAAAATGACTAAGAAGAGACTTATTGATTATTTGAGGGAGAATGAGTCTGAGTCATCTTTCTTTAAGGTAAAACCACAGTCTAGTGAGGCCTTGTACGTTAAGAGGTCACCCGACGATAAGAAGAAAGGGAACAACAAAAAGGGTAGAAATACTAAGAAACATGATGACAAGAAGCAAGATGATGATAAAAAACAAAAGGGGAAGGCAAGGAAGTGTTACTATTGTGACAAGGTAGATCACATTGCAAAGAATTGCTACAAACGTTTGACTGATGAGAAAGCTAAGGCTTCAAAGAGTGATGAGACGAGTACACTAAAAGCCAAAGCTCCACCAGAACCTGAATTTCTAATGTTAGCAAGAGAAGCAAGGAAAGATGATAGGTGGATTATGGATTCAGGTAGTAACATTCATGCAACTCCAAGGAAGGAATACTTGACTTCATTTCAACCTTTGAATGGAGGTCAAGTACGACAAGGAGATGACAACACGTTGAGCATTGAAGGATGTGGAGACCTGAACATGAGGATGTTCGATGGCAAAATTAGAATTATTAGAAATGTCTACTGGGCACCAAACTTAGAAGGAACCTGTTCTCAGAAGGATTGTTTGATGATTTGGGGTGCAAAATCATATCAAAGGAAGGAACCAAAGATATTGTGAAAAATGGCAGGGTAGTGATGAGATCAGTAAAGAAGTTTGGGCTATATTTCGTAATTGGAAAACCTGAGATCAACCTGAATGAATCTAACCATGATACTGATATTTTAGAAACAGAAAAATGGCACAAAAGGATGGGTCACGTAGGGTTCAAAGGTATCCAACAGTTGGTGAAGCAAGGCTACATTGAAGATTTCACACCTAAATCACTCGAGGTTTGTGAAACCTGCCTTCAATGAAAGCAACAGAGAGACAAGTTTGGAACTTCTTCATTTAAAGTAAGCCTCCAATTGGAATATGTTCACGCTGACATGTGGGGACCTAAGTCAATAGAGCCATATGGAGGAAACAAGTACTTTTTGTTGATGCTTGATGACTACTCACACAAAATATGGATCCACTTGATGAAGAGCAAAGAAGGAGTGCTTGAAGTCTTCGAAACATGGATGAAGCTAGTTGAGAATCAGACAAGTTTGAGATTAAAGAATCTCCACACTGACAACGGCATGGAGTTCTGCAATTCAAAGTTCAAAAATTTCTGTGAGAAAAATGGGATACAATGCCACAGAACTGTACCCTATTCTCCTCAACAGAATGGGAGAGCAGAAAGAATGAATAGAACAATCTTGGAGAAAGTAAGATGCTTGTTGATCTCAGCTGGATTGAACAAAAAGTTTTGGGGAGATGCGGCTGTTACTGCAGTGCATTTGATCAACAGATCACCGTGCTCATCAAGGGATTTTAAACTGCCTGAAGAACTTTGGAGCAAGAGTAAGGTAAACTTATCATATCTCAGGCCATTTGGGTGCAGTGTGTATGTGCATAGGAGTGAAGGCAAGTTGCTGCCAAGGTCTGAGAAGGGAATCTTGCTGGGATATCCTGAAGGAGTGAAGGGCTATAAAATAGCCATTTTCAATGAAGGAAGATTCAAGATCGTGATCAGTAGGGATGTCAAGTTTGTTGAAACTGACTTCCCCATGACCAGAAGCAAAAACGAAGAGGGTGAGAAGAATGACCCAAAGTCAATAAGAGTTGATTTTGTTATTCCACCACAAGCTGAATCAGTGACGACCCAATCACGTCACAGCCAAGAAGCAAGCCCATTTCGTGACTCCATAAGTGAAAGAGGAGAAAGTTCGTTGTCCTCTCAACGCCAACAGGATCAAGGTGAAAGTGATGAGAGTCATGAGGTGGAGGATCCATTAAGGGATTATCAGCTTGTTCGAGATAGAGAACCAAGAATTATAATCCCCAATAGAAGGTACATGTCTTCCAACATACTTGAATTCATGTGCTTAGTGGCTGAAAGAATTGGTTTTGAAGTACCTGATACATATGAAGAAGCACTAAACAGTAAGTATAGAGATGAATGGATCAAAGCTATGAACCAGGAGTATGCGTCACTAACTAGAAATGAAACTTGGGTGTTAGTAGATAAACCAGAAAAAGCTAGATTAGTTGATTGCAGATGGTTGTTCAAGGTAAAAGAAGGTCTAAATGATGGAGATGCTCCAATCTTCAAAGCAAGGTTGGTTGCTAGAGGATTCACGCAGAAACAGGGTATTGATTACAAGGAGGTATTTGCACCAGTTGCCAAATATAAAACCATTCGAATAGTCTTGGTAATAGCTACTGTGTATGATTGGAATGTGGAACAATTAGATATCAAGACGGCATTTCTCTATGGCAACTTGGAGGAGAATATCTACATGAGACAGCCTGAGGGATTCATTGATCCACAGAGAAGAAATTCAGTTTGTTTGTTGAAGAAGTCATTATACGGGTTGAAACAATCACCAAGGCAGTGGAATAAGAGATTCAATCAAAGCATGCTGAGTTATGGTTTTGAAAGGAGTAAATTTGATTACTGTCTTTACATGAAAGATAAAGAGAGCACTAGTCCCATTTGGTTGCTAGTGTACGTGGACGACATGTTAATAGCATGTAAAGACAAGAACAAAATCAGTAGCTTGAAGATGACGCTCAAGAAAGAGTTTGACATGAAAGAACTTGGTGAAGTAAAAAGGATTCTTGGAATGCAAGTGGAGAGGAACCGAACAACACGAGAACTGTGGCTGCATCAATCAAATTATTTAACGAAGTTGATTAAACAATTTGACGTGGAGAATGCAAAGCCACTAGCGTTACCCTTGGGAAGTCACCTTAAGTTGACAAAATCAGCCTGTCCTAATTCAGAAGAGGAGAAAGCTGAGTCAAGGTCACTTCCCTATGATGTGGGCATGGGCTCTATCATGTATGCTATGGTCTGTACAAGACCAGATTTGAGTTATGCAGTAAGCAGATTGAGCAAGTTTATGAGCAACTTTGGATTGGAGCATTGGAGAGGGTTCAAGCACTGTATGAAATATGTATTGGGAACGAGGGATTATGGACTTCATTTTCAGAGATTCAACATGGAGCTTGAGCTGAAGGGATACACCGACTCAGATTTTGCAGGAGATAGTGACTCAAGAAAGTCCCTATCTGCCTTCTATTTTACCTTAGGAGAAAATTGTATCAGCTGGAAAGTTCAACAGCAACCCATTGTAGCCCTCTCAAGTACAGAAGCAGAATATATAGCAATGGCAGAGGCTACCAAGGAAGCAATGTGGCTAAGTGGACTGTTAAAAGAACTGAACATGAAGGTTGAATCTGTTCCCATTTTATGTGACAATCAAAGTGCCATCTTCTTGGGAAAGGATCCAGTTAACCACGACAGGACAAAGCACATAGATGTGAGATACCAGTTTATTAGAGAAAAAATTGATGCTGGGTTAATTCGGTTGGAGAAAGTTAGCACTGAGAAGAACCTAGCAGATTTTGGCACTAAGGTGGTGTCAACGCAAAAGTTTGCTTACTGTAGGGATAACCTACATGTAAGCAAAGTTCAACTCTAAGATGAACTTGAGAAGCAAACAACGACAGAACAAGATGATAAGAAGAAGTGATCATTGAGGATTTCGAAATCAAGAGGGTGATTGTGAAGAAGTGATTTCGAAATGGTTACTTAGAGAAGAAGCAAGGAAGCTGTGAATTAAGTTTAATCAGGTGTATAATCAAGTTACTGATTAAATGATTGTTGTTGGATCAAGAAAATGCTGAAAGTGATGCAAATCAAGGCCTATAGGGACAAGGGAGATTTGTCGCAAAAAGAAAAGGCAAAGTGCAGACAGCAATGAGTTGCAGGGCGCAGAAGTGCGCAGAAGCAGGTGCTGGGTTGCGGCTGGTGCAGGTAGCAGAAGTCAGGTGCAACCAGAAGCAGAAAGAAGCAGCATTTTTTCTACCAATGAACTCACATCCAAAACAAGCATATAAACACAGTATCAGATGTATTATGTAGAGCATGAGACAACTTAGAGAGTTGTTACATACACAGAAACGCTAAAATACCAACCCCAAGTCGTGATTCTTGAGAGGTGAGGGTGAGAACAGAGTGTGAATGTAAGAGAGTGAAAAGAGAGTTTACTGATACTATTTTCATTCTCATTGTAGCTTTATTTATTCCTTGCTTAATAAAGTCATCTTGCAGTCGTTGTTTGGAGGATGTAGAATCAAGCAAAGCTTGGTTCGAACCTCGTTAAATCATCGTTGTTGTTCTTATTCTCACTGCCAAAGTTCAGTTATTACCATAAAAGCTTGAAACTTTAACGCTCTTTTGATCATTATTCAACTGTACAAGTCATATAGAGGAAGTGCTCAATCACCTTCCTTCGATACCATCACAGCGAATATTACTAAGAGTGCCTAATCAACTGCGACGAGTTAAGAATGAAGCCTATGAACCAGTTATAATTTCAATCGGTCCATACCACCGAGGGAAAGATCATTTAGCTGCCATGGAAGAGCACAAGTTTCGTTATCTCAAACTTCTTCAACTAAGAGGCGAGAGTAGCACTTCAAAGTGTGTTGAGGCTCTCAGCAAATTATACGAAAGAGCTAAGAATAGTTAAGAGAAACGATTTTTAGAAGAAAGTAAGGGAACCATTTTTAGAAGAAGGACGGCCTGACGACTTCTTGGAAACAATGCTGGTTGATGGGTGCTTTATTGTGGAGCTTATTCGTAAGGGTGTAGCAGAAAACGTGAGCACTGAAGATACCATTTTCAGATCGAAAATGACTTTATATTCACTGAAACATGACCTACTTTTACTTGAGAATCAACTTCCGTTCTTCATATTACAAGAGTTGTTTGATATGACTTCATTACCAAACGAAGAGACCAACCTTGTGAACATGATCCTCCGGTTCTTCAATATGATACTTCCGGGCCCGGGCTACAAACGAAGAGAAGAACATAATTTGCCAAAAGTTCCAGACCGTCATTTGTTGGGGTTAATACATGACAACTGGCTTCCTTCTCCGCGAGTGAACGCTTACCTGGAAAATGAAAGAAAAAGTCGTCCAATAACTGTCATCCCATGTTCCGCAGGGTACCAAAGTTCCGCAGAGTACACTGAAGAAATCAAGGGGCCCATCGATAGCGGCTTCATACGTGGAAAAGAAGCAAGCAAAGAAGATGATGCAAAGCTCACATACGATGTGCCACAGAGCTCTATGAAGCAGGATTAATAGGTAGGTAGTAGGATTCGAACTCATGACTACTGGTCACAGAGACTCTGATATCATGTTAAGCGACCATTTCACCACAATAACTTAAGCTGTTATGTGAGGCCAACTCAATTGATTTTATATATTCTCTAACACATGGATTGCCTCATAAATTCTAACAAAGATATGGAATTGCTTTGCCGCAGTGGAATTATCGACAATTGGTTGGGAGATGATAAAGTGATAGCAAGCATGTTCAACAGACTTCTTGACAATGTCATGGTCCATAAAAGATCATTCTACTCAGAAATATATATAAAGGTGAACAAGTACTGTGGTAGGCAATGGAATTTATGGAAGGCGATACTGAGACATGACTACTTCAACAGTCCGTGGGCATTAATATCATTTTTAGCTGCTGTCTTCTTGCTGCTCCTTACTGTTCTGCAAACCGTGTATTCAGTCCCTTCCTATCATCATTCGTGATGATCCAGTCCGAATTCTCTTTTCTCATTCGGTTATGGACAATCTAGATTCTATAAACCAAGTTATTTGTGTGCTACTAGTGTGATCGAAGCTTGGTTTTTAGTTTTCAAGTAATCTTAGTCATTGTCTAATTTCACATGAATGCCGAAGTTCTCCAATCATACGGGAGACAGTTTAAAATAGGTTTTTGCTTGTGATCCAAAACTTAAGGGGTGCTTACTTGATGGATTTTGGAAGGAGTTAGTAAGTATAGAATGAAAAGTGAGTAATTGGTTGATAATTATCAAATAGTTTGATATTTTATTTTTGAGAAATCCTTCGTATCTTTCATTTAGTAGAGAAATTAGTACTGACTTTTTTTTTAAAAATATTTTTAATACTAAGTAATTAAATATAATTAATTAATTAAAATATAATTCATTCGTTAACTAAAATACTTTAATTAATTAATTAATATAATATAATATATTATTATTAATTATATTACAACTAATTAAAATATAACTAATTAATTAATTACACTATAATTAATTAAAATATAATTAATTAATTAATTAAAATACTTTAATTAATTAATTAAAATATTATTATAATTAAAATATAAATAAAAATATAATTCTTTGTTAATTAAAATATTTTAATTAATTAATTAATTACAATATAATTAATTAAAATATAATTATTATTTAATTAATTACAATATAATTAAAATATTATTATTATTTAAAATATAACTAATTAAAATATAATTATTCATTAACTAAAATATTATAATTAATTAATTAATTGCAATATACTAATTAAAATATAATTATTCATTAATTAAAATATTTTAATTAATTAATTGCAATATAATTAATTAAAATATAATTCATTCATTAATTAAAATATTGTAATTAATTAATTAATTAAAATATTATTATAAAATAATAATATTTTAATTAATTATTTTTAGTTATATTTTAATTATTTTAAAAATACATTTTATTATTTTAAAATTTATGTATAAAATTTTGAAATAAACAGATTAAAACTAAACTTATTATAAAAGAAAGTGAAAGAAAATGTTATATACGAGAATGCAACGTTCATTTAATTAATACAATTATTTAATAAAAATAAGTTTTTAAAAGAATTTTATATATTAAATGTAAATAAAAGTTTGAAATGGATAAATTCAATCTAAATTTTTTTTAAAGAAAGTGGACCAAAAGATTATATACGAGAAATACAACATTCATTTAATTAACACAATTATTTAATAAAAATGAGTTTCCTTTAAAAATGTACATATTAAATGTACATAAAATTTTAAAATGAATAAGGTCAAACTAATTTTGTAAAAGAAAATGAACCAAAGGGCTATATATGAGAAATGTAATATTCATTTAATTAATAAATAAAACATCATTACTATAAAATCATTTTATTTTCAAAACAAAAAATTATCATTGTGTTAGTATTATCCAAAATTTTCAATGATAAATTATTTTTTATATTTTATATATTAAAATTGAGCAAACATATTATTGACAAAGAACACATAAGATCCGATAGTATAGTAGAAAGAAATATATAAAGAATGAAATTATCAATTATAGTTGGAGAGTAGAGTTTGGAAAGTAGATATTAAAGTTGAGTAAACAAATAGAGACAATAATTTAGAACCTACATAAAAATGCACAAGTAAATAATTATATCTTCAAATATAAAAAACTAAAGCACTAATATCAAAAATAATTCCAAAAACAAAGATTAAAGATTACTAACCTGCAATAGAAGAAAGGACATAACTAATAATTATAATTTGGATCATCAGTAGTTCGTATTACATTATCTGCATATAAAAACATTATTATGTAAATTATACATAATAATAATAATTGCATTAAATGAATATTAAACACATGATAATGAACAATTAAATATATCTTCATTATAAAATATTTTTTCAAAATATTTTTTAGTTAATTGAATGATCTCCTCTATGTTGGTACTTATATTAATAAAAAATTAAAAAGACAATACAAGATAAGATAATATCATTAAAAATAGATAAAATTGATATACCATAAAGAATATAGTTTATCCTCAATATCTTCATCATCTTACTAGATTTGGGCACTATAAGAGTTTCCACAATACTATGATAAAATCAAATATGATGAGGACAAATAACCTGATTACTAGCATTAAAAGCAAACTCCAAAGCAACAATAGATGTTGTAATTGCTAAGAGGTCTCATGCAATTAGTTGAATGCTTGGAAAATCATTTATGTGGTTCTTCTACCATAGCAATATATCGGACTCCACCCCTTCATTATAATTTCATTTGTCATTTGATTTAGTTGTAGTTTAGTGACAATTATTTAAAAATATTCTTTATCTTGTAAATGTTTAGATGTATATGAAAAATTCTATGGAATAATTATATATTATAAATGAAATTATAATGAGATTATAATTATAAGATTCATATTGCATTTATGTATTATCCCTATATTGTTCCTAATCATTGTTCTATTAAGACTAGACATTAATAGAACGTAAAAAGACTAATACACATTATGTTTTTTCTTATGAAGGAAGTAATATATCTCATAAGCTAAAATATAAAGATATTTAAACAAAATGTATGAGTGCTTATTGAAGAACAAGTTCATTGAACAAACTTGATATGAAAAATTTATTTGGAGCATTACTTGTATGTTATAAAAATTCTCATTATGATGATTATATAAGTATTAAAAGAGTTAAGACATTTAGTGACAACTTTTTTGTGACTAACTATCATTTCATCACAGATATGAGGTTTTTTTGTGACAAAATAATTGATTGACACTATTGTTTTAATTAACTATGATGATTTATATTTTTTCACTAATACAATGGTAATTGTGACAATTTATTATCTTTCACAATTAAATTGTTACTATTAATATATTAATAGTGTCAAATTTTCCTTTATCACTAAGTTCTCTTACTAAAAGCATATGCAATTTGCGTCCAAAGTAAGATTGAGAGGACTAAATTGTAATTGTTACAAAGCATATGTTTGTTACTAATATTTTCTATTTGTTGTGACAAAAAATATTTTGGTCACTAATATTTTTCTCTTGCTGTGACGAAACGGTTTACCGTCACATGATATTTTACTTTTTGTAACAAAAACTTTTGTCAATAAAATTTCAATTAGTTAGTGTCTACTTAATATTGTTACAAAAGGTAACTATTACTATGATCACTACTATTCGTAATTTTTGTGACAAGAAATTTTGTTGTCACTTAGTCAACTTTTTGTTACAAATGTTATTGTCAATATAAACGTAACAAATTAATAACTATTTCTTGTTATAATAACGTATTAAAATTAACCACTCTAATGATTAATTTTGTTATTATTGTACAAAATTTAGGGATTAGAAACTACTAGTCATGATTTTTTTAATATTATTATTTGCAAACAAATTTAAATAGCTTCTTATAAAATATTCAAACTACATCTATTGATAATCCAAAAGTAATATTTTACATATCAATAGATATTTGCTAAACATAACTTTAAAATTTCATCAAAATAAATAAAATTATAAATACAATGAAAATCTTGTTCCAGAATGTTAAGCAAAACTCTTAACCTATTCAAAATTTAAATGCAAAGTTATTGTCAATGCTCAATCATCGTCATCGTCGCCTTCCTCATCTTTACTTACTGAACTTGTCTCGTCATCATTCATAAAAATAAATAATTAAAATAATATAGATTTAATTCAAAATTTGATTATATCAAAATTAGATTATCAAGTCAAGCCCTGATCATCTTTCAATTATGCATGGTTTTAAATTTGTCATATCATGTTTGAGTTTAAGTTGCATTATATTGTGAATGTGGTTTCTTTATTGTAAATATAATCATAATTATAATTGTATTGTTCATAATAATAATTACTATTATTTGCTATTGGAATATAATTTACATTTCATAATTTAAAAGTCTTCCATATGATAGTAGACTAAAAAATTTTCTTTTAATATAGGAATAATGTTTATAAGAAGTAAATCGCATACTTCAGAGATGCTATCCTTTTTGAAATGGGAAAAATACATCAGAATTTATATATTGAATTTACTTTTAAGTTATTTATTTTAAATTCATAATAAATTAAATGTATTAAATATGTGATTCATGGAATCTTGATGGAAAGTTTATGAACAATCCAACATGAATGTATCCTTAAAATTGTCGACACAAATTGTGAAAAGTCATGAAAGTTTGATAAAAATTTTAAAAATTAAAATTAAAATTAAAATTTGATGTTAATATAATGAAAAGTATAATTATATATTACACATTGAATTTCTAATTTTATATTTTGATTTTAAAAATATTAATTTTAAATTAATATGAAACAGTAGTTGTATTCACTAAAATATATTTTTATTAACTCGTATATATAATTAATATTTCAATAAATGCGGTATAAAACATAACCCACCTTCTGAATAGCTTATACGATTTCGGATAGTTATCCAAACAATCAATAGTGAAGTTTCCACCTTATAAAACAATTAAACAACCTCATATAAACCTGTTTGGTTAGATATTAATTAATAGAATAGAATGTAATAGAACGGAACAGTATGATTTATAATGGAATGGAATGTAATATAGTAAAAAGTTGTTTGAGAGGGAAAAAAGAGTTCATAATGTAATGTAGTGAAATGTTGTTTGAAAGATGGATGGAATGAAATATAATGTATAATAAATAACCATTATACCCCTTATATTAAAATGGTTATTACAGGAGGTTTATTATTTTATTATTAATTATATACAATTTATTATTAATTATATATAAATATTATTGTTAATTATTTAATATAATATTATATAATATACTATATTATATATAAAAATAATTTATTTATATTTTTATTTATATCGAAATATATACAAATAATTAAAGAATAATTTTTCTATTTTTTATTTTTCATTAATAAAAAATTTATTGAATTTTATTTTATTATTAATTATATACAATTTATTACTAATCATATAAAATATTTCTATTAATTATTAATATATTTTATTTTATTTTATTCTATGTGATTTATGTTTAAAAATAATTTATTTATATTTTTGTTTATATAGAAATATATACAAAAAATTAAAGAATAATTTTTTTATATATTTTCTATTTTTCATTAACAAAAATTTTATTATAAATTTTATTTTATTATTAATTATACAATTTATAATTATTAATTATTTAAATTTTTTTTATTATATTGAATTTTATTATATTCTATTCTAGGTGATTTATATATAAAAATAATTTATTTATATTTTTATTTATATAAAAATATATACAAACAATTAAAGAATAATTTTTGATATGTTTTCTATTTTTCATTAATAAAAATTTTATTAAAATTGTATTTTATTATTAGTTATATACAATTTATTAATTATATAAAAATTTTATTATTAATTATTTAACAAATTTTATTATATTAAAATTTATTTTATTCTATTCTATGTGATTTATATTTAAAAATAATTTATTTATATTTTTATTTATAT
>JAOTAY010000002.1:11576345-11587218 GCA_025629805.1 Erythroxylum baracoense | reverse complement strand
ATTATTAAAAATTTCCGCTAATTGAAAATGATGATAAATGAATGGGGGGCCAATTTGAGTATGTATTCCGCATGTTAAAAAAAAATTATACCGACTATGAATGATTGAGTGCATTAGCACGCCACCCTTGCGGGGCATGGACTCGGATATCATCAACGATGTCGGGTTCGGGTCTTGCAAGAGTGGGGTGCTACATAATAAGCCCCTAAGATGGTATATAGGCTAGAAATCTGTGATGTAGCTCCTATGAAGCTTATCAATAAAATATTCTATGAACTTAGGAGTCACAATGAGAAGTCCCTTTTTTGATTCATTGATCTAACAATGCTAGGTACCTTAGTGTTTATTAGAATTCAAACTTAGTTTATGAACTTGTACTGATCAATTGAGAAGTAGTAACTTGTATACTTACCTATAATTATGGATGATTTGAGGCATAATAACACCTAAGATGGTATATAGGTTGGAAACCTGTGATACAACTCCTATGAGGCTTATAAGTGAAATATTCACGAGCTTAGGAGTCACAGTGAGAAGTCCCTTTCTTGATTTATTAGTCTAACAATATGATGTCGTAGCACAAGTGGACTTTATCTTTAAGCCATTATATTTAAATTTACATGACAATTTCATGCAAGGTGGTAATGGGCTTGAGAGTTTTACAAACAATTCAATATTTGGTTATATATATGTGATTGCAAGTTTTGGTTCCGAAACCAAGTGAAGCCTTATCCGTTAGGCCTAAAATTTTAGGAGCATACAGGGGACACGTAAAATTAGTCGGTTACTTGGGCGCTAAGTCTTCCAAAATTAGTTTCCTTATTCTTTCAAATCTTTAGTTTGAAAGAATAATGTGATGTTGTAGCATAAGTGGACTTTATCTCTAAGCTATTATATTTAAATTTACATGATAATTTCATGCAAGGTGGTAATGGGCTTGAGAGTTTACAAACAATTCAATATTCGGTTGTACATATGTGATTGCAAGTTTTGGATTCAAAACCAAGTGAATTAGGCCTGAAATTTTAGGAGCATACAGAGGACACGTAAAATTAGTCGTTTACTTGGACGCTAAGTCTTTCAAAATTAGTTTCCTTATTCTTTCAAATCTTTAGTTTGAAAGAATAATGTGATGTCACAGCACAAGTGGACTTTATCTCTAAGCCATTATATTTAAATTTACATGATAATTTCATGCAAAGTGGTAATGGGCTTGACAGTTTTACAAACAATTCAATATTCAGTTGTACATGTTTGATTGCAAGTTTTGGATCCGAATCCAAGTGAAGCCTTGTCTGTTAGGCCTAAAATTTTAGGGATATACAGAGGACAAGTAAAATTAGTCATTTACTTAGATGTTAAATCTTCCAAAATTATTTTCGTTATTCTTTCAAATCTTTAGTTTGATTCCATATTATCTAAGTTGTTTCCTAATAGTATTAGGAGTTTTTTTTTTCTATAAATAGGGGTTATAAGGTGTAATTTTTTGTATGATTTAGAAATAAAAGTTCAGTCTTTTTCTTCACAAATTCGAAATTAATTCCTTCGTTTTGTGATGGTCTTTACGTCTGTGTGGTTAGTGACATCCTTGAGAGCTTTATCAATAATTGTGGTGCTTGGCTTTATCAATCGTTATGGTGTTCTCTTAGTTTTTCCCTTCGGCTTTCAATATTTTTTATTCATTTAAACTAATGGCCTTTGCTTTTGTTCACTCAAATTCAATTGGGGTGCATAGTTTATGCATCACAATGCCATATACCTTAGTGTTTGTTTGAATTCAATCTTAGTATATGAACTTGTACTGATCAATTGAGAAGTAGTAACTTGTATACTCACCTATAATTTTGGATGATTTAAGACATAATAAACCCCTATAACGGTATATAGGCTGTAAACCCATAATCCAGCTCCCATGATGTTTTCAGTGAAATATTCCACGAGCCTATGAGTCACAGCGAGAAGTCCCTTTCTCGATTCATTAGTCTAGCAATGCCACATACCTCGTGTTTTTTTGAATTCAAACTTAGTATATGAACTTGTACTGATCAATCAAGAATTATTGACTTATATTGATTTATCATTATGTTATTGACTTCTATGTCTCTGATATAATATAGTTACATTACATCAAGGATAAAAAAGTTTTCTATTTAAATGCAAATGGTTTAATCTTGGTGACATAAACGTTAATGACAATATTACTAGCATCAATGATAGCAAGACATGGTATTATAATGACCCTTTTGTACTTGTAAGTCAAGTGAAGCAAGTATTCTACCTCAACGATACTGTATTGGGCAACAATTAGAAGATTGTTCAAAAGTTTCAACACTAAAATCTTTTCGATTTTTGTGAAAGGGATAATGGTCTAATGAGGATGGTGATGAAGTACATCAAGAGATTGAATTGGAGTTGAATTATGAAGCCATTCAAATAGAAGATGCAGATATATCATCATTCCATAAGAGAAATGTTGATCCTAATATAGTATAAGTGGATGAAGTACAAGCCAATCTTATCGAAAAAAGATGAAGATTATATTAAGGATGAATTATACGACAATGATGATACTTTGGCTGAATATAATAATGATGAAGAGTCGAATCATAATGTAATTAACGATGATGATTTTCATGATCTTGATCATGATGATTAAAGGTAAAAAAAGTGTTTTTTATATTATTTGAAATGTATTGTTGATGTTTGAGTTATGTTAATGCGTATTGTTGATATTTCACTTATGTTAATGTGTATTGTTGATGTTTCACTAATGTTAATGCGTATTGTTGATGTTTTCTTGATATCTACACATAGTAATAATGCTGAAATAAGTAAAAATGAACTAACCTTTTGACACAAACACGTCTAGGAACTTTGGCCTCATTTCATTTAGTCAATACTAAAATAAATAGAGACAAACAATGTTGATATTTGAGATATGTTTATACAAATTGTTGATGTTTGTGCGAAATGTTAATGTTTGAGTTATATTAATGCGGAATGTTAGTGTTTAAGTTATGTTTATGCGAATGTTGTTGTTTGAGTTATGTTTATATAGAATGTTGCTATTTAAGATATGTTTATGCAGATTGCTGATGTTTGAGTTTTGTTTTTTTTGTCTATATTTGAATAACGTTAATGCGGAATGTTCATGTTTAAGTTATATTTATGTAGAATGTCGATGTTTGAGTTATATTTATGCAGAATGTTGGTGTTTGAGTTATGTTTATGCGTATTGTTGATGTTTGACTTATGTTTATACGTAATGTTGATATTTTTGTTATAGATATCCAATATAATAGCACCTGGTAGAAACAAAGGAAAGAAGGTGCAACTACTGAAATTGTTCCTCCCCCACAACAACCAGATCAATCCAACCCTAGTCAACAACAATAATCGACTTCATCCACCAATAAAGCCAGTAAAAAACAACCTCTATTTGCCTCAACTAGTGTTGAGAGATCTTCAGGTCTGTTAATCTTTACCACCTATAATTAGACTTAGGATCAAGTATATATTTACAAGTTTAATGCCTTTTTTCTTATCATTATTCTTATTTTGTCAGGTTCTAATACTGCCATCAGAAAAAGAGGTAGAGGTATCATTAAAGGCTGTGAGTTGTAACGCATAAATGTTGCAATGAACAGCAAGTTGTTTGTACATATTGATACCTTGCAAGGTCGTCTTATTGACAAGATTCAATCGAAAAAATTGTCGAGTGAGTTAGGGATCACTGCCAGGACTGAATTGCCTTACCTTCAGCATGCTAAGCAGTTGAAGGAAAACAACTTGCTACAAAATGCTTTGGAAAAAGTTTCAGTAATTTTTTTAATTTTTTCATTATATATATATATATACTTATTTAAAGATTAATTTCACTTTTACTTGTTGTTCATTGATAAAGCTCAATATCGTCAATATTGATAACTTTGAAGTTTCAAGTTGTGTGACTTCACTATTGAAACAAATGGTCAAGGATCATCGTTATCGACTACATAAATGCTACAAATCTTTTCTTTTTGATTAGGAGGCAAGGAGACATGTTTCCGAACGGATGTCTCAAGAGAATTGGAGCCAAATGTATGATTATTGGTGATAAGGCAAACTCACGTAAGAAGGGGGTGAATTATGTGTATATAAACATTCGAGGTACTTTCAAATCAATAAGATTTTGCTAAATAAAATAAATAAAAGGGTTCTATAAACTTTCAAAAGGATCCTGTCAAGAAAGGAGCTTATTAATTTAAAAAGAGCCTGTTAGTGCTCAAATAGAAAGGAGCTAATTAATCAAAAAGAGCCTGCTAACGGTCAAAATGATAAGAGTATGTTTAATCGATAGGAGCCTGCTAACATTTGAAAGAAACCTTTTGCGATATAAAAACAGAAGGAGCCTCTTGAAAACTATCGCGAAAATTTAAAAGTAAGGATGAGAGAGAAAATGACACAGTAGATTTATACTGGTTCGGCTTATAATGAATCCTACATCTGGTCCCCAAGTATCCAACTTGAGTATTTCATTATAAATCTATGTAGTAATTTGACAAGCCTCTTCAAGCTTACAAGTGTATATTTTTCGGGGTTCTTTAACCTTCCACACTAATAGTATTTTGCTAGCCTCTACAAACTCTCAACAAGAAAAGTATGAAGGATTCAATAGTCTCTTTTAATAGAGTGATATAACTTTCTAAAGCACAAAGAGTTTGATATAACTTTCAAGAAATAATGAAACTCTAAGATATTTTGCAGGTCTCGTGTCTTTGTCTTATGTATATTTTGCAATTGCAGTGGCTCTTCTTTAAGTAGACAATTTCGTTAACTAGTCGTTTCTTAATCTTCGATATTATCTTTGCAGAAATCTTTGATATTCAAACGTTTTGTCAAGGCTTACAGAGCTAATTATTCAAATTAGTAAGATCCTTCTAGATGTCATGGAACCATTTCCAAAAAGATAAGTTTATAAAGAAGGTTCCATTAAGAAGGAAACAATTATTCTATGATTTTATTTCCTTTTAAGAATTATATCATTGCTTATACAAGGAAATAAATCTAATTTGAAATTTGAATTATTATATAGTTATCATCAAAATCGTTAAGCATAAACCTTGAGCTAACAATCTCCCCCTTTTTGATGATGACAAATAGTAATAGATATACTTTCAAAATTCAAATAATAATAAAAGGGTTTCGAAAGATGCTTGTAAACTTTACTCGTAGTTATAATTAGAAGGAGCCTGACTTCTAAAAGAAGGAACCTATTGTGTGTTTATCACAAATTTAAATATCACAAGTTCAACGACATTTTAGCAGCATATATCACTAATAGCAAATATATCATTAAGGCAATATTGAAAATATATCACAAATGCAGAGTAAATATATCATCAAGGAAAAGTAAATATATTATCAACTATTTCTCCCCATTTTTCATTTTAAAAAAATAGTCGGAAAGAGTAAAAAAGGCATCAAACAATGTCATAAGTAAATAATAACAGATCAAGCAAGAAAAGCCATTAATCAGACATTTTTTCTAAGTAGAATCTGCAAATCAAGAATCTAATTTTCTATGTTGTCTATTTAGTTGCGCATTTGTTCTTGATTGGAGAGAATTTCCTTCAGATGTTGAAGGATTAGATCATTGGAGCTTTGGAGTGGAACAAAAGCTGACTTTTGTGGGGTAGGACCTAAAAGATTTGCTACTCTTTTTGTCTTCTTCTCTACTCACACATTGTCCTTCAGCTTGTAACCGAATTGGTAGGAAATTGAAGAGTGGAATTTTGCAGGCTCATACGAATTCATATTGTCAAAAGGCACTCCAAAATAAACAAAAACCTTGGTCAACAACATCCTATACGGTAGGCCACCATTGGTATTTTTGTGACTTCCCTTGTCCACCACAAACTTTATAATCATTACTAGAAGGTTCATCTTATTACCCTTCAAAAGATTGTAGACCACATATATATCCAGAAGGCTGAATTTTTCTATTGAGCTACTCCTTGGAAAATTTGAAGTAGCCAAAATGGATGCAAGACATCTTAGCAGTAGGTCCAAGTGTCTACACTAGGGTCTCCCTCCATGTGCACTCTCAGTGTGCAGACATATAAAGTTCACAACCTCTCCCAGATCAAGATAAAAAATGTCCCACTTTTGACAGGGAACATCAGTCTTACCAACTGGAATTACACTAGAAATGTTCCCCAAGATTTCCTCTGTAACTAAGATCTTGCACTCACATACCCACGAGATGATTGCTAGCTTCCCATAAATTTCTTCTCTTCTAATGAGTATATAGAAAGATCTTACTAATTCATCACGCACTGTTTCGTACAAATTTAAAAATTTTTCCCAACCAAAAGCAAGAAAGAAAGGTGTGATGAGAATATCGATATCTTTGAATAAGATGGGAGGCAAGATGCATCCTATTACCACCTTTCTCTTTTTGTAACGCATCTTGTACTTTTCTTTTGCTTCCATCGATTGGAACAACTTTACTGGAACTGAGGATTTTCCCTTTTGGAGTACAATGAGTTTCTTTGATTTTGTTCTCTTGGCCTTAGGGATTTCTTCAAAAAAGGTTTCTCCAAACATTGGTTCATCCCTAACAATTTGGTCCTCAGTATTTTCTTCAACCAAAGGCACTTTGCCTTTTCTTATTTCTTCCCTTTTTCTTTTCCTTGATTCTTCTTCTTCTTCTTCTTCCTTTTCTGTCTCAGTAGTTTCTTCTTGTAGAACTTATTTCACAATACTTTCTTTAGTTTGTGATCTCTTTAATAACGGAGTTGGTTCTTCATTTGATCCATCATCGTTTACAACTCAATGCACTTTAGGCACTTTCTTATCCTTAGGATTAATTTTAAGAGTAGTGGATGGAAGAGTAATGGAAGGAGTAGAAGTGGTCAAAGTAAGAATGGGTATATGAAATCTTACTTTTCTTATTTGCTCCCCCTCACACCAGGATTCTTCTACTTCTTTTTCTTCTTCCTCTTCTTCTTCTTCTTCTTCTTCTTTCTTTCTTTCTTTCTTTCTTTTCTTCTTCTTTTCTCTCTTCTTCGTCTTTCTCTTCTTCTTCTTCTCCTCCTCCACTGGAGTCAGAGACAAATTGCTGTCAGGCTGAAGGTTCATTATCTTTAGAGGAGGAGTTCGAGTCTAATTCTAGGGAAAGCATGGCCAAATTTTTTCCTTTTCTCTCCTCTGGAGTTTCTTGAAAGGGTTTTGATGAAATTTGGGGTTTAAAGGAAACAATGATAGGTTCAATAAGAGTGTTCAAAGGGCCTATTATTAGAGATAGAAAAGAAGACTCAGAAATGAGAGTTTTTTTATCGTTGGAAGTTGAAGCAGTGGTTTTCTTTAGCCTTTTGATTTCGTTCCTGCCATTTTAAAAATGATGGGTCAGGTTTAGAAGATTTGAGATGAAAAAAGAGAGTTAGGATGCAGAGAGTAAAGAGTGGCGCTTCGAAGAACAATAATGATGACTAGAAGAATGAAGCTTGCTTAAGAAGTACTAAACGATTTTTGAGTGTTGATTTCGTGTAAAGAAGGATAGTCATACACGCTAAAAGAGGAAATGGATTGTCTGTGTATCTTCTGTCAGTCCTGTACAATCACTTGTCAGAACTACACATGCATTTTTTAAAATGCTAAAATGACTCCATGAATGACTTCCTTTTTAGGACACATATAATATACTCTATTAAACCTAGAGGAGTCTTCTAAAATGAAGGGGCCTCTTAAACTAGAAGGAGCCACTAAACTAAGAAGAGGACTCAAACCTAAAAGGAGCCTTCTAAAGTAGAAGGATACTGCTAATGTCTATAGAGAGAAGTAGCATAGAAAATTTATACAGATATAATGTCATAAAGTCTAAACATACCAAGCTCATTTCTCAACAGGAAAAATCTATCTTCAGAGAGTGAATTAATGAAGATATCAGCTATTTAATTTTCAATATTAACATGCAAAAGATCAATGGTACCTTATAAAACATGATCTCTAATAAAATGATGCTTGATTTCTATATGCTTAGTCCTTAAATGATGCACAGGATTTTTTAAAAGATTTATTACACTATTATTAATTCATAATATAGGAATATGATTAAAGTTTAGAGAGAAATCCTAGAGTTGATGCTTTATCCATAAGATTTAAGCACAACAGCTAGCAACTGCTATATATTTCACTTCAATTTTTGAAAACGCTGTGCAATTTTGGTTCTTGCAAGACCAAGAGACTAGACGTCCTCCAAGAAACTGACAATGACCACTTGTGCTTTTTCAATTGACTTTATCATCTGCATAATTTGCATCACAATAGTCAACTATATTAAAAGAGTTAATTTTTAAATACCATCATCTGAAATCATACTTTCGTGAAGATATTGAAAGATCCTCTTGACTGCTTGAAAGTGGCTTTCTTTTAGATTTGATTGAAAGCATGCCTAAAGACACACACTAAGCATAATGTCTAGTCTTGAACTTCTAAGATATAACAGTGACCTAACCATTTCTCTATACTTTGCCTTATCTGTAGCCTTGCCTTCTTTAGCCTTATCAAGTTTAGTTATAATGTACATAGGAATACCCATAGGTTTGGCATTCTTAAAATGATACTTCTTGATGAGTTTTTTTGTGTATTTGTCTTGGCTAATTGAAGATCCCTTTTTCTATTTGTTTGATTTGTAATATGAGAAAGAAAGATAGTTCTCCCATCATGCTCATTTCAAACTCCCCCTGTATTAATGCTGAGAACTCTTCACAGAAAGATTGATTAGAAGCATCAAATATTATGTCATCAATATATATTCACACTATGAGTAAATCATTCTCCTTTATCTTAATAAATAAGGTTTTATCTACCTTTTCTCTTTTAAAATTTTTCTCAAACAAAAAATTACTTAACCTCTCATACCATGCTCGAGGGGCCTGTTTTAGACCATACAAGGCTTTAGTCAACTTCATCATGTAGTTAGGATGGTTTTCATCTTCAAAGCCTGGAGGTTGCTTAACAAACACTTCTTCGTTAATATATCCATTTAAGAAAGCACTTTTAACATCCATTTGGACAATTTGAAGTTTCTATAACATGCGAAGGCAAGTAAAATTCTAATCAATTCCAGTCTATCAATAGGTGCATAAGTTTCATCGAAACCAATACCTTTACCTTGAGCTATAAGTCTAGCTTTATTTCTTACGACCTTAGCATTTTCGTCAAGTTTGTTTCAAAAAATCCTACAATTTCTAATGATTGACTTGTTTTGCGAATGAGGCACTAGATTCTAAACTTTTTCTTATCAAGCTGATTCAGTTTGTCTTTCATAGTTAAAACCCAATTTTCATCAATAAGAGCCGCTTCAACAGTTTTTGGTTCTAATTATGAGACGAGGGCAACAAAGTTGTTCTTGAAGGATGATCTGGTTCTTAGAATTTCAGAAGGGTCTCCCAGAATGTATTGATGTGTATCTTCACCTCTCCATTCTCTTGGTGTTCTTCGTTGTATCAGCTCCTGCTGAGAGAAAGGAGCCTGCTCTGTCCTGGCTTCAAAAGGACCTTCTTGATCTTATGATTCCGAAGGTGCTATAGATGTAGTCGATGTACTTTTTAAAGGATGCTCTTCATCATCTTAATTGGCTGCTGTCGTCAAAGGTAGTGCTTCATCAAATGCTGCATGTATTGATTCTTCTATTTTTTTTATTCTTTTATTGTAAACCTAAATCCTTTTCTAGAAGTACTGTAGCTCATAACGATAGTTTCTTCTGATCTCGCATCAAACTTTCCAAGGTTGTCTTTCCCATTATTTAGAATGAAGCATTTGAAACCAAATGCTCGAAAGTAAGTGACATTCGGTCTTCTTCCTTTTCATAGCTCATAGGAGGTCTTTTCAGAATAGATCTTATAAGGCACCTGTTAAGAATGTATCAACCAGTTGACACAGCTTTTGCCCAGCAACCATAAGGTAGACCACTTTCGCATAGCATTGTTATGGCCATATCAATGAGAGTCATGTTCTTTCTCTCAACAACTCCATTCTACTGAGGAGTTCTTGGGCATGAAAAATTGCGAGATATCCCATTTTCATTACAGAAATCTTCGAATTTTTTGTTATCAAATTCTCTATGATTGCTTCAAATAGATGTAACATATTATCCTTTTTCAATTTGAATTTTTCTGCAAAACTTGTCAAATAATTCAAAAGTATCATCCTTATTTGATAAAAAATAAACCCATGTAAATCTAGAATAATCATCCACTATAACAAAGTTGTAATGTTTACTACCAAAGCTTTGAGTTATGGTAGGACTAAATAAGTCCATATATACAAGTTCAAGCGGTTGGTTAGTAGACAAAATATTTTTGGGAGGAAAGTTGCTTCCAACTTGTTTACCTTTTAAACAGACCTCACAAACCTGATTGTTTTCAAACTTTAAAGACAGTAGTCCTCTTACTAACTCAATTTTGGACAATTTTGATAGAATGCTCATGCTAGCATGTCCAAATCTTATAGTCCAGATAAAAGAATCATTTTCTATAGAAATAAAACATTTTACATTTTGTGAAGACATATCTTCCAATTTAGCACAGTATATGTTTTGATTTCTAGGACCAATAAATACAATATTGTCATTAAATTATCAATAATTTCACAATGTGATGCATATAAGGTAACTCTATAACCTTTATCACATAATTGACTTACACGCAACAAGTTATGTTTCAATCCATCAATATAAAGAACATTATCAATAAAAGCAGAGTTTAAGTCACCAATTTTGTTGGCCCTGGGTCCCCATACGGATTTTATGACGACTACGTGTCACCATTGGGAGTTTATTTGAATTTATTATAAATATAAATTTTGGAAACATTGCAATAAAATAAAA
>JAOTAY010000002.1:11542041-11561023 GCA_025629805.1 Erythroxylum baracoense | reverse complement strand
GTTCACAGACGAATGAGTTCGTCTATGTTACTGTTCCTACTCTTCGTCTGTGTTACTGTTCACAGACGAATGAATTCATCTATGTTACTGTTCATACTCTTCTTCTGTGTTACTGTTCACAGACAAATGAACTCCGTCTATGTTTCTCTTCTTCTAAGTTCACCTATACCTATCTTTTGTCCCATTGTTGACCCCTCAGACGATAGAATTGGACTCGGAGATCTTCATGGAAGTTGTAGATTTTGGAATTCTCTTTTAAACCATATAAAGAACACCTTGATCCGATTCCTCTAGAGAAAGTTATGACAATCAGAAAACATCATCTGTGTTACTATTCACAGACTTCGTCTGTGGTACTTTTCACGCTATCGTCTGTGTTATGGTTAGCACTATTGTCTGGGTTACTGTTCATGGGTTATCTTCTGTTTCATTTTTGACCCACCAGACAATAAAATTGGCCTTTGAGATCTTCATGAAAGTTGTAGTTCTTGCAAATCGCTTTCAAACTAGCCAAAGAAACCTTGATTTAGATGTCTATAGCTAAAGTTATGCCAACAACCCTAAAGCACGTATATGTAAAGTATGGATTCACCAACGCTGTGTTTTGAAGTTCTTTAGATTGAAATGGATAAATGATAGTTAAAGAGCAGAGCTGAACTAAGAAAGAGAGTTGTTGAAGACAAGTATGGGCGATGAATACGTGTAATAAGTATGCAATAGTGGTGTATCGAAGAAGAGACGATAAAACGATAATGATTAAGGTGGTTCTCTTTGGGAGATAACCTTACGTATTAAGATACACTACATGCGAGTTAGACTTCAGAAACGAGGTCCAACAGTAAAACAAGTAGATAGGTTTTACCATCAAAACGTTTTTGATGTCGTTGCTGCGGATTGATTGTTGAGCATCGTGTTTGATTTAGATTACTTTGATTAAAGAGTTCTTGATACTTTTCCTTGCGTATTTACAGGTGCATGAACACATGGAGTACACAAAGGATGAAAGAAGCTATAGAGGATGAATTTTTTGACATTAAGAAGCACAAAACAGAAATAAGAAAGGCAAAGCATCCAAATTTCTCAAATCAAGATATGGTTAGAGAAGGAGAGCAAGGAGAACTGGAAATGACACTCAAGGATTTCATAAGGCGAGGGTTTAGTCAAGGAGTGGCAAGGTCGGCAGTTTAAGCGAATAATTTTGAGATAAAATCAGCACTACTTAACATTCTTCAAAATAGTGTGTAGTTCTAATGGCTATCCAACGAGGATCTGAATGCCCAGTATTTTCTTTTGACAAAGGCAACAAGGATTATCAAGGGGATAACAAATTTCCAGCAAAACGATAGAGAATCTCTTTATGAAGCTTAGGAGAGATTTAAGGAACTTCAGAGTAGCTACCCATATCACAACCTCCAGAGGGAATTTCTACTTCAAACATTGTATAATGGAGTGAATCCTAGCACAAAGGGCACAATTGATGCAGCAGCTAAAGGTTCACTGATGAGAAAAATGGTAGAAGCAACTCATGATTTGTTGGAAGAGTTAGCAAGCAACAGCTGCATGTGTTTGAGCGAGAAGAGTAGACAAGGACAGAAGGAACAAAAAGGTATGATACCTATTGACTCAGTTATTGCCTTGCAACTTCAGATCATAGCTTTGACGAAGTAGCTAAACAACATGCAAGGAACGTCTACCTCAGCAGTTAAGGTAATGCAAGCACAATGTCAGTTGTGTGGGGAGAACAACCACAGCTTAGCAGAATGTTTCCTATTAGGAGCCAGCAGGACCAAACAAGTAAGCTATTTAGGCCAGCTGCAGTAAGGTAATAACTCATATTTGAACACATATAATTCAGGTTGGAAAAACCACCCAAACTTTTCTTAGAGTAACAATAATACAGGTGGCCAACAAAGACCACAAGGATCGCCAGGATTCTAGCAAGATCGAATCGGAGCATTGGAAATCAAATCGGATAAGATGATGGAGGTTTTATGGTCCAAACTGGCAGCACAAGAAGAGAATCATAAGAGGATGCATGCAAGTCAGGAAAATCAGAAGAGGTTGGAAGCAAAATTCGATCAGATTTTAAAGAATCATGCATCATCTATCTATATTTTAGAAGTGCAAGTAGGCCAAACAACTAGCTAACTCTTCATCTTTAAGAAATACAGGTACTCTACTGCACAACACAGAGGTGAATCCGAAGAAAAGAATCATGGCCATTACTCAGATAGAGAAAGAAGAAAGTAAACATGAGGAGGAAGAAGGAAATAAAGCAAGAAGAACAAACAGTGTTGGAAGTCCTTCCAAGTGGACTAGTAAGCGAGTTGATTAAGGAACTTTAGCTTGGACTTCCACATCAAATTTTTCTCAGTGGAAGCCATCTTTAAGTGAAATAGCTCAGAATTCTAAGGAAGGCGAGTTCAGCGAGATGACAGACATAACAAATCAACTCCAGACAAAGCTCATGTTAAAGGGGTCGTTGAAAGAAGAGGTTATCAATCATATATCAGGAGGAAGTCCGTATGTAGCATAGAAGAAAGAAGACCTATGAGACATATTCATTTCGTGTAGTATAAATGGAGTTAAGATAGATCAAACATTTGTAGATTTGGGAGCAGGAATCAATATGATGCCTATTCATTAAGTCAAAAGTTAGGTCTAAAAGAGCCAGAGCTGGCTAAGACATTAATAAAAATGAGTGACAGGATGATGAATTTGCTAAAAGGGTTGATCAAGAATGTGTAGCTACACATTAATAAATTTACCTTCCCCATGGATTTTTACATATTGGATATTAGTGAAGACAAGGAAACTCCTATAGTTTTGTGGCGACCGTTTCTAGCTACTGCTCATACGATTATTGATGTTGATGGGGCAAGTTAATATTGAGAGTAAGGAAGGAGTAGTTAACATTTAAGGTATTGATGAAAAATTATCGTCTTACACCATCCTGACAGATATCAAGGAACCTGAACTTCAAGGGGGATGGGAAAATATTGAGGAACCTGGAAATGCGTTCAGGAAGAAACGAATGCATAGGAGAAGGCAAAGAAAGGAAACTAATGATGAAGGTGGAGCCTAGAATAAGGTAGCCCCTGTATAAAGTTTGAGATCAGTTTATACACCGCTATCATTCCGGTCATTTAAACCGCCATGAGTAAGAAGGAGCATCGAGCTACTGACGATAACAGAAGCGCTATATGGGAGGCAACCAATGGGAGTCAACTAGCCCATGCATTTTTTTGTTCAATTAATAGTTTATTTGAATTCCTTAGTTATGATCATGTTTGAATTGGATTTGATTGATGTTTGTGTTGAGTTTGTTTGGATTTCAATTTGTTTTCTTTTCAAATTTCTTATTGATGATATTATCTTGATTTGTTTATAGGTTTTGGGATCTTGGAGAATGCATATAAGCTTAAAAGAAGGTTTGAAATTTACAAGGATCACCAATTCCTGCATTCGTGGGAATTCTGGTGATTCCCACGGATATGGGAAACCTCTCCAGAAAGTTTTTAGAGAGGAATCCCATGCTCGTGGAATTCTTGAGATTCCCACGGACGTGGTAGAAAGTTTCTGGAGAGGAATTCCACGTTCTTAGGAATTGTGGGGATTCCCATTAGGGAGTTTAAAATTTCCCCCTTTCTTGTCTGATTTGCTTTTCAAAATTTCACTCCCTCTCGCTCTAGAACACGATTTTCTCTCCTCCCTCTCTAAAACTCTTCATTTTTCATCTAGATTCTTGGCATTTTCTTCATCTTTTCTATTAATCTTACATTAATTCATTCTTTTTATGCATCAATCACTTAAATATACAAGAATTTAGATGGGATTTTATTTTCTCTCTCTAAAATACAAATTTCACTCTCTCTCTCTCTTTCATTTTTGTAAATTTTCGTCTAACAATGACTCCACCAAGGACGATGAAGGTTAGGAAACTGGTCGACGAGCTCCGCCTTCAAGTTTTCGACTAAGGAAAGCCCAACTTAGCGGTAGCCTATCGGGCTCCATTATTGATTTACTCAGAAAAAGAAGGTTCACGTTTTCGTGACTTTAGGAGTAGAGTAATAGCTACTCCTAGGTATTTTGATTTTGAAGTGTTAAAAAATATAGGAGTGATAGCTACGAACATAGGGTGGAATAGATTTATTCGGTGTGATGTACCTATTACTACCACCATATCTTTAGAGTTTTTCACAACAGTTAGGTATCATTGTAAAATGGATTTGTTTTGGTTTAGGTTAGGTGGAAATATTTTTAAACTTAATTACTCTGTTATAGGTGTATTGTTTAATTCAGGTAATGCACCAAACTCTCTAATTTAGAGTGTTGAGCATTTTTTGTTACATAAATTTATGTGTCTGACTGTGTTTAATAAAGCAGATATCAATAAATGCTCAGCTAAAGAACTTTTCTTTTTATGGTGCATGGATATAAAGCTTAAAATCAATAATCCTTATAGAATTTTTCGTTCACTAGTGAGTGTGATTACTACAAAGAATACGTCTTTTAGGATGGCTCATATTGCTTCTGCTTTGGGTGTATTTTATAATGTTAATATCGAGAATTTGCATATTGCTCCCCATGACATGTTTCATACTTATTTGAGACGTGCTGAGATTGTGGAGGTTTAATCTATGAAACTTTGCAATCCTCAAACGTACACTGTAGTGAGGAGTAGGAGGGGCTCCAGTACAGTCATGGACCGACACTCCACATCCAGCACAACTCCAGAACTAGAGGAGCAAGCAGTAGTGGAGGAACCGAGGGAACCAGCGGCAGCTGATAGATATCAATCAATTCTCAACCAAATAACTACAAATCAACAACAAATGACATCCCAACTCGATGAAATCGGCACTCAAATGCGGCAGGTTCACAAGGAGCAACATAGTTTGAAGAAGAGGTTCCTCAACTTCTGTCGAAGGAACAATTTTGAAGCTCCTACACCATCATCGTCACCACCATCTTCGGAATAAGCTTTTCTTACCTTAAACTTTTAAAGTTTGGTGTTTCATTTGAATGATTGCATTTCATTTCATATGTATTTGGTTTTATATTATTTGTTTGTGTGTTATGACTTTTGTTTAGTTATAATTTCATTAATGTTGATTTGCTTCAGTATCTTCTGTTTAGTTTTATATCATTCGTTTGTTTAAATTTCTTTTGTCTGGTTTGTTTTATTTTTTATATTTTTGTATGGTTCGATGTCATTTTCCTTTATTTGGTTGTTAGTTTGTCACATTGAGGACAATGTGATCTTTGAATATGGGGAGGTGACATCAAAGTTCTTTGTGTTGAATAGGATGTATGTTTAGGTATATTGTGTGTACTTTATGTTAGCAATGGAACCACATTTGAGTCACTCTGATAAATATTTCCATGAAATTCTATCATATTAGTTGGAATTAGATTGAACATGCTTGAACTCAGATTAGGCTACTTAAGTAGAAAGTGGACCATATAGAGTGATGAAAAGTAGTTGGTTAGATAAGCTTAGTCACAAATCGACATTTAAATAATGAGATAGTGCAGGGATGCATAATGAGTTTTCAATTGAGCCAAAGTGAGGATTGAGCCATATGACTCCATCTATGGTGATTTCCTTTCCTTGTTCAGTGTACTTCCATAGGTTACTACCTTCATAACTTTCTTTGAACCTGTTTGAGTCTACTACCTTCATATGACACACTATTGTTGTTTCATTTAGGAGTGGGCAATCGACCTATTAGGGTGATACAAAATTATCCTACTGAAGTAGGAGAGGGAGCTACAAGCATTTGATGAGGTCATTATAGGTAATTATAAAGTTTCAGCATGTGGGATCTTTGGTTAATGTGGGTGATAATTTTAGGTATGAGGGTGGTTTTGTGGATGAAATAAAAATTGATCCTAACTTACTCAGCTACTTTGAATTGGTTAATGTATGTAAGAATAGTGGTTATAACAATAAGAACAAGATTTTGTATCTTAGGTATGGTTTTCAACTATTTAATAGTTTAAGGGTTATAGAAGATGATGCTAACATGTTAGATATGGTTAGTGAGATGATGGTTACTAGTGCTATTTATATTTATATTGAACATGGTGTAGATACCCTTGTTGAAATGAATGAGGATGAAACTAATGAGCTTAATTAGGATAATGTAGTTGAAGATAATGTTTAGGATGTTAATAATTTAGGGTTTGAAGATAATGTACATAATGGAGTTGGTGATGAAAATGTAGAAAACGTTAATCAGGATAACATAGTTGAAGATAAGGGGTCAGAAAGTTAATAATGTAGGGTTTGGAGGTAATCTAGATAATATCGATGAAAATGTAGAGAATGTGGAAAATTTAGATGATGTCTTGATTGTTAATGATGGATATAATAGGGATGATGCAAATATGGAGGATAAGGAAGATGAATGTATTGATGATGTATATGATGGAGATAAGGACCATAATAGAGATGAGAGAGATGATTTTAGAGTTAAGTTTAGGAATCCAGAAGGTGAACAGGAAGGAGCTGAGTTTGTGGATGTTAATAAGGATGGTTTAGCTGAAGAGGATTTAGAGGAAGGAGATGAAGAAGATGAAAATGACGGAGACCATGAAGATGATGCAGGTGATGAAGATAAGGCATTTTTTTTCTGAATATTATGATAGTGATGACTATGGGGAACTTGTTAGTGATATAGATGACATGGTAGATGATGCAACTAGGAAGAAAAGAAAATACCCTATTTATGATGAAAATGTTGCTGAGCCTTACATTGAATTAAGGATGATTTTTCTTAATCATTTGTAATTTAAGCATGCAGTTAGTTTATTATCCATTAAAACAAAGAGGGTTGTCATGTTTACCAAAAATAAACCCAAATTTATCTAAAGTAAATGTAGGATAGAGAATTGCCTTTAGTATATATATGGAGCATTTGATAGGAAGCTGCAGTTTTTTCAAGCTAGGAAATTTAGGGACACTTATAACTGTAATAGGGTTTATACAAATTCTAAGATGAATACTAGCATCTTATTTGACTTGTTGTTGGATAAGCTTAAAAAGGAGCCATTTTTGAAGAATGATGATATCAGATTTTACGTTAAGGATTCTTTTGGTGTTGAAGTATATATGAGAATGATGAGAAGAGCAAAGAAAAAATAGTCGACAGTGATGTGATCAACATTGAAGACGAGTTTGGGAATCTTTGGTCTTATGCTAAAGTCATTAGGCAAACCAACTCAGGTAGCACAATTAAAATGACATTGTCTCAGCTAATTCTAATATCTTCATTTGTTTTTGAAAGAATGTACATATGTTTAGAAGCTTTTAAACATGGGTTTAGGCATAGGTGCATGCTTTATCTTAGCCTAGATGGATATTGGATTAAAACCATAACTAAGGGTGAACTTCTATATGTTATGGGAAGAGATGGAAACAATTAAATATTTCCTGGTGCTTGGAGTATGGTTAAAGTTGAGGATACTGTTGCTTGGAAATGGTTCATTAAAAGACTATAAGAAGATTCACCACACTTGGGCTCTAGAATTGGTTGGAATATAATGACTGACCAACAAAAAGTAAAAGTTTCACATCAAATTGTTTTTACTTTTATTTTTCGGCTATTTATATGCCTACTATAGCTATGATGAAATAAACTGAAAACACGACCTATTCATAGTCAACCCAAGAAAACATTTGAACAATTGAAACCAACACAATAATCTAAGTAAATGCTTTTACATTTGCATCTAACAGTATTAAAAGGGGAAAGAAAAGAAAAAAAAAAGGAGAGAATGCCTCTTTCTTTGCAACTGTGTCTATATCTACTAGTGCTAGAATTGCTATATGTACTGTCAATGCCTCAACTACTGCTCATGTATGTGGAAGTGCAAATGCAACAACCTCAGTTGTTCTCCCAACACCTAGAGGTGCTTCAGAAACAACAAATATTTCTACATCTTCGAAGGTCAGCACTAAAAAGACCAGAAAAAGGAAAATTTCAAATGTCATTTTATGGTTAAGAGGGCCTAGCTATGGTGTTGCAAATGATGAAAGCAGAATGAGAATGTTTGCTGGCAGATCTAGCCCAAAATTTTAAGAAAAATTTTTAGGAAAATGTCCTGTCACATACTCTTCTCTTTAACATTAAGCAAATAGGAAGTTCAATAAATGGATGATAGGGATATGGATAGGAATATACACAAATCCAAGGACAGAGTTGCAGATGCTAAATGTAAGTGTTAAATTTTTGTATTCTTATTAAAAATCAATTAACTATTTAATTTTGCATATATTATTTAACATTAATTAAATGATTCAACTGAAGTTAATAATGTTTGTATTTTATCTACAACTGGGAAGGCCAAGTTAGAGACTAATAAACCCTGGGTAGAAATAAAAAAAGAGCAAGCAGGCTATTACTGGGCATGTTTGTCGATGTCAAGAAAGTCAAATTGCATTTTCAAAGGAAAGGGGAAATGTAAAGATAATTGTGTTTTTAGTGTTTTATGTAGTGAACATTAGATGATACTTATATCCATCAATTTTGTGATATTTATGTAGTGAACAATGGTTGATATGTTAGATATCTATTGAATGTCATTAGGAAGATGTTATTATTTTTAGATATCTATTGAATGTCATTAGGCGGCTGTTATTATTGTAAGGATCTTATTAGCATTACATGTTATTATATGAATGAATTCAATGATAGGTATTTTCAGTAGAATTGCTTTTTCTTTTCTTTTAGGTTTTTTTCTTCTTTTGAAGTTTATAAATGCTAGATGATGAAACCGCGTTTGTGTACCTATGCTGCAAAACATCTTTATAATCTCAATTGCATTTAGACACTAAAAAGGAGATTAACAAATCTTTTTATATAGCATGGTAGATCTATGAAGCAAGGAAAAAAGGTATCATCTTGTTTAATTGAATGAGATTATGTGATGATAACCATTACTCTAATTTGAGACATTAACCTCAAAAATTCATCTACTAGTATCAAGATAAATCCAGAAAAATTCACTTTTAACTTTTAAAAATAAAAAAAGATACATAAGATGTACATTGTTAATATAAATAGTTACCAAGTAGACAATTAACCTATAATTTTAGAACACATAATCTCCAACATATAAATCCTTAATTTCACAATCGTAATATGGTTCTAGATCTTGAAACATTAAACAATTGCAGTCTACACTCCTCCCAAATCCCAACTTAACCAACTTTTTACTCAATCAAAATCATATCAGAAAAAGGAATGAACAATATCAGGTAAGCTCAATTGCATTTAGACACTATTCTAGTACATAAAACCATTTCCAGGTAAAGCTTTAAACATATAATTATTGCCTGAATTGCCTTCATCATTTAGGCTAATAATCAGAAGTAAACTATTAAACAAAAGCTTAAACAAGCTACAAATTTCCAACACTTTGTTGAATGTGTTTCATTACTACTCCTCGTGGCATGTAACTCATTCTTCAACTTCAAATTTTCTGTAATAATTTTAGCTTCCAAAACATGTATAACAATTTCTCTTAACTCTGCCACTTCATCCTTCGATAGATTAGTTTGACGTTATATCATCTTCTCTCTGTTTTCCAGCTCTTAAATAATCTGTCAAGCTCTTGGAGAAAATCTTTCAACACGCCATTCATGAAATCCACATACATTTTCACTCTACCATGAAACGAAAAAGAACAATTCGTTAATGAAAAATATGAACATATTTATATAAAACAACATCAAAATGTACAAAATTACTGGAAATAGTTGACAACCTTAAAACTTTCTTTTTGGATTTTCATCAGTCCAAGAAGTCCATCTAGGTGCTTTCAAGTTAGAGTAACAATATTTGCCTATCCGTCATAGTTGCATTCAACTGGATAAGTTGAAGAAATCAGCTTGTATGACCTCGAATCAAGGTTAGAATGCATTCCTCTACTATCAAAGATGAAAATTTCAAAAATTTCCCGTAAAACCCTTCATTATAACCAAGAAAACAATAAACTAAATCCTCTAATCGACCTCATTACCTTGAAGAACTCCTAATTGAGCTCATTTTCTTAAAAAATGTAGTACAAATTGTAGAAGAAAAAATGGCTTTTGGGGAAGAAGAATGATGAAATGAGAGAGAAGGAATTCAGTAAAAAAATGAGAATAGTGAGTAGTGTAAACCCTTCAAACATCAAAAATTCCCAAATCCACAACTAATGTTTAAGACAAAGTAAGAATGGTGAAATACAAACCTTGAAGTTAAAGTAAGAGGAATTAGAGTGATCGATAGTGATCATGCGTGAAGGAGGCAAGACAACCCCTTGATCGGTAGTGATGAGTTGGGGGATTAGAAGTAAATTTAGGGTTCTGGAAATGATTTTCATTTTTTTCCTAAAAATCCACGTAAGTCACACTTGTTTTTTACATTTTAAATCCACCTGGCCTCTTCAAACAGACTTTTTATATATAGAAACAACACGTGTATGATACTGTCAAAATTTTGTCCAAAAAAGCCTAACATTGAGCAGACTCGATAATGTTTAGACCTGAAATAAGTGGTTAAAATATTTGACCTTAAATTGATCAAACCCAAAAAAGATTGGCCCAAATTTGGGTATTTAGCTAGGGAAATTTCTTCAATTAGGTTGTCAAATAATTTGCTACAATGTTGTTTAGACAGTTGATTTTTATTTTCAGACATAATTGAGTTTTAGCTTAGATTTCTTCTAGTTTTTGAAATTGTAGCTAACAAATTTTTGCTACGAAAACACACACAGGTCATTTTCCAAAATTTTTTGGCTACAAAAAGCATTTGCAGTTAAAAATAATTAGCTAAAAATAATTAGCTGTGAAATCTAAACTTAACTTATTCATTAAAATTATTTTTATCACGAAAATTAATTCGTATTTAAATTAAATGTATCTAATAGTCTTAAAATATTCGTGCAACATTTATTTCTTAGGTATTGCTTCAATAGATTATGGTCTGAAAAATTCATAACGAAATACTTACTATTGGCTACAAATTTTAAAATTTATCAAAACAATAACCAATAGTCATATTTCTTGTAACGAGAGATTTTTTTTAAAAGCAAAACTGCTCGTTCTATACATTTTAAGATGTCCCAATTAAATATCAATTTTGGTCGATAAGAATAAACATGCGTAGAAATTCATATTGATTGAAATAGAATGACGTCACTATTGTGATAAAATTATATAATATATATATATATAATCTTTTTCAGAGGATAACATCTTCATATATTATAAGAGGAACTCTAAAAATGTCATATATATATATATATATATATATATATATATAATTATTATCTAAAAATCTAAACAAAGTAATATTTATATAAATCAAAATAAGTCAAACTCTTAGTTTATAAACATTCACGTTACTAAAGTAATCTTTTAAAAGATAAATCATTTTCTCTACATAATGTTAAAAATTACAATTTATATTACTTAAAGATATATATATTTAAAACTTTTTTTTATCTTTCTCCTTATTGATAATCAGAAACATAAGAACTTGTCGTTTTAGTTAGAACGACATCATGAAATTGTTTACTTGTTTTGATTTGTTGTCACTTTTTCTTATTAATTACCAGTTTCGGACATGATATTTATATGTTCTTCTAAAGAAAAAACAACCTCTGTCAATTAATATTGTTGATTTATTATTCTAACCTCCTCACTTTAAAACTTTTTCTATTATAATTGCGCAGCTCCACCTTCAAACATTTAAAAGATCCTAAATATAAATGTTTGTTCTTTTGTTTGAAAATTTGATAAAATAGAAATATTTTGTAAAAATATGATGGATCGTTATAACGAATATAATATAAAAATAAATAAAATTGACTATAAAATGAATTATAATAATTCTCCTATTAATTACAACAACTGAATATATTTTTAATCTCAAAGTCAAAGGTGACTCAAGTGCGTTTCAATTACTCAATTTCTTTGAAATACTTAAAGATAAGTGTTTACATCGAATTTAGATCTTAAAAAGTTACCTTACTTTAGGAAATAACATTTAAACTCTTTAAGATTTATAATCATTAAGCAAATGTACAAAGGAAAACGTTTGAATTAAATCCTGGGAAAAAGTGGTCATAATATATAGAATCACATCTTTCTACAGCTGGCCTTTTCTTTTCTTTAGGGTTGACATCAACTTCCCAATGTCTATAATATTGACGAGAGTTTAGCCTAATTTATAGGAAGGATTTTACCGTTATTGTTGTATAGCTTAAACAGGCTTTTTACTTCCTATTTTTGGTTTTGTAAGTTCTTGATTTATAGGCAGAACAGTAGTATATATTGTATATGTTTTACACGGAATATACATACAAAATATTTTTTTTTGAGGAAAAATATATTTTGTATTGTAATTCTCATGGTATCAGAGCAAGGTTCTAGGGTTTTTTGCTTCTAGCTTTTGGTGCCACCGGTAGTGTTCTTCACATGGCTGATCCAACCTCTCATACTGAGCCACAAACATCCTATGATCTCACCCTCCCTGACCCACACATGGCTCGTTTTTTTACTGAATTAATAGAACGCATGGCTACTGCGTTTTCTCACGCTCATAGTGGCTCAATGACCCCTACTCCTACCACCGTTCCTGATGGTGGTGTGACCAATATTAGTGTGAAACTGAATAGCTCTAATTATGGGCTATGGTCTCAACTTGTTGAGATGTTTGTGGCTGGAAAAGATAAACTTGGCTATATTAATGGTGATTTATCTCAACCAGATGAAAGCGATCCCACATTCCGCAAGTGGCGCACGGAGAATGCCATTGTAAAGGGTTGGTCACTCAGTTCTATGGACCCTGCTCTTGTGCCCAATTTTGTGCGATTTACCACAGCCAAGGAGGTCTGGGATGCGGCAGCTACAACCTATTTTGATGGGTCAGATACCTCTCAGGTGTATGAACTTCGACGCCGAGTTTCTCAGCTGCGACAAGCTGGTGGCTCTCTTGATCAATATTATTCTGAATTGCAAAGCCTTTGGCGTGAGATAGACTTTCGCAGACCCAATCCTATGACTTGTTCTGTAGATATCGAGAAATACAATTCCTTGCTTCATGAGGAGAGAGTATATATATTTTTGACCGGACTTGATGACTGCCTTGACTCCATTCGGAGTGTATGTCTTAACAGAAAAACCCCTTCCCACTGTTGAAGAGGCCTATGCTAAAGTTCGTCGAGAAGATAATCGTCAACAGATCATGCGATCTACGTCATCTGATACAAGCATGGTGATGGCAACAAAGAGTTTTAAAGGAGTTGATCGTAAGAGTAAACATTCTAATGAGACTCAACGCTGCACACACTGTGGTAGTAAGAAGCATACCAAAGACACCTGCTTCAAATTGAATGGCTATCCTGACTGGTGGGAGGAATATCAAGCAAAGAAGAAGAGAATTCAAGTTGAGAACGCGGGAGGGGTTGCTGCGCTCATGACTGGGGACACTTTGCAATCCTTTCTCTCTTCAGAGGGTAAATCTAATCCTACGGTAGAAGGTAACTCTGGCTGTGTCTTGAGTAATACAACTTCTGATGTTGACCAAAAGTGGATCCTTGATTCTGGTGCAGAAGAACATATGACATTTGACCCTCAAGACATTATTAACACTGTCTCCCCTCATCTGCATTGGATCTCTAATGCCAATGGTGTTCGATCTCCAGTTACTAGAGCTGGTCGTGTGGTTTTAAATAATAAAAGCATGCTGAATAATACTTTGCTTATTCCTTCACTTAAGCACAAATTGATTTTCGTTAGTAGACTCACTGAAGATTTATATTGTGTGGCACTGATATTCCCCACTTTTTTCTTACTACAGGATCTTCACACGAGGGAGATCATTGGCCGTGGTATTAGACGGGGGGGATTGTACTACATGGAAGAAGCTGAAATTAGCAAAGTTTATAAGGCATCAACTGATACTCACACTAAAGAGGCTGAAATTAGCAAAGTTCATAAGGCATCAACCGGTACTCACACCAAAGAGGCTGAAATTCTTTTGTGGCACAAACGTCTTGGACACCCATCTTTTGGGTATATGAAACATTTATTTCCGTTATTGTTTTCTTCTTTTAAACATTTCTCAATTTCCTGTCAGACTTGCATTTTGGCAAAGAGTGTAAACTCTACTTATTCTCCTAAATTGGATAAACGAGTTGTGCCGTTTGATCTTATTCACTCTGATGTCTGGGGGCCAGCCCCAATTTCTTCTCATGATGGATTCCGTTGGTTTGTTACCTATATTGATGATTATACTCATATGACGTGGATTTATGTACTGAAAAAGAAAGATGAAGTTTGTGACACGTTTAAACAGTTTCACAAAATGATTTTGAACCAATTTCAGTGTTCTATTCGTATGGTCAGATCTGATAATGGAGGGGAATTTATAAATTCTGCTATGCGTGCTTACTTTAATGAACATGGAATTTTGCATGAAACTTCTTGTGCTTTTACACCCCAACAGAATGGGGTTGCGGAGCGGAAAAATCGTCATCTTCTTGACACCACTCGTGCCTTGTTGATTGATTCTGGCACGCCCAAATCATTTTGGAGTGATGCATTATCCACTGCTGCATATTTATTAAATAGAATGCCGAAAAAACATTTACAGTATCAAACCCCGTTACATGTTCTTGGATGTCACTATAACTTGCCTCATACACTTTTCCTTCCCCCGCAGGTTTTGGTTGTGTTGTTTTTGTTACTTTGCCACAATCCCAACGAACTAAACTTGATCCCAAAGCTGTTAAGTGTGTGTTTCTGGGGTATGGAAGAATGCAGAAAGGGTACCGGTGTTTTGATCCTACTACCTCCCGACTTTATACCACCATGAATGTTCACTTTCAAGAGAATGAATATTATTTTTTAGGTTCTTCCCCTCCTCTAGCTGCTACCCCTTCTCTTGATTTCAATAGTTATTCGTGTGACGGGGAGGTTAGTGTTGAACCTCATGAACGACAGGGGGAGAGTGATGGTCGTTCAAGTAGTGATGGCTGTCATTCAAATGAAATGTGTGGTGATGGTTGTTGTTCCACTGAAATGTGTTCATCTGAAGAAATTAATCATTCATCTGATATAGTTTCGGAACTGGTTGGCCATCCATCAAATGTTGTTGATGAAGGGAATTTTACAAAGATTCATGAAAATGGAATGGGTTGTAATTCTCATGATTCAGAAACTCTTGAAGAAATCCCCCTGTCTACAATACCAGCATCTCCTTCCGTGAAGACTCCTGAGGTAACTTCTGAACTTATTCAATCTGATTTTGTTAATACTGATCAGTCTCTTGTGCATGGTAAACGAGTGCTCCCTGATAGACAAAATCGTGGCAAGCCTCCATCACGATACTCACCTGAAGTAGAAAAGAAGACTTCACGATATCCCATTACTAATTTTGTTTCTACACAGCACTTGCCTAAGGAGCAGATGGCTTTTGCACTTAATATATCAAGTGAGAACGTGCCTACTAATTTTGAGGAGGCAATGCGAGACCCAAGGTGGGTCAAAGCTGTTCAGGAAGAGATGGAAGCTTTAAAAAAAAATCAGACATGGGAACTTATTTGAAGACCACCTGGAGTTAAAGCAATAGGTTGCAGATGGATTTTTACTATAAAGCATAAGTCAGATGGGTCTGTTGAACGGTTTAAGGCAAGGTTGGTAGCCAAATGATATACTCAAACATATGGTATAGATTATCAGGAAACTTTTTCTCCTGTTGCCAAATTAAATACCATACGGGTTCTGTTATCTGTTGCAGCAAATTTAGATTGGCCCCTAATACAACTGGACGTGAAGAATGCCTTCCTTCACGGAGACATTGAAGAAGATGTGTATATGGATCTTCCTGCTGGATATGAACCTGAGAAGACGAAGACTCATATGTGCAAACTAAAGAGAGCTCTTTATAGACTTAAACAGTCTCCAAGAGCATGGTTTGGGAGACTTTGTAATGCTATGAAACAATATGGTTATTCACAGAGTAATAGTGACCATACACTGTTTATCAAACGTCAAGGAGGAAAGATCACTGTTTTGATAGTTTATGTGGATGACATGATCATTTCAGGGGATGATTCAGTTGAAATTAAAAGACTACAAGAAAACTTAGCTGCAGAATTCGAGATGAAGAATATGGGTGATCTCAAATACTTTCTCAAGATCGAAGTGTCCAGAACTAATGCAGGTATATTTTTATCTCAAAGAAAATATACATTAGATTTATTGTCTGAAGTCGGAATGCTTGATTGTCGTCCTGCAGAAGTGCCTATGGTTCAAAATCATAAACTTGGTATTTATCCTGATCAAAAAATGGCTGATAAGGAAAGATATCAGAGATTGGTAGGCAAGTTGATTTACTTATCTCACACACGACCCGATATAGCTTCTGCTGTGGGCGTAGTAAGTCAGTTTATGCATCAACCAAGTGAAGCTCACATGGATGCTGTGGTTCATATTCTACGATACTTAAAGTCCTGTCCTGGACGAGGACTATCATTTACCAAACAAGATCATTTGAAGATTGAAGGTTTCACTGATGCTGATTGGGCTGGAAATATCACTGATAGGAGGTCCACATCTGGGTACTTTACATTTGTTGGAGGAAATTTGGTTACATGGAGGAGTAAGAAGCAAAATGTTGTTGCTTTATCTAGTGCTGAAGCTGAATTTAGACGCATTTCCAAGGGTGTTTGTGAGTTGTTATGGCTTAAAAGACTGATGGTGGAGCTTGGATTTTATGAGGGTGAAACTATGAAATTATTTTGTGATAGCAAGGCAGCTATTGACATAGCACATAATCCAGTTCAACATGATAGAACAAAGCATGTTGAAGTGGATAGACATTTCATTAAGCAACATTTGGAGGATGGCACCATAAGTTTCCCCTTCGTAAGATCTGAGCAACAGCTAGCAGATATTTTAACAAAAGCAGTGTGTTCAAGATCCTTTCATGACTCACTTGACAAGCTGGGGTTAACAGATGTCTTCGCCCCACCTTGAGGGGGAGTATTGACGAGAGTTTAGCCTAATTTATAGGAAGGATTTTACCATTATTGTTGTATAGCTTAAATAGGCTTTTTACTTCCTATTTCTGGTTTTGTAAGTTCCTGATTTATAGGCAGAACAGTAGTATATATTGTATACGTTTTACACGGAATATACATACATATAAATCACCTATATGCATGGAAGCGAACTAAGATCAATAAGAATCTAATAAATCTAGCTTACAAATGTACCCAATTCTCCTAAAGGAACACCAATTCACCCTCTTTGTAAGCTTCCTTCTGTTTACTACATTCCTGATCTTAGTCATAGCTTTAAAGATGCCAAAATCCACCTCCAGACTACCTCTAGGACCACCAAAGCTGCCAATTATTGGAAACCTGCAACAACTTACTACTGATGACCTACCATGTCGTCGGCCGAGAGCACTGGCCAAGAAACATGGACCCGTTATGTACCTTCAACTTGGAAAAGTGCACAGTATAGTAGTATCTCCACCCCAAATATCAGAGCAAATCATAAGAAAATAAGATGATGTATTTGCTGACAGGCTAGTTGCGTGTGGAGCTGATATTTTACCGTGGCTCCGACGTAGCGTTTTCATCTTAAGGAGAATATTGGAGGCAAGTGCGGAAAAATTTCTTAATGGAGATGCTAAGCTCAAAACGTGAGAAATCGTTCAACTCAATGAGAGAAGAACTCTCGAAGCTCATTAAAAGTACTGCTTCTAGTGACGGCTCATCAGTGAACTTAAGTAGCATGCTGCATACTTAAGCTTGTAACGTCATTGCAAGATCGTTGTTCTCTAATTTAGGCAAGAAGGAGATAGCACTTAAACCTCTCGTTAATGAGATCATGAGGGCGATTGGCAATTTTTGTTGATAGTAATCCAAATTAGTTATTATTTTTCACTATAAGAAAACATGACAATTTGCGAAATTTTTAAAATGTCACAGAATGTCCAAAAACGTCACAAAAAATGTCGCGAAATATGATGTAGGCAAAGGGTTTCTGCAATGTTTTATATGAAACGTTGCAGGAAACACCAACATTCTGCGACGTTTATAAAAATGTCAATGAAAGGTAACGTAGCGGAATCTTTCAAATTCCACGATGTTTTAGGAAACACCGTCGAAAGCCACATTCGGCGACCTTTCAACGTTCTGCGACGTTTATAAAAATGTCACTAAAAGGTAATGTCGCGGAATCTTTCACATTCAGCGATGAATGTCGCGGAATCTTTCACATTCCACGATGTTTTAAGAAACACCATCGAAAGTAACATTCGACGACGTTTCAGGAAATGTCGCAGAAATCTACATTCCGCAATGTTTTAGGAAACGTTGCGGAATCATCAACATTGGGCAATGTTTTAGGAGTCACAGAAAACTAAATTTGGCGATGATTCCAGAAACATCGCAGAATGTAGTTTTTCGCGATGTTTCTATAAACGTCACCGAATTTAGTTTTCCGTGACGTTTCCAGAAAACATTGACGAATGTTGATGATTCCACGAAGTTTTTTAAACATCACGGAATGTCGTAGAAAAATGTCGTGGAATACCGTTATTTTCTTTTATTAAATTTTTATTTGTCCGAAAATAATTTAATTTAATAATTATCCAATTTTAATAATTATTTTTTAAATAAAATTTTTTTAAATCTTATTTATTTAATAACTATTCAATAATATTTATGAATTTTATTTACTTAATAATTCTTCAATTTTTTAGTATATCATTAATTTTAATAATTATTTATGTATCACAAGAATTTCATAGGTGCAGACAATTTATTATTTAATTGAAATTCCCAATCATGTCATAATATAATAATTAATATAAAAAGTACATCATAAGTGTATAAGATATCAATATGAGTACATATATCTAATCTAAACGAATATTATGTGTAGAACATAAAAGTTCCAAGAGCTTTT
>JAOTAY010000002.1:11468319-11484665 GCA_025629805.1 Erythroxylum baracoense | reverse complement strand
CCTTATCTTAGGATATGTATCGGAATGACCTACGGGCGTCCCGGTGCGTACCCTAGGGTAATGGGGTGTTACATGAAATTTCTCAAACTTCACAATTAAGCCTAATGTAATTTAAATTGATTTTTGTCGTTTTATCTGCTCTTTTATATGTAACCCTTTAGGTTCCTCATATATTGACAATGATTATAAATTGCAAATATTATTCATAATTAGAATTAAATAAATTAAAACTCCTTTTAATTTATCTTTAATTCTCTAATTAAATACTTTATAATCATATATCAAGATTGATATCTAGCAATATGCCATAACTACCCAAATATTAAGAATATCAAAGAGGTTTGACTAAACCTATCAATGCATGGTTATAATGTATGGTTTAATTCTTTCGTCATCTAATATTCCAATTGGATATAAAGTATGGATGATATGTGCTTAATTGATTATATATTTATTTAATAACACCTAGTGATTAATGATATGAAATGTTTAAGACACTCGTTTTAGTTCATATTGATTTTAGGAACATTTCAAAAGCGAAAGAGCTAAAGTGAACCAACAGCATTATATTTGAGTTGTTCTTTGAAGATTCACACTTGTTTGTCTTCATGGAGCAAGAACGAGAAGGATTACTGCAAGAGGAGACAAGGAAATACCAAAAGGAATGAAGATTAGCACAAGTTATAGCCAAAAGATGCATCTCCCGACCATGACAATCTTGTCATGGCCGTGATGGGTGTGACACTAGTTGCATGGGCGTGATAGCCCACGTCACGCCCATGTAAAGTGTCTCACGACCATGAGACACCACTCATGGTTGTGAAACGCTGCTAGCTCTCCTAAAATCCCTACTTTTCGGTATAAAAATGATGTTTTGTGACAGTAGAGGTATGCTTTGGTTGGGAAAAAGAGTGAGCTATTAGTTTTGAGATTTCCAGAGAATGAAGGGGGGTAAACCACTCATTCTTTAGAGACCCATGGAGCACTAGGCTTCTTGACACCAGTTCAGAGGTGATATCGACGCCAAAGAACCCGGTTAAGCATTTCTCTCATTTTTTGTTGTTCTTTTTCTTAGGATTGATTGTGTTATCCTATGTTTAAGGTTTGGGTGTTATGTGAGAATGCTTGAATGCTCTATTTGATTATTTTATGTAAGAACCCATTGCTAGAATCTTTAATATAATTCATAATTGTTACATTGAGATTCATTATTGCAACTAATGGTTTTTAATCATTAGGGATAAAATGACCTAGGTTAAATGACCACGATCTTGTGTGGTTATTGCCTTGATTAATCTATTTTCCTAAATTGTAATGTGATTGTCCAATTATATCTAAAGAGCTTGTTTTAGGTTGTTCGATAGCTAAGTTTAATTAACAAGATCTTCTTAATTAAACAAGACCTAAGGGAAAATTGGGGTTAACAGAGCTTATTATTAACCTATGATTAATAGTTGCTAGAAGAGGTATAAAAACAACAATTCAATGAAATATGTTCAATCATGTGTAGGCCGAGATTGAATCGATGACCAAGTACCTAATGAATTCATCACTTTCATCATTTTTTAATGTTTTCTTTAATATTTTTCATTAACTTAATTGCATTTTTATTTTCTATTTCAAACCAAACCAAACCCCCAATAACCTAGAGATCAATTATTTTCATAACAAAAGCTAATCAAACACTCTCAGTGGGATCGACCTAGACTTACCACTGTTATAGTTGTAGATTTAGTTTATTTTGGGTTGTGTTATAATGCACTATGCCAATTTTGACGCGCTTGTTGGGGAGTGCAATATTTTATTTTTTGCTCTTAATTTTAATTGGTGTTTTGTACATATTTCTTTGTAATTAGTTTCTTTTCAATTATTTCTTGTTTTTAATTAGTTTCTTTTCAGTTATTTCTTGATCTTTTACTTTTTGTTTAGTGTTTGTGATTAAAAAAAAATCTTGGACGGAAGTAATTTTTTTCCAAGAATCTTGTTCCAAACTCTATAGCTCTCATATTGGAATGATCATACTAACTTTAGTTATAGATGAGATAACTAGTAGAATTATTTCCATGATAGTTTGTAGGATGTACAACAATTCTCATATAGACTAGAAGCTTCCTATTATGACTTAGGACTATCTCTAAAAGAACTAGTTAATGCTATCGCTGCTAACATTTTACAATTTTAGTATGAGGAAAGACAATTTTAGTCTAGCTTCTAAGATTTGGAGTGGAAAAAAAACTTAGGTACATTTCTAGAAAAATCAGTTAATGTTGTCATTGCTAATACTTTGCAATTACAACAATTCCAGGAGGATATGATATAATTCCATCAAGATACAATGTCTATACTCTAGAACTTCGCAAGCCAGGTGGGTCAGTTAGTATAAGCTATCAATCGCCTAGCATCAAAAAGTAAAGAGGTACAACTATCTCAGCCTGAGGTGTGCCCAAGGGACATTAGTATAGAGGCCTTATAGAGTGAAGAGGAACTTGAGAATTTTGAGAATACTACTTAAGGAATTGCTTGTGTAGAAGAAGTGGAGAAGGAGCATGAAGTAGAAAAGGATATATCTTTTAGCTTGAAGGTAAATATTGAGTTCCTATTTGTTAATAAGACTAACTCTATACCTTTACCTAGCAGGTTAAAGATATTGAACGAGGAAGAAATAGGTGAAGAGATATTTAAGATATTCCAAAAGTGCAGAAACTCAATAGAGATTAAGAGTCGAATGATAGGGAAGATGTTGAACATGAATAATTATCATCCAAGGCCCTATCTTGAACAACCTCATGTGGAGAGAGCTCAAACTATGATACCTAAAGACCATAATTTTGCCATGTGAGGAGAAGGTATAGAGTCGAGCTAGTGACACTAAAAAAAGGCACTTCTTAAGAGGTAACCCAAGGGAAATTAATTTCATTTCCTTTACATTTTCATATTTCTTTCTTATATGCATGTTTGATTTTAATTTTGCTTGTTTTTACATGTTTTTAAGTTTTCAATAAAAGAGAGAGAGAACCAAATAAACACATAAGCATTTTCTCTTTTTTCTATTGCTTCTAGGATTATATAGTTATGATCATAGTATGAATTGACTAGAAGAATCCATGGTAACTTTAATATGTATTTTTACTCTTGAGATTGGTCAATGTGCATTATCTTTAGAAGAGTAGTGACTAGTGGTAGATAAAATCCAGTGACATTTTGAGCCTTATTAGACTAACACAATCATATCAGTCTCATTATCTTTTGCTTATGTGTGACCTTCATGATATAAACATATTGACTTTGTTTTGATTTTCTATTCAAGGCCACATTTTTATCACATGCATTAACATGAAAATGATTAGGCATTCTTTGTTTTCCTAAGCTATATTAGCCAAATAGCTTACCCATTGTTATGAATTTTCCTTTATTAACCCCCTTTGAGATTTGTTAGCCTTTATCGTTGTACAAACCATATTACATGCTATGAAACTTCACCAAATGTCTTACCTAAGTCATAAAGCTAATGGAGCATTTGTTGATTACTGATGATTGTGGGTGTGCAAAAGTATAAGTGTGGGGGTGTCCATATGTGTGGGATGATTATAATTGTTGAAATGTCAATTTATGTCTTATCATTGAAGTTCTCATGTTGATGTAGCTTCTTTCAATTTTTATATGAAAAATTAAAAAAAAGAAAAAGAAAAAGAAAAAAAGAGAAAAGAAAAAAAAGAAGAAAGAAAAAGAGAAAAGAAAAAGAAAAGAGAAGAAAAAGAAAAGAAAAAAATGTTTAAATAAAAGTATTAAGGAGGAAATGCATATGTGTTGTAAAGTTACTTATGAGTAATGTTTCCTCCTAAAGTTTTATTCAATGGGTTACTTGAGTATGTTGGATATGAGATGGATGTTGCTTTCAATGGTCACTCCTTATGGTTACAAAGTCTTATTTATGATAAAATTTTGTTAGTGCTATATGTTTGATGTGGTTTGATTCATGATTATGCATGTGAATCCTCGTGGTGGAAAAATGAAATGATTTGCAAAGTTGTGGAATGTTATGATCATGAATGGTATTTGAGTGTACCCATGAATATATCCTATTTAAACACACTTTGTCCAAGTATACCATTAAATTGCTCAGTTTCTAAATGTGTTGAATGCTGGTTGATCATGAGTAGAAGCGTTGAATGTTGAATTCTTGCTATAGTTTTTGAAAGTCATTCATCTTTGCTTATGATTATGTATTCTTTAGAAATATAGGAAATGAGTAAATGTATTTGGGTATGTGATTTTGATCTTGATGTTTTTCTTGAGGACGGTCAAAAGCTAAATTTAAGGCAAATTGATATGTGTTTAATTGATTATATATTTATTCAATAACATGTAATGATTAATAATATGAAATGCTTAAGACACTCACTTTAGTTCATATTTGATTTTAGGAACAATTCAAAATCGAAAGAGCTAAAATTAACCAAAAGAACTATATTTAAGCCATTCACTGAAGATTCTCACTCACTTGTCCTCATAGAGCAAGAATGAGAAGGATTAAAGCAAGAGTAGATAAGAAAATACCAAAAGGAATGAAGATTAACACAAGTCATAACCATATACATCTCACAACCATGACAAATTTGTCATGGCTGTAAAATGTGTGTCACGCCTATGATCTACTTGTCATAGGCATGACACTAGTTACATGGGCATGATAGAGTGTTGTCTCATGCACTACTCATGGCCGTGAGACACTGCCTGCTCACCTGAAAACCCTAATTTTGTGTATAAAATAATGTTTTGTGATGGCAGAGCAATGTTTTCATTGGGAGAAAGAGTGAGCTCTTGGTTTTGAGATTTCAAGAGAATGAAAAGGAACAAACCTCTCATCCTTTGTAAATGAAGAGGGGCAAACCTCTCATCCTTTGTAGACCCATGGAGGGCTAGGTTTCCCGATGCCAATTCAGAGGTGATATTGACACCAAAGAACCCAGTTAAGCATTTCTCTCATTAGTTGTTGTTCTTTTTCGTAGGGATTGATTATGTTATCCTATGTTTAAGGTTTAGGTGTTATGTGAGAATGATTGAATGCTCTATTTGATTATTTTTATGCAAGACCTATTGCTAGAATCTTCAATATAATCCATAATTGTTATGTTGAGATTTATTTATGGCAACTAATGCTTTTAATCACTAGGGATAACATGACGTAGGTTAAATGACTGTGAGCTTTTATGGTTATTGCCTTGATTAATCTATTTTCCTAAATCGTAATGCAGCTGTCCAATTAAATTTAGAAAGCTTGTTCTAGGCTGTTCAATAGCTAGGTTTAATTAATGAGCTCTTCTTAATTAAACAAGACCTAAGTGAAAACTGGGGTTAACAAAGCTTATTGTTAATTTATGATTAATAGTTGCTAGGAGAGGTATAAGAACAATAATTCAATGAAATATGTTCAACCGATTGTATATAGGTCGAGGTTGGACCAATAAACGAGTCCTTAACGAATTCATCACTTTCATCATTTTGCAATGTTTTTAATTTGTTTTTAGTTACATTTTTATTTTCTTATTTCCAACCAAACAAAACCCCCCATAACCTAAATTACTATTAATCAAGAACATTGGAGCATTATTTCTAGTTAATTTAGAGTGACTAATCATTAATTGACTTACATAAATATGTCCACATGGTTCATATTATATTTAAGTACTACCAATTCAACTAGCCTAAATAGTATAGGTTATAAATAGTAAAAAAATAGTAATTTTCATGTGAGATACTTTTAGTAATATCAAGTCTGAGGATAATTATACAACCATCATAACGAGGAAGTCAACATACATATAAGATTTATTCTATTTAGTATCCTCATAATAAAGGAAATTAAGTGAACTTATTATCTAGTAAGCACCTACATGTTTGTTAAAGTATCTCCATACTTTAATTTATAAGATAAATTACTTTCTTTATAAAAATAAAACATATTGTGCTAGTTTTACAATTTTATCAATATTTTATCTTGATGAAACTACATCTAAGAATAATTTAGAAATAATACATAAATATAAATTGAATATCATAATTGCGATCTCATTATAATTTCAATTACATATTAATTATTTCAAGGATTTTACTTTTAGTCTTAAAATAAAAAATATAATTAACAAAATATATAAAGATAGAGAGTGCTTTTGTGAATTAAGATAATAATAGCATATATAAAATTACAACTAATCAATTGGTTACAAGGGTATGAACTAACAAATGTTACATTTAAGACAAAAATAACAAACATTTTTCAGGTTTTTTCTTTTTTGAGTCCATTTAACATTTAATAAAACAAAGAATTAATTCAAATAATGCTCTGGTAAGGTATTTCTTTAGTTTGGATAATTTTATATTCATTTTTTATTTTTTAGAATAGTCTTTTTATATAAAATAGATGAACCATAAGGAAAATTTTAAGAGTAATACATGAAAAGGATTATATTTTACATTTTTGCTTTTTTTCTTTTAGCTAAATTTTGACATCTAACACTTCTGGACCTATGTTATAGACAAAGGTGTAGTCATTGCTATAGAGGAAGAGGGTAGATGTGTATGGTAACGACATCAAGATTTTGTGGAAGTAGCAGTAGCAATTGTAGACAAAATGCCTATTGTAGTAAATTCGTAGTTTTATTGGAAAGGTGGCACTAATGATGGTAGTGTAGGCATAGGATGGTGTGGATGGAGCACAAAGAACAAGCGAAGTAGTAAATATAATGGCAATACAAGCATCAGTATGGTGGTATAGTTATAACATAAGCAATAATACATTTTACTTTGGAGAAAATAGCTCATCCTTTGCCTTTAAAAAGGAAAAGGGAGGAGAGCAGGAAGTTCCCAACTTCGCTAAGTTATAGAGTTTGATACAACTTTTCCAAAAAGGTCAAACCATTTTCTTGTGAAACTTCTTTCAGTTGATTGATTTTGCAAAATAGTCTAATGGTTTTATGCTTAAAAATTGCAAGTATACAGGTCGTGACTTATAGTTAGAAAGCATATATCGATCCCATAGGGATTGATGCCCTGACACCATTTAATTCAGATTACACTTTGTTTAAGAAACGAAATTGTTTAATTAAAATAAACTAAAAAATTAAATCAAAATTAAATGACTAACAATGAACAATAGACGATATCAAAATGCAGAAAATTGGAATTCAAGGATTTAATGACTAAAGATTACTTTCTCCCTATCTTGTCTCCCTTCTATTTTATTAAATGAGTTGTTTCTCACGTAAGATGTCTAATTATATTAACTACCCTCTCTTAAGGTGTAATTAATTGTCCCTAATCAATTAAATGAAGTTGATTAAGCAATCTCTCAATATACCTAATCACTCCACCAATTTAACTAGTTATTAAGCTATCTTATAGGTGATTAATTAAATTAGCCGAGATCTCTCTTCTAACTAATCAATTAACATGATGAATGTAAGTCTATAGGTTGCCAACTCTCATTGTACAATCATACACTAATAAACCAACTCAATCTCTCAATTTATTGCAAGGTATATGAATATAATCAACAATCATCAAAGACAACTTTCATTCAATTTAATAAAATAGGAGTTTAACAAGATAGCTCAAAAGTAATCCCTAAAAAAACAAATCAACCACTCATGGTCTCCATGACATCACCAAAAATTGAATAATCCATCATATAATGACTAGAAGAGATAAAAACAACAGAAAATTGAATAAAGAAAACTCCTTCCCTTCTTTTCCAAAATCTGGGAATTTTGATGTTGATGTGCTATTTTCCCAGTTATTGTTGATATTCCTTGAATCTCCACCTTCCTCAAGACTCAAAACTTGGATTTTTCACTCAAGGGGGCTCTTCTCTACAGAGGGTTTTCGGCCTCTCTCATCCATAGAGGTTTAATACCTTATATAGTCCAGAAACCCTAAAGTTTAATTGAATCCTATATAGTCTCTCGAATAAAAAATCCCACACTCATTTCTCTCAAGTGTTTGATGGTTAGTGTTTCGCTCCACTTCCTACAGGAAACTACATTACCATAGGATTGCTAATACACCAATTCTCCTCTACAATGATATGGTAAGGACTTGTTTAGGGTTATAATGTGGTAAGGGTTAAGGTGGGTAAAGAGGATAAAGAGTTTAACACCAAAGTTCGTAAAGTAAAAACTAGGTAAAAGGGATAACAAAACATAACTCCAAGACATGCTAATGTAATTATGCTAATACTCTGCATTTATTGATGCTACTCAAGTGTTCTTCTTTTTTTTCTTTTTTTCTTTTCAGCCTTTTTTCATCTTTTTCTTTCTTTTTCTTAATACGTGGATGAACTATGAATAAAATAGCAACTATATACAATGTGATCCACAAGCAAAAGCATCCTCAACTCATCTCAGTAAAAATTCACAACAATCCAAACTAATGCATTACTTAATACTGTATGAAGCTTATGAATGGGTAGGTTAATGGGGTTTCAAGTTTTGAAAATTTTGGGTATTTTCAAGAAATAAAAGGTTAAGGCTCAATGAGGTAGCAAGGGATAATATAAGGCTAGGTCATTTAAGCCAAGGGTAACACAAAAAGGGCCTCAATCATCTCTATTAAACATGCATCCATTAGAATCAAACTGATTCAAAGCAAGTTCTGACGGTAATAACCTAAAGAAGCATCACATAACAAAGAAATAGAGTGACTATAGATGGAGTTATATACGCTCAATGATAATTTGCATTTTATGCATGTTATTTGTGTGTATTTTATGTTCTTTTAATAGGTTTACGTGAGGTTTTGCTTGCGTTTCTATGGTAATTAATGTCTATATATGTTCTAGGTGATGAAATACCAAAGTGATGTGATTTCGAGTGAATTTGGCTAATCTAGAACTGGACAGAACTTCAACATGACCATGTTGAAGGTGCCACGACGCTGGCAGATTGCTACCTGCGAATCTCGAATTAATCACCTTAGGATTTGGGCCTGAATAACATAACCCCTTATGCTAGATGAAGTCAAGTTATTTTGTAGCCCATTGGAGCTTTATTTTCATGTTTAATTGGAGCCCATTTTGTTGATTGCAAAGAAAGAAAACCTAGACTATGAATAGATGGACTAGAAAAAAAAAGGACGATCAGCTTTAGAATTGAGAAACAACAGCAGCAGCTCTTGTGGATAGGGGAAAAAGACAAAACGACTCTCCACTAATAATATTTTATTTTACTATTGCTATGCATGGCTAACTTTTCATCTAGACAAGGTATCTAACGTTCGATTAATGTAATTCATGAGACTCCTTTGATTTAATTGCTTTTGTTTATCTCTTATGTTTGTTTGATCTCCGCGCTTTAATCGATTTATTATTTCCGTGTTTGTTAATTAATAAGGCCTATTAATTGATTGACTTAGTGATAAATTGCTAAATAGATTAGTGAATCTGTGATTTTTATCTATCGAAGTGGAAAATTAATTTCAATTAAGAAATTAGTGAGATTAAATAATTTAGTTTAAATAAATTGTGGCTTCTATGATTCTATTGGCTAAGACAAAGGTCCATTAGAGTCTACTGCTGCCATAGATTATATTCTATAGGGCTTTACTCAGAAATAGTCTAATTGGTTAGGGTAATAATCTGCGGAGCTTTACTCGGGGCTATCGAATAATTACGAATGGATTGGTCGATATGTGATGTTTACCGTCTGCTATAACTTTGTCCATAAGAATGAACTGAATTTATATTTTCAAGTCTATAATCAGATTACAGTATTGAACGGAGGAGTACCTTGGCTAGGTCTTTCTTTATATTATTTTTAGTCTTTATTTTTAATTACCTTCATCGTGATTTTGTGTTCTAAAATTAATCATTCCTAAATTAATTCTGTTTATTTTTATGATTTCCATATAACTAAACAATTGCTACACTAGTCTCTGTGGTTCGACCTTATTCACCATTTTGCTCATTTAAGTATTCTAGAGTAGGAATTTATTTTTGCTGGTTTGACACTCTATAAAATTTTGACGCCATTGTCGGGGGATCAGTGATTAAGTTTTTGTTTTTTTGTGTTTCTAATCATTTTTTTAGTTGTTTGCATGCGACATTGTGTTTGTGCAGGTGAATTATTGTTTGATCCAGAGATAGAGAAGACCATAAAACAACTCAGGAAAGCTACTAAAGTGTGTAAAAGACAAGCTTCTACTTCTGCGCAAGTCTTGCCTGACCAAACTGAGAACTTGCCTACCTTTGAGACCAAATTATTAGAAGATTTTGAAGAAACAGAGATGGCAAATCAGCAACCTATTCCACCTGCACAACCAGCCAGAAATCGAGCTTCTGTAACTCTGAGGGACATGCTTGCACCACAAATAGAGGATTAATCTCTATGTATTCAGTATCAGGTTGCAGATGATGGGTTTAAGTTGAAGGCTGGGTTGATTCAGGCTTTGTCGAAATTTCATGGGTTACCTTCTGATGACCCAAACAGACATCTCAATGAATTTTATGTGGTATGTTTTGGATTCAAACCGAGAGGCATAATAGAGGATCAGTTGAAACTGCGTGCTTTCCCTTTTTCTCTAGAGGGTGTAGCTAAGGACTAGTTGTATTATCTTCTGCCTGGGACAGTAGATACATGGCCTGATATGGACCAGAGAGATTTGTGGCATCAGACAAAGAGATACAGAAAATATGTATGAATATTATGAGAGATTCAAGAGGCTTTGCACAAGTTGTCCTCAACATGGAATTACAGAGCAGCTATTTATTCAGTACTTCTATGACGGGATGTTATTGAATGATAGGAAAATTCTTGATGCTGTTAGTGGGGGAGACATAGTGAACAAGACACCTCAGGAGGCCAGAAGCTTAATTGCCGTAATGGCTACAAATCTTCAGCAGTTTGGGTATCATTCAGAGACATACACTCGCGGTGTCCATGAGGTAAGTAGTTCTAAACTTGAAAGTAGACTTGAAAAGATTGCTGAATTGCTGGAAAGACAAGTTATTAATTCTTCCAATGCTAATAGTGTCAATGCAAATGCTGTAACCAAGGGACCACAAGTCCCTATTTTCCATATTTGTGGATTTCAGGGCCATTTTACCGATGCTTGCCCGATTCTGTAAGATGATACTATGGAAGCTGACATCAATGCAATCAATGACAATTATCAATCTCAAAGAAAATATGATCCCTATTTGAATACTTACAACCCAGGATAGAGGGATCATCCCAATCTGAGATATGGGAATGGGCAGTAAGGTCAGAGTAGTCAGTAGCATCAGCCTTAGTAGCAGCATCCGAGGTCTAACTATAATGACCGAATCTCTACCTTGGAGGATCTTATGTCACAGTTGACTATGACTCAATTGACAACCAATACACAACTACAGAGTTTGGTTCAGTTTCAGAATGATTCAACACAATTTCAAGCTCAGACTAATAAAAATTTTCAAGAGCTGAGGGAGCAAATTAGTCAACTGGCTGTTGCACAGAATCAAGGGAAATTGGCTTCCCAGCCTACTGTCAATCCTAGGCAGAATATCAGCGCTATTACCTTACGTAATGGAAAAGAAATTGAAAGTACTGGAGGATCACAGAAACTTCAGCATGACTATATTGAAACTGTAGAGCCAGAAAAAGAAGCTGAAATTAAGGAAATCGTGACAGCTAATCTAGAAAGGCCATCGTTCCCAACAGATTGGCCAAGAAGAAGAAATTGCACAATGATGACGAGACCCTAAAGATTTTTTAGAAAGTGGAGATCAACATCCCCCTTCTCACGTTGCTTAGACAAACACCAAGGTATTGCAAATTTCTGAAGGACTTGGTTACCAACATGACCAAGATGAGAGGCAATCAGCATATAGTGATGAGTGAGAACGTCTCAGCAGTGTTGCAGGGCAAGTTACCAATAAAGGAAAAGGACCCAAGTATGTTTACCATTCCTTGTAAAATTGGCAATGTTGGTATAGAACGGGCTATGCTAGATTTAGAGGCTTCTATAAATCTTATGCCATTCTCTATTTATACTATATTAAATGTTGGTCCATTGAAGCAAGATGGTGTAATTTTAACATTAGCTTATCGCACCACTATATTTACTCCAGGTAGATGATCTAGTATTTCCTGTAAATTTTTATATGATGATAATGGAGGATGAGGCCTTCGTCTAGGATGATATTGTTAGGACGCTCATTTTTTAGCACTTCTAGGACAAAAATTGATGTTCACAGGGGGGCCTTTAACTATGGAGTTTGATGGTTCCAAAGTTACATTCAATATTAATAATACCATTAAGCATCCTGTTGATTATTGTACAGCTTTTGCTGTTGATTGTATTAACCCCTTGACCGAGAAAGTTCTCAAGTTGTGTGTTGATGATTTTTTGCAGGCTGTGATAACTGATAACATTACTCTTGTGAAGCTATCAAAAATCGAGATTGAATGGGTAGTTCCGAGAGGTATGGTCCACACTGTACATGATTTGCAGGCATTACAGGTTGCGTCTGGCATGTTATAGCAGCCACTGAAGATTGACGGCAACAAATTACTACCCTCCATTCTTCAGCAGCCAACATTGGAGCCCAAAATATTACCTGCGCACCTCAAGTATGTTTTCTTAGGGGAGGCCGAAATAATACCTGTGATTGTTTCCAATCAGTTGAGCAATTTAGAGGAGGAGAGACTTATCCTTATACTCAGGGAGAATGAAGAAGCTATTGGATGGTCGATTGCAGACATCAAGGGAATCAGCCCTACCATTTGCATGCATCAAATTTTGTTGGAGGATGATTGCAAACCCAGCAGGCAACCTCAGTGTCGATTGAATCCACCAATGATGGAGGTTGTAAAAAAAGAGATACTGAAATTATTGGCTACAGATGTGATCTATGCTATTTCAGATAGCAAGTGGGTAAGTCCAATACAGGTAGTTCCTAAGAAAACTGGCATTACTGTTGTTGAAAATGAAAACGGTGAATTAATACCCACTAGAGTTCAAAATGGGTGGCATGTATGTATTGATTATAGAAAATTAAATGCTGCTACCCGTAAAGATCATTTTCCCTTACCGTTTATTGATCAGATGCTTGAGAGACTTGCAGGTTGTTCTCATTATTATTGTTTAGACGATTATTCAAGCTTTCACCAGATTCATGTAGCGCCTGAAGATCAGGAAAAGACAACATTCACTTGTCCGTTTAGCACTTTCGCTTACAAAAGTTTGCCATTTGGTCTTTGCAACACTTCGGCGACATTTTAGAGATGTATGGTAAGTATCTTTTCTGACTATGTGGAGGAAATTATTGAAGTTTTCATAGATGAATTTACTGTGTACAGAGATTCCTTTACATCTTGTTTAGAAAATTTAAGGAAAGTGTTAAAAAGATGCATTGAAAAAATTCTTGTGCTTAATTATGAAAAGTGTCATTTATGGTTGACCAAGGCATCATATTAGGACATATAGTTTCAACTAGGGGGCGTTGAAGTGGATAGATCAAAAATTGATGTGATTAGCTCGCTGCATTACCCTACAAATGTGTGGAAAGTACGCTCTTTTCTTGGTCATGTAAGTTTTTACAGGCGGTTCATCAAAGATTTTTCGAAGATAGCTCATCCATTGAGCAACCTTCTACAGAAAGATGTGTCATTTGAATTCAATAAATATTGCAAAAAGGCGTTTGATATTTTAAAGGAAAAGCTGGTTACTGCACCTGTCATCAAACCACCATATTGGAACCTCCCTTTCGAGCTCATGTGCGATGCCAATAACTACGTTGTAGGAGCAGTTTTTAGGCAAAGGGTAGGTCGTTACCCTCATGTGATCTGTTATGCATCAAAGATGTTGGATAGTGCTCAACAAAACTATTCAACCACTGAGAAGGAGATGTTTGCTGTGGTCTTCGCATTAGAGAAATTTCGATCATACTTGCTTGGTGCGAAGGTGATAGTATATTTAAATCATGTTGCTCTTCGATACTTGATGAGCAAAAAGGATACGAAGCCAAGACTTATCCGATGGTTTCTTTTGTTGCAAGAATTTGACATTGAGGTTAGAGATAAAAAAGGAGCAGAGAACTTGGTCGCTGATCACCTGAGTAGGCTAAACCACACCTTTGGAGATGATTTAGTTATTACTGAGGAGTTTCCTGATGAACAGTTATTCGCGATGACTTCAACATGGCCATGTCGAAACCCATAGTACGTGGATTTGGCCAATTTTATCACCCAGAATGGATACCCAGATGGTATCACATCTGCCCAGTGCCATAAATTAAAGAATAATGCCAGGTATTAAATTTGGGATGGTCCATATTTATGAAAAATGTGTTCTAACCAGATTATGCGAAGGTGCGTACCTGAATCTAAAATTTCTTCCGTATTGCAATTTTGTCATGCATCTGCTCGTGATGGCCATTTCGACCCTAATAGGATAGCTAGGAAAGTGCTTGAATCTGGCTTCTACTGGCCTGACATTTTTAGAGATTCTTATGCATTTTGTAAAGCATGTGACAGGTGCCAAATGACTGGTAATATAGGCCGAGGAAATGAAACACCTCAGACCCCGGTTATTTTTTGTGAAATATTTGATGTGTGGGGGATTGATTTCATGGGCCCTTTTCCATCATCATTTTGTTTTCAATACATTTTGTTAGCTGTCGATTATGTTTCAAAATGGGTAGAGGCAAAAGTTACTCGAACTAATAATTTTAAGGTTATTATCGATTTTGTGAAGGCTAATATCTTTATCAGGTTCAGCATCCAGAAAGCAATCATTAGTGATCGCGGGACTCATTTTTGCAACAGAGTGTTTGTTGCATTGCTGAAGAAATATGGAGTTATGCATAGGAGCTCCACGGCCTACCTTCCTCAAACCAATGGGTTAGCGGAATTGTCCAATCGAGAGGTAAAGAGTATTTTGGAGAAAACTGTAAATTTCAGCAAGAAAGACTGGAGCTAACGCTTGGACGATGCTATTGGGGCTTACCGTACTGCCTACAAAACACCACCAAATATGTTTCCTTATAGACTTGTTAATGATAAGGCCTGTCATCTGCCAGTGGAAGTTAAGCATCGAGCGTTTTGGGCCGTGAAGCAGAACAACATGAATTTTGATGCTGCTGGGCAACAAAGGAAGTTGTAGATTCGGGAATTTGAAAAACTACGGAACTATGCTTTCGATAATGCTATTACATACAAGGCCAAAACTAAAGCATTTCACGACAAGCAGCTTGCAGAGAAGAAGTTTAAAGTCGGACAAAAGGTACTTTTATTTAATTCGACTTTGAATTTTTTTGTAGGAAAATTGCGATCCAAGTGGATTGGACCTTTTGTAATCACAAAGATTTATCCTTACGGTGCTGTGGATATTCAAAGTATGGAAACAAAAAAGATTTTCAAGGCGAATGGCCATCGTTTGAAACCATTTTACGAAGATTTCAGCCTCATTCTGTTAAAGTTAATTCTTTGAATAAACCTTCCTATAACTGAATGGGGCCCATATCAGGCTAACGACGTTAAACAAACGCGCTTCTTAGGAGACAACCCAAGGTTTACTTTCATCTTGTTCTTCGCAATTTAATTTTTTATTGTCCATAATCCTGTTCGGTTTCTTATTTTTCGACATTTTCTTTTTGAAATTCGTTCCAACGTTTTGCTGTTATTGGATATCACTTGGTCGTGAGATTTTTATTGTTTTGCAGGACAGTATAGTTTGATCATTATCATGAAAAAAAAGAGGAAGCTGGCAGATTAAATAATCTGCAGACACACACCGAAAATTTTAAAGATGAGTCAACTAACAGTAGTCCAAGCAAGGTGGCATGGTGGCATGGTTGTCTTTTTGGTCATTGTTTTAAACTAAGTGTGGGGAGGGAAACCATGAGGGTATTTCCATCTATCAAGATCCACAGCCACATTTTTAAAACAATCTTTCACCCTTTTTACCCCAAAAATCGATTAACCTGTCTACAACACCATCTGACGTAATCAACCAAGTGTAGGGAGGGCATTTTTCGTCTATCCACATTAACAACCCCAAATTCTTACAACCTCCAAATCCTTAATACCTAAAATCCAGCTTTCCAATACCCAAATCACCACCAGTAGTCTCCTTCGATGCCTTCTCCCTCCATGCCCACCACCAAATCTAAAACTGCCGCCTTCTCCACGACGCCGCCCAACACCTCTCCCATTCCACATCGCATACCATCCGAAGTTGTCTCCTCTATGCCGCACAACTCTAAATCCGACGCCATACTAGTCACACACCCATTCCATGCCAAGAGTTCGTGGTCAAACCCCACCTACAACTACCACCCAAACCAGCAGTAACAAGCAACTTGCAGAATC
>JAOTAY010000002.1:11441916-11458524 GCA_025629805.1 Erythroxylum baracoense | reverse complement strand
TATGGAAATTATATACGGGAGGGTTCGTGAGACGGTTCGTGACGAGCACAGGTTCATTCATGAAACCGCTTACTTTCTCGCCAATTGGGGGTCATGATGTGTTGCTAGATGCCGTTTATGACTTGCTAAGATTAAGTGTTAATCTAAGTGGTCAACATAACCGGGAACCTAATGGGTTATATGCATAAGAGTGACTTGGAATATTTTTAAAATGGTTTTAGATAGAGATCCATTATTTAGAGAGAAATAGAACTAAATGGATCTTAATGAGAACAGGAATGTCCCAATGAGATCGCGACATCCACGTTGCTGAAATAGGTCTCCGGTGTTTTTTCAATACCCAGGGCCCGGTAAGACCGATCCCAGTGTGACTGGACCACCTCAGTATATATATATATATATATAAGTGAGTCATTTAATGTCTTTTGTTGATAAAAGACATAATGAAAAAGAAGTAAGTTAATAATCGTGAGAGTGCTTAAAAAACAAGCTTCTTCTTCAAGATTATCATCTATTTTCTCTTCTTTTTTTTCTCTTCTTCTTCCTCTCCATTTGTTTTAGGATTTTTGTTCTCCATAGGACAAAGAAAGGAGTTACCACTCTTGTCTTTATTCTATCCATTTCTGGATCAAAGAGGTTGATTCGATTAGTTTCTTCGATCTCTGTGTGGATACCATTGGAGACGGTCTATTTTGGTCGTTGTGGCTTGCGACAACCAGAAGAGTAGAAGATTGAAGAACAAAGGAGACTACTCACAAGGTACATGGTTATTATATGCGTGATTGATTTGCGTAAATGCTATGAATTCCTATATATATATATGTATTATGAACATGTATGTGAATTGGGAATTTTTCACCTAGGTTTAATGGTATTTCCTTATATAGGCATATAGATAATGGACTTCAGGAAACTCTCGAAACAAAAATTTTTGTTTTTTCACACTGCGTGCATATGATGCATGCACCGGGATTTTCCTACAATGCGGAATATTATTAGACTTAGATAATTCAAGCTCCATTAAGCCCATAATTAATTTATTCTTATTAGAATTAATTCTAGTTTATTATCTAAATGCCATTCCACTAAAGACAATTAGTTGAACTCTTGAATTACTAAATATTATAAGAACTCATGTTTCAATATGTCCAATTGCAAACTCTAATATGAACCATATTATAGCCATCCGCACAATAAAGGGTAAAATTACCGTTTTACTCTTATGTTGGTTTTTCTTTCTAGATCTCCTGTTTTACTCTATATGGTGATTAACACACAAGATCTCATCTTAGTGTCAAGACTTGATGGGTAGCTAGTCCATCAAACTCCTAGCACCAGTTTAATCACTAATCTCCATAAAACATCTAGAAGGGATGATATCACTATAAACTATTTATTTGAGTGAATGTTCCCTAATACATGTTTCAATTGACTGTACCTATTGAAATGATAGAGAAATAATAGAATTTGGGAAATGAAGTGTGCTTGAACATATTGTCTGTAGTGTTTTACTGAACATACATGTGTATGTTGCCTATAACTTGATATGTGAATATCCAAATCAGATGAATTTTGAGTTATAGTAAACTAGAAACGTATCTCTACATTTTCCATTTAGGAATAAAATTTTAAATCTATCCTCAAGAGACTTAAAATTTGGCTTGAAGATGAGAATTGTGATCTTTCAAGGCATAAGAATAGTCTGTAGTATTTTGATTGTAACGTGCATGATACAGAACCAAATAGTATTAATATTGATGTAATTTCAAAACTAAGACATAAAGAAACCTTTCATTAGAAGACAGTGTTGTCTGAAAACCTCATTTTCTAAGTCATAATGGTCATACAACATTGACCTAGAAATTTGTCGTGAGAAAAATTGGAAAACTGCAAGATAAGTGGGAGAAATGTTTCTGTCACGATCGTGGCAAGGGATGTCACGATCGTGGGCTGAGAATTTTCATGGAAATGTTTTACTTATGCAATGGTTGAACCAATTAAGGATGAAGTATATAGTTACGATATTTTTAGACTTAATTTGGGCTTAAAATGAGAACATAACTTAGTGGATAAATTGCTTGATGCTATGAATGTGATGTTATAGATTTTATGAATGAGAATGTGTAATTGAAGATGCCTAATCAATTGAATAGAGTTTGATAAGGGGATGCAATCAAATTGGTATTTGAATTAGTGTGTAATGATAAGGTAGTGAATTATGGGAAAATGGGTATGAAATTAGTGTTATGATATCTGTTGAATTCGGATGAGTGGAGGAGGAAAATTGCAGGGCACGATTGTGGCCCTCTCCCCAAAAAATAGTAAATGTTTCTGTCACGATTATGGCAGGGACACTACGATCGTGGCTAGACCTATAGAGAGAAAGAGTTGTCTTTTGAGTGAAGTTTGAACCAACCAATGCTTGGATGTTTCCATATGAAGTATTAAGGTTTAAATAAGTTCTTAAATGAATTTAGTTATTGTTAAATGAAAGGATTAAGTGAGTAAAGTGTACTTTAGAGTAAAGAATGCTTGGAATGTGTTGTAAATTGTTTATAAAGCACATTAAAGAAATATACTTGAGAATTTGTTGTTGAACATGCATAATACATAACACATACATAAATGTACTTATAACTGATTATTCATATGAAAATGCACATGAGTAACATATAAATGTATATGATTGCATATAGAGGAGCACGTTGAGTGACTGCTTTCAAACATTGTCGAGACTTCAAGGCAATAAGCTAAAGGGAGCAATTATGAGTAACCTAAGATGGTCTCACCTTGATTGTTTTTTTAATTCTAAATTGAATTGACATATGATGTAGGTGTACTAATTTTCAAACATAAAATGTCCGATGTGTTTAATGCATGAATAATATATTAGAAGTGCTCTTTGATTGTGAATGTGATTGAACAAATGTGTGTCGAACCAAGTCCAATGATCAATGTGAATGAGAAAGTGAATGTGAATGCATTGGACTGAACATGATGATTGAATATGTGAAATGCATTTATTCCATGAATACATGAAATATAAAGGCAGTTGTGACCAGAATCGCTAGTGAAAAAAAAATTTAAAGCTCATAAATTTGTGGTAAGAGCCTAAGGCTCAATGTATAAAGAGCCTTGTATTCCCAATGGATAAGGGACAGTATGATAGAGCCTGGTATCCACAACAAATACGGGACAGTGAAAAAGGCACTCGATCATAACAACGTGATAAACAAATTTGAGTCTCATAAACATTGCATACACATGTAATATGAATAAATTGAATGATTACATTGTTTTGAGGCTTTTTATTGTATGAAATGTGTGAATACTTATCAATGATCATGTTTGGCATGATCGCGATGAAATGAAGAATTGTATGGTTTTTGGAATGTGATGTTTGTGAGTAAAGTGTTTCGTGATATCACATGATGATAAATGAGATAATGTGAATTATATCATAACATGAATTGTTGTGTTGCGTGACAAGAGTGAACCATCAATTTCACAAAACTCAACCAAATTGAAATGTTGACATTTTCAGGTTCGAGAGAGCGATGACTTAGCTTCTAAGATTGCTTAGAAGAGATTTTGTACAACTTTTGGATAGAGGACATGGCTCGAAGGTCGGTCAACTGGGATTACAGGATTAGTTTTAATTTTGTCAATTCCTCATGTATGTAGCATATTTTATAGACAGAGTTGTGACTCTGATAGGCTGATATTGTATAAACTTGGATTATAGATATATTTCTACATTGTAAAATTATGGTTATGAAATGAAATAAGGAAATTTTGGATTTTAGATATTGTGTTATTTATGATTTTAATTATGATGCCATGCAAAATAGTGAAAGTGTATAAATTAGCATGCCATTTCTGCCGAGAAGGTGCACGGACGTATGAAGGGCATACGTATATGTGCCAGAGGGGGTGGGATGCTACACCCATCCTATTATATCCACTACCATACAAACTCTCCCCACACTTCCTAAACCTGTTTTTCTCTATGACATCTTAATTGACTGATAACTTTCCAATAATATTTTATATAGTGCCAAATTATACTACAAAATATTTAGGAACCAAGATTCCACTTCTTATGGATAACATTGATAGTAACCTATAACTACACAAATCCCTTAAACATTATTGTCTTGGAAATCTCGTAATAAAACTCTTTCTCATTTATTTAATGCTTTATCTATTAGGCCTTATGTAATAAAATCGTATACTTTATGCTCCTATAGTGAAAGTACCCAATTCTTCTTTTCTTTAGCTTCATATGTGGCTATGATGCCTTTATAATTAATAATTATAACATATGGGATCTTGCACCATCTCTCTATATACCACTATTTCATTATCTTTATTGAACAATTTAGTCATTTCTTATAGATCTACCTTTAACTTATAAATCACAAGCCATTCACCACTTTCAACACTTTAAAACTCATATTAAAAACTGTTTTCTACAATAATTTGGTGGAGCTAATGAACTCATCAAAGGCCCTTTTTATCAATACCTCAACAATGAAATTTAATACCGTTTCTCTTTCCCTCAAACTCCCTAACAAAATGGATTTGCTAAATGCAAAATCTGACATATTACAAAAATCAAGCTCACTCTTCGTATTCATGCCTCTACTTCAAAAATTCTTAGTTTAAAACCTTTTCTAATGATTTTTATCATATAATCCTTCTCTATAAACATTTCCTCAATCATAAATCCCCTTATGACATCCTTTTTCTAACCAAACCTAACCTCTTCCACCTTCGTGTATTTATATGTCATTGTTTTCTTTTCTTTAGACTATACGATCTGATAAACTTTCTTCCAAGTCCATATTATGTGTTTTTTTAATATCTATCCTAATACAAAGCTTACCACTGCCTTGACCACAAAACCAATAAAATTGACATTTTTTGACATGTTCATTGAAACAAAGTTTCATTATGTTCAAACACCCACAGTTTCTACCACTAACCCTTCACCTTCCATCATTCAAATATCCTTACCTTTTACTTCCACCATCTTCACCTTCACCTATATAATTTACACCTTTATAAAACTACAACTATATTGAATCCACCATCACCTCTAATCGACCTCAACACATCAATATCCAATGATCACTTTAATTTGAGACAACACTTGTAATCCTTATAACTTCTTTGACTATGTCACCTATCACTTCTCTACTTAAGAATCTGATCCCACTTCTTTCACCCAAGCTAAAATGTTCTCTATTAGTTTCAAGATATGCAAGATGAGTTTAAAGCCCTTTATCATCACGAAACCTGAACCTTTATTCCTATTCTATCTCATATCAACATTTTCGATTGTAAATAGATATTCTACACCAAGCATAAACTTAGTGCTCTCTAGACTACTATAAAACTTGTCTAGAAGAGAGTATCCCCAATCTCCTACTATTAACTACAATGACACTTCCAGCCTTGTTATTAAACCAACCACTATTCGCATCATCCTTATAATAACTTTCACTTAAAACAAGCCTATTTTTCAACTTTAAGTAAATAATGCCTTTCTTCAAGAACCTATCTATATGATTCAACCATCTAGTTTTGATGATCCTAGTCATTCTCACCATATCTATCATCTACACAAATTCTGTCATGGTCTTTCATTGACTAAGTCAAAAAATTATTGACCTTAACTTTACTCCCTCAAATTTTGACAAATTTCTCTTCATTTATTCTACCCCCACTTACACCATATTCCTCTTATTTTACAGAAATGATATCTTAGTTACAAGTTCTTTACAATCCTTCATCTCTTCTCTCATTCATAACCTAAAAATCACCATTCTCTTTAAAGACCTAGGATCTCTTCATTACTTAGTGTTAAAGTCACTTCCATACTTATATTAAAAAAAACATACACTTAAAATCTTTTCACTCATACTTTCTTTCAAATTCCAAACTTTTGCCGACATAAATGACTCCTACTTTAACACTCTCTAGAAATCATATTGCTCACCTCTGTGATCCTACTAAATATCGCAAAACCAATAGTGCTCTTTAGTACCTTTACCTAAACTATCCTAATACTAAATTTGTTGTTAATAAGTTCTTATAATTATTTCATTACCCTATCGATTTTCACTACATTGTAATTAATATTTATTATTGAAAACCTCACATGGCTTATACTTAAACAAAGCCTCAACCCTCACTCTCATTGCCTATGGTAATGTTGACTGAGCTGACTGCCTAAACAATTATTGTTCCACCTCTGGTTACTACATTTTCTTACAATGTAATTATATTTCTCAGAATACGAAGAATTAACATACTATTTCTCATTTTAATACTGAGGTTGAATATAAAAGTATTGTACTTGTGTTTATAGAGTTATGTTAGATCGCTTCTCTTCTTAGTGAAATTGACTTATCTTATCTCAAACTCATCTTGTAGTGTGATAATCATAGTGCTTCATTCCTTATTGCAAATTCATTTTCTAATACTCACACCAAGCATACTAAAATCGAAATTCATTTTGTTCGAGAATTGGTCTCAGAAAAAGCTCTCTTCATCCATCATATCTGAACTAAAAAAACATAAATGTTTGATGTCATGATATAGGCTCCCATTTCTATTTCCTTTCACTAATTTTGACACAAGCTCATTATTGCACTACAGTTAAGCTTAAAGACAGATAATAAGACTTGAAGATTTTAAAGACTATTCATCCCCAATTTTAGTGATTTCATTATTCTCCTACATATTTTTTAATGCTATAATCATGTAATTATGATATATTTTTCTTTCTATTTTAACATAGAGAAAATGTATAAATAACTTATATACATTGTCCTTTTTCATTAATAAAAACATATGTTATGCATGTCTCTTTTATAAAACCTTTTAGGACCTAGGTAACCACTTAGATAGCTAAAATAGAATTTTTTAACACCTTCTCTATTTTATAAAATAACCTGAGACTCTATTTATAATTAGGAATCTTAGTTTCTTTTCTTATATTTTCTCTACCTTTCTTTAAAAAGTTAGGATGCCAAATTTACTGTCATTTTCTTTTTTAGTAATCTTCTCTTATATTTAGGCATGCTTTGAATTAGTTGTGAATATTAATGATGCACATAGACATCCAATTGAGTTCATTCCTATCTAATGTATAAATATTATTATATTTAAGGAAAATTGTCTTTTATCATTTGATTCTCGCTCTTCCTTAACTTTAAGAATCTTGGATTTATATTATCAAATTTTAACTTTATTCATTGGGAAAAATGGTCCATTAGCCAAAATTTACTATAAATCTACCTCTTTATTTATAAGGAAAAACTTCAATTAATGTTTTTAGAACATAAGTAGTCTAATCCTTTAAATGATTAAACATTAATTATATTTTAGCTCTATTGACTAGATGAAGTTGCACCCAAATGTATCATCATAATCTTTATTCAAATTTTATGAGAATTGTATGCAGTTGAATGACACCTCTCTGATATCACTTTTTGACCCCTATATGTATAAATTTATAACCTTTTTGAAAATCTAATAAATAAATTAACCAAGGCAAAGTGATTCATAAGGAATGCTATATAGAAAATGCATATTAAGATATAAAAAGAGACCAAAACTCACATAGGGTAAAGAGAGTAAGGATAAATAATTTTTGATAGTTTTTTGGTTAACAACTTTAGTTGAAGCCTAATTCTCAAGCACCACTCGAGATTTGTTATTATCTTCTTATTAAACAAACATTAATAGTCTTTCAATTAATCTTCTTCCTTTATAATGAAGGGAAACTCTTATAACTTCTTAGTTGTGGTATTGACAAACCCTCAAAATGTTATAAACTCACCCAATTGCATCATGCATAATTTAAAAAAATTATAGTATCTATTGCTTACTCACTTTAATGTTCTAAAGCTCGAGTAATCAGAACAATGAATGCTTAAACACTTGAATATTCTTAATACTCTCTCTCAATAAATTCTTTATGCTTATAAAAATGTTATAAAATTTTAAATAACCAAAATGTGGACTATTTATAGTTAACTCTAACAAAAATGACATTTAAAGTCCTAAACTACCTATTATAATAGCTATTTTAAAAACATTAATCGAGCTAAGAGACAATTTGATTGGCCAATAGATCAACTAATATCCCATTCCAAAATGCTACAAACTCACCATGTTGGAGTTTCCCTTTCTTTTGAAACATACAATTAATATGCACTCAAAAGAAAAGTTCAAACCATCAAACACTGATTTTATCAACCTAACTTAATATAGGTCAATTAAACTCCCCTTAAAACAAATTTGAAGTTATAAAACCCTACATTTGGTTGAAAAAACAGAGTATAAGTTAACCTAACTTGATAAAAGTTTGTTTTTCAAACTGTTTCAATTTTTTAAAAAATCAAAACTCATCTCTTTGATAAAAATTTAACTCAAACATAACTAAAAGATTCTGAAAAGTATAAATTGAAGGTTATTCAACTAATTGAGATTCTAACTTATAGTTGTAATGAAAAAAAATATTGTAATATTAATATTTTATTTTTTGTGATATTGGTCATTTAACATGTTAAAGAATCAAGCAATATATGAAGGATGAGTTTAATTAAAATAAATTCATATGAGGAGCCAAATGAGAAAAATGAATGTACCAAATATAATTATGGTGAATTTCAAGGCAATGCAAGTGAAGAACCAAGTGTTAGGATCAACATTCATAAACACACAACAATAATTTTGTAGGAAAGAAAATTAAATAACACAATATTTTTACATTTTTCAAAAATGTGTCTATGTCCACAATCACATTAGGGATTTTTCTCTCTTTTAATTTGTGGTGTGAAATGACATAATATCATGTCTTCTTATATACAAAGAACCTATAATGGAATATGGAAATAAAATCCTACCTAGACTATAATAGAATATGAAAACAGAATCTATCTAAACTAGGATATTAATTAAGCTTCTACATTTCCTATTATTTCTTATTAGAAATAAAACTCAACTCCTAGTAATACAAGGAAACTAAATATTCCTATCATACTCCACATCCAAACAATCTCTCACTTGGAGACTGATGCTCGGACCAAGAACTATCATATTGCCTATGAACCTTAAACAACCATCGAACACCTAACATGACAACACCTCTATCATCAACCATGAAGGTCGATTCAGGTCCTGGATAACCTTAGTTTTCCAGTATCAATAAATTTAGTGAGTATGTTAGATATTTTGAACCTAGAATCTTCTCCAAACATTACAATCACTCTTCAACCAAAATGTAAGTGAAGTGATACTTGTAATGTATGTGTTTGGTCTTGGAATGGGACACTGGATTGTTCACAACCTATAAATCACTCTAGTTGTCATTGTAAAGCATATTGTCATATTGTTTCTTGCTTATCTCCTCTAAAAAAACTTTTCAACTAAATCATCTACTTGTAAGCTTTAGACATAGTCACATAATCTGACTTTGTGGTTAACATAGAAACATACCCAACTCACAGCTGAACTATCAGGAAAGAAGATAAACCTTAAAGTACTCTTACTAGTATCAATATCCCCACTAAGATCAACATCGAAAAACCTTTCAAGTTTCACTTTGCCTTGCCAAAGAAAATTAATAAACCCAAAGTACCCTTTACGTACCTTACTAGCCATATTATAGCTTCCTAATGCGTTTTCCCTAGATTTGACATAAACCTGATCACATCTCCCACTGCATATGCTATGTTTGGTTTAGTATAAACCATAGCATATATCAGGATACCAATTGCGGAAGTGTATGGTACCTCTGACATATATTCTCACTCCTTTTCAATTTTAGGCTATTTCTCTTTAGAAAATTTGAAATGACTTGTCAATGGAGTGTTCTTAGGCTTAGTATTGTCATAGTAAAATCTACTTAACTCCTTCTCAAAATCCTAAGATAACTTCAATATATAGTTAACCTATCTCTAAAAAATTCTCATGCCAAGTATTTACTTTGCTACATCTAAATCCTTCATCTCAAATCTTTCAGATAACTACTTTTTTAAATTAATTAACTTCAACATATAGTTAACCTATCTCTAAAAAATCTCATGCCAAGTATTTACTTTGCTATATCTAAATCCTTCATTGTAAATCTTTCAGATAACTACCGTTTTAAATTATTAATATCCTTCATGCTAGAACCTATAATCAACATATCATCTACATACATAATTAAAATAATAAAACCATCATTAAACTTCTTAAAGTAGCAACAATAAGGCATGTCACTTCTTTTAAAACCACTACTACACATGAAGGCATTGAACCTTTTATACCATTATCATAGTGCTTATTTCAAACTATACAAACAATTATTCAAGTTACACTCCAAATGTGCCTTTTTAGAACCATGTAGCCCTTTAGTTGTTACATGTATATATCCTCCTCCAAGTCATCATGTAAAAATGTTATTTTCACATCCATTTGCTCCAAATGCAAATCTTTAGTTATAATGCAAAGAATAAGGAACTATGTGGGGGTGTTTATTAAAGCGAATGACCGTGTGGGGGTGTCTTCTCCCTCTAACCCGTCATCACCCTTTTGACAACCTTATTTCTCCCTTTTTTTGACAGTCTTATCCCCTTACCCTTTAACTTAACAAACATCCTTCCAACAGCCTTGTCCCCCCACCCCTACCCCCACCCCATTATTCCGAAGGCCTTGCCTCCATCCCTTGTAATAGATACCATCTTCTATATGACAACCAACTACTTTATGAAATTCCAATAATGACACCAACCAAAGATAAACAAAGTACACAGAAACCACTCCAATTGTAAGCCCACCCCCTCTAAAACACCACATAATTGCCCTTTTTAGGAGGTTCTAAATATCTAGAGGAACCTACGAAGGGGAGAACTACTTCAATTGTAGGCAATTATAGAACCTTAGGGAAGTTAAGGTTTATGGAGACAACTAGCGAAGAACCTATTCAAGTCCGTTTGGAGGTGCTCCATCTTAGAGCTAGGAAATGGAGCTCATATCTAGTAGTTTTTTTTAAAAAACTAGCATTTCTAGTTGTTAACAAATGTGCTAACTCTTATTGGAGAAATATAGGTTTGGTAACCAAAATGGTGAATGAAGATGATTTTTTTTAGGATTAAGTTTGACTCAGATGAAAATGCTCAGAGGGTGTTAGAAGCAAGACCTTGACATGTCCTAAGACGTCTGATTTTGTTAAAGAAATGACATCCAGGGGTAACTCTTAATAAAAGAAAATTGGAAACAAACCCACTATGGGATAATTTCCATATAATTCCTTCAGAAGATTGGTCTATGGAAGGGATGAGCTACATTTCTATCAAAATAAGAAAACCCTTATGAATGGATGAAAATACCGTAATGATGAGAAGAATAGGAATTGATAGAGTATCTATTGATATGGACATTTGTCAAAAACTTCCTGATTCTTTAAGGATTATAAAGTTAAAGGAGAATAGGGATTTGGTGGAAGATCTTTTAAGAATTTCATACATGTTTGTCAAGAGTAAAGAGGAGAAAATGCTTTGGAGGAGGAAAGAAAACCAAGCAAAGAATAAGAATAGAGGAGAAGAGGCTGAGCAAATAGGAAGAGTAATATAGTGGAAGGGGAAACAAATGAATGCAACACTAGTCCAGAACAAGAGCATAAAACTCTTAAGGAAGCAAAACAGGTGGTGAATGCAACACTAGTCCCAATCCCCTCGGTCAGTAATAGATTATTACAATTGCACTCTCTATACATTTAAAACCTAGGGTGGTAGTAATTGGGCAAAGCAAAACTGCAAGGAGTTACAAGATCTAACAAAGCTCACTGGGTTGATAGATCTTAAGTACTATGGAAATATGTATACTTAAAATAACAAGCAGAGTGGAGGCTGGTTTTTACTAAAGAAACTCGATAAATGTTTGATTAATGGTGACTAGTTAGCCCAATTTCCCATAAATACTACAAAATTTGAGGAACCTAGTACTTCAGATCACAACTTACCATTTTAGACAACAAAAAGATTACAACATTTAGAGTCCTTAACCACTTGATGGACAATCTAAGGTTCAGGAGTATTCTAAGAGAGAGAATTAACTTAGAGATTGTAAGAAGAAAGGGTTATAGATTATGCATGAAGTTGAAGATAGTAAAAGAAAGAATGAAAGAGCCTAATAAGGAGAATAAAATACCAAAGCAGTAGGTAATCACAAAAGCACTAGATAAACTACAAAGATGCCAGAGGATCTATCTAGACTTGAGGACTTACTGCTAAGAACAAAATAAGAAACATTAATTAGCATGTGCAACAAGGCCTTAGAAGACACAAACAAACTGATGAGACAAAAATCAAAGATGACTTAGCTGAAAGAAGTGGAGAGGTACATAAAGTACTTCATGAACTCAATTAGAACAAGGAGGAATAAAAACCAGATTCAGTACCTGGAAAATGATTTAAGAAAAAAATACAGACCAAGAGAGCAACAAAAGACTTAATTTTGAGTGTTTTAATAAGCAACATGTTAAAAGAGGAAGCAGAGATTATTCTAGATGATAAAATGAGGAGAATAAGGTAAATTTAAAAAGAGGATAGGGCAAAAACAATCAAAGAAATATCAGGGGAGGAGATCAAAGATGCATTATTTTCACTAAATCTTGACAATGCCCTAGGCCCAAATGGTTACAATAGGAGACTCTTTTAGAGGAACTGGGATATATTGGGTAAGGAAGTCGTATAATTTATTAAGGAGTTTTTCATAAAAGGAACTATGTTGAAAGAATGGAATAAAACCCTTATGAGCCTGGTCCCTAGATAACTTAATGTTTGCAGGCTTAACAATTCAGGTCAATTACTTGCTGTAATATGCTTTACAAAACCATTAGTAAGATCTTTGCAAGTAAACTGAAGAGGAGCTTAGGACACATCATTAATCTAGCCTAGAATGCATTCATTATAGGGTGAAAAATAGGCACAAACATTTTTCTTTGTCAAAAGATTCTTAAAGGATACAATGCTAAAACAAAAGTGAAGATTAAACAATAAAGATAGACTTGACAAAGGCATATGACTCAATCAATAAAGTTTCATATTTAGCATTTTAAAGGCAATAAGTTACCCCCTTTGTTTAGGAAATGGATTAAAGAATGCATGAATATGACTTCCCTTGCTGTTTTGATGAATGGAGAACCTACCAAGCTAATCAAAGCTAAAAAGGGCTTAAGAAAGGGGATCCCCTATCCCCTTACCTATTTGTGCTATATATTGATTGCTTATGAAGATGACTTATTATAATTTTTTAGGGCTAAAAAACAATCATAGAACTTCTCTTGCAATCAATTAAGGATTTTAAGACAATGTCAAGATTGAAAACCAATCCAAGTAAAAAACTGCTTTTACCTATCTTCAAATTGTGGAATTAAAGCTGCTACTTAAGCAATGAGCAAAGGATTGAAGCAAGGAAGTCCCCCCACTAAGTACCTTGGTGTGCCTATATCAAAAGAAAGAGTTAATGCACCAGATTACAAACCTTTGATGGACACATTTAAGAAGGAATCAACTATTGGTACAATAAACACTTTAATTATGGTGGAAGATTACAACTAGTGTAAACCATCCCCAGCAAACTAACAACCTATTGGATTAGCAACATATCTCACCCACATAGTGTGCTTAAGGAGATTGACAGGAAGTTAAGAGAATTTTTATGGGAGCGAGCAGACCATGAAAATAACACAACTAAAGTCAGCTGGAGGATACTTAATAAGCCTAAAATACTAAACACAAGACAATGGATGTAGGATCTAATTTTCCATAAGATTGGGAATAGGGAACAAACTATATTTTGGTTTGATAAATGGCACTCCAAAGAGCCAATATACAAAATTAAGGAAATACAACACCTAAGGATGGTGGTTAGTTCTGATGCTAAGGTTAACAAGCTAATTAGGAACAATCGATGGTATTGGGCTTACCATAATAGCAGGAATGTTGACATCATAATGGGGAATCTGCCAGCATATATGGAAACAACTAAGGATGAGATACTATAGACTACAGCGGGTTCAAAGACATTTAAATTGAAGGTATGTAGAGAATTCCTTCAAAATGACCCAAAAAATAGGGTGTAATGGAAAAATCTAATTTTTATGCTGATATTAATCTATCTCATTTAGTTATATTGTGGATGTGGATGATTAGGAAACTACTCACTAAGGATAGAATAAAGTTCTCCATCAATTCTCTAGAGTGCAAGTTGTACAATTATAGCTTGTAAACACTGGATGATCTGTTGGTGAGGTGGAGGTATACAATACACATATGGAGTAAAATGCAAACAGTCCTTGGCATAAGGAAAGAAACTAACTCCTGACATGAATTATCAAAATGGTTGGGAACCTAAAAATGGTAAACAAAAAAGGGCATATTGTAAGGCTATCAAGATTGGTTTGGCTGTTATAATATACTACATATGACAAGAGAGGAATTTCAAAATATTCAGAAGCAACGCTATAAGCAGAGAGTAGTTTCCAAAAAGCTTTCCTCTAATTTTGACTCTATATGAAAGCTAGAGGAATAGTAAAAACATGTCAATAAGTATAAGATCGTTAATTGAATTATCCATTACAAAGTTTTGTGCAACTAAAAACATAAATTCTTTAAACTTTTTTAACTGGTTTCCTTTTTACCTGGTAAGGTTATACAATTTTTTATATCAATGAATTAGTTTTTCAAAAAATAATCATCAAAATTCTAATTGTGTTTGTTTTGATAACAGGAGAAAATATCTTAGTATAATTAATCCACTTTTTCTATGAGTACCCTTTAACCACTAATCTTGCCTTAAATCTCGCACTGTTATTTGGTTCTAATTTAATTCTATAGATCCACTTATTGAGGAATGCTTTCTTCCTTGTAGGTAATTCAGTTAATTCTAATATGTTATTTTTCTCTAGGGATCCCATCTCCTCATTATTAACTTGCTCCCACTTAAGAGAATCACTCACCTACATAGCCTCTTCAAAGGCTTATGATTCACCAACATCAGTTAGCAACAAAAAATACTAAGAAGGAAAATACCAATCTAGCATTATGGACACCCCTGTGGATCTTATCAATGTTTGTTGAGGTATAACTAGCTCTATCCCGTCAACATTATTTTTTGGGTTTTTATGAGACTTTATTACAATATCATCCTCTATGATTTCATGCAACTCCACCACTTCAGGCTTTTATCCAACTTCATCATTCATGTTTTTGTGTAAAGTACTCCCTACAAAAGTTATGTCATAGTGTCAATATTTTCTACTTTTATCATCCCAAAATTGGAGCCCAAACTCAACTAAACCATATCTGATGAAAAAACATTTAACATCCTTAAGATTTAAGTTTGTCTCTCTTGTGAGAGTCGACATATATGTAAGCTACATAACCAAAAGTTCTCAGTATAAAAGATTTAACTCTTTTCCCAACTATACCTCTTTTTGAAATCTTGAAAACTGAAAGAACCGATGGTCCTCTATTTATCAAGTATGTTATTTTACTAACTGCATTTGCCAAAACATTTTTGGTAACCCTGCATGAACCCTCATGCTCTTCTCTTGTTCATTAAACATTCGGTTCATCCTTTTAGATATCCCATTCTATTTGAACTTTTCAAGAATCGTCTTGGTTAATCTAATCTCATTGTTGACATAAAACTTCTTTTCTTGTCATATTTCCCTCTATTATCAGACCTCAATGATTTGATCTTCTTAGTAATATGATTCTTAAACTCAGCCTTCCATTTTTTTAAAAAATGGCAAATACATCAAATTTATTTTTCATAAAATAAATACCTTCCTATTATGTTCATCAATAAAAGTGACATAGTATCTCAAACCTTTAAGAGATGTAATGGTTGAAGGACTCTACACATTTGTGTGTAGTAGCTCCAACTGCTTTGCCTTCAGACTTCTTTCCACCTTTGAAAAGCTGACTTTCTTCTACTTTTCGTAGATATAACTCTCATAAAAATCCAAATTAACATATTTGAAACCTAAAAGATCTCACTTAAAATCTAGAATATTCATCCCTTTCTTGTTCATATTCCTAAGTATATTATGCCATAGCCTTAAACTGTCATCATTAGTTACAATGATTACGTTCGAACACCCCACAATAGTGTATATTGTCCCTATTTTTGTACTTTGTATTGAAACTTTAGTACTTGATATAACCTTTTGGGAACTCTTTCTGAATGTTGTCTTATACCTAGCATTATCTAGCTAATCCACTGAGATCACAATTTTCTTCAAGTTAGGAATGTACGTAACATCCTAAAACTCTCACTCTCCCTTACCAAAAGTCTTTATTAGCATGTACCGCTTCCCTAGAATTTCTGATTGTAACATCCCGTCCCCATATTAAGGGTTAGGACCCAAAATTTCAGTATATATGAGCTCAAAAAGAGATTAAGGAAATGCATTTTCTTGCTCATGCATAATGTTAGCATATATGCATATGAATATTGAATATTTGCACAAAAATAAGTGTACATGCATTCATTGACAACTTCTGGGCATGATTGTTTTTAAATGTGATGTTGTTGAAA
>JAOTAY010000002.1:11417665-11430617 GCA_025629805.1 Erythroxylum baracoense | reverse complement strand
ATATTATTTAGTGACAAAATTTTATTTTAAATTTAAATATTATTATAATTGTTAAAAACAAATTTATTTTAATTTATAACAAATTTTAAGACAGTTTGAAATATAAATATGTTTCATTTTATAATTAATGTTGGTGACATATTTTTAAATAATAATAAATTGAAAAAATAAACATATAAAATGGAATGCATTTTATATACACAAATATTTACACATCATTTATAAGCTGAGAGTCATCATCGTTGTTACTGCCACTAACATACGCCAAACCTAGTAATTGTTTAATCATCTTTTTAAGTTTGTTTACTTCTTTAATATTAGGATCTAACTTAGTCTTTAGATCCTAGTTCTCCTCTTGAAGCGTCGTCACATATGCTGATCATGACAAAGATGTACCAACAAGCTTAGGGCAATATCCAAGACTTTTGATATAGCCCGATCTTGTACCAAGGACATTGTAAATGTCATCGACATTGGGCTGATTCCCCTCAAATAATGATGTCTGCATCAACTCCTACATCTTGTCTTACAATTTAAAGTACAAAATCGAGTTAACTAAAAAATTAGTACTTACTATTACATAGAAAAATAAATTGTAATATTAATTTATTTGTACTTACATAATTACTTTGTGTTTTTTCAGACGTTCGACTTTGACCTTTCTTCTAGTTTGTTTGCTTGTACAGTATGATTGTATCACACTCTTGTCCTTGGAGTTGTGTTTGACTCTATTATATGAATTAAAAAATTATAAACAATTAGAATTTATTGCATTAAGAAATAGAATAATAAATTGAAAACGTTACACTTACAAATTCTTGTCGGACGACAACAAATGATCTAGAGTCGGTGTTATGAGGAGTCTTCATTTTTACTCTGTTCATGTTGACTTTCTCACTCTTTTCCTAAATTAAGAGAAATAGTCATGCAATGTATAAACAAATTAATGGAAGGAAATATGAAGAGAAAAAAAACAAACTTGAACCTTTGCTGAAGCCCAATAATCACACATTTCACTCCAATTTTTTGGAGTCATCCGTTCCGAAACATGTCTCCTTGTCTCTTCATCGGAAGGGAAAGGCTGGTAATATTTATGAAGTCTATATCAATGATCATTCATCCTTTATTTCAATAGTGAACTAACACTGCTTGAAACCTCAAGCGTATCGATATCAACGATATTGAGTTTCATCTATTAAGAACACGTATAAGTTAAGTTATTACTTTTGTTAAGTAAAATCGCAATAAATATAATCAAATGAATTGAAATATTACTGAAACTTTATCCAAAGTATTTTAGAGCAAGTTTGTCTTCCTTCAACTGCTTGGCATGCTGAAGGCAAGGTAACTCATTCCTCACAACGACGCCTAACTCACTGGCCAATTTTCCAGATTGGAATCTTATCCAGCGAGTGACGTTGTGTGGGATCAATGGTCACAGACAACTTGATGTTCATTGCAACATTCATTCGTTGCAACTCAGTTCCTTTTAGCTTACCTCTACCTCATTTTCTAATGCCAATATTGGAACCTGAAAGCACAAAATTCATAATAAGAAAAACACACTAAACATGTAATGAGTAATTTCAGCATTAATGTAAATATGTTTGGTTAACAATAACATACCTGAAGATCCCTCATTACTAACAGATGATGTTGGTAAAAGTTGTTGCTGACTGTCTTCATTCAAGGATGCAATTTGACTGATTGGAGAAACTGACATAGTGATTATTTCTCACTTTTTGACATACTGTAACAAGCAAGGGGAATAACGTATGAACCATCATCTCTTCTTTTCAAATGTAAGTCCTTTCTAATATTCATGTCTTCCAAGTCAAGTTTAGCCTTAATTGTGTCTTTAGATTTCCCATTAATACCTATGATAGTCCCTAAAATGGACTCACAAATGTTTTTTTCAATATATATGACATTAAGATTGTGCCTCAATAGTAATTCCTTCCAATACAGCAAGTTGAAAAATATGCTTTTTTTGTCCAATTTAGTTTATCATCATTTCTCTTACGCTTTCTATTACTTGGGTGTTTGCTAGGTATAATGTCACCTAAATGTGATAGCTGGTAAACAATATCATCACCGAACAATTGCATCGGAGCTTCTCCCAACTCTACTTTGCCATTAAACTTTTATTTCTTTGCCATTTATGCCTATGTTCCGGATAACGTCGATGACTCGTATAACATATTTTACTTCGTATCCTTTTTTAATATATTTGATGGTTACACATAGGACAAGCCATATACCCTTTAGTGCTCCATTTAGACAAATTCCCATAACCTAAAAAATCATTTATAGTCCACAAAATGATTTGGTGTTAAATTTGCAAGTTTTAGAATCAATTTTGTATTTTGGGTTAAAAACTTAAAGGTAAGAGAAAACACCATAAAATAAAGGCATATAACAAAGCTATCTATAACATCATTTTGAAGAGAGATTTGAGAAACCTTTAAAAGGTATGGATGAACTTGTGGTTTTACCTTTTGAAGACTCTGTAAACCTTGAAACTTATAAAGCAAATTTTGCTTCTCTTTTCTAACATTTGTATTCGTGGGAGTGATAAACAAGCTGGAAACAACAACGATTCTTTGTTTTTTTTTATAGAGTTAATTGAACTTCAATTTCCAATCATGAAATATATTCAAGAGTTTAAGTCCAAATATTTTATAAAACTGTATTTTTTATTGTAATACTGTACCAATACTAATATTAGATTTGGTTCTCATAGGTCTGTACCTAATCACGTTGAATATTGTTTTGATTAATTTTTAAATTTACAAAATAAATTTTAAGTTTTTTAAAAATTATTAAATAATACAACAATATATGATTGGCATTTTATTTATTTCCAGCCTCTTCATTCACTCAATTATCGATATTTTAGGCGGGATGTCCTTAGGTTAACAGGAATTAAATGAGCATAATCTAAACCAGTACCGATACGTTTCGACCTATTCATATTGAATATTGTTTTGAAAAATTATAAAATAATTTAACAATATATACTGTATAATTTATAAGTGATCGGTTCAAAGTTATGAATACCTTATCAATACCAATTCTAGATTTGGTTCTGACACTATACTGTAGGAGTATTGATCAATACTAGATATCATTTCAGATAGTTTTTAAAAATTTTAAAACAGACTTTGAATTTTTTTAATTTCTAAAATAGTTCATCAATTTATTATACTATATTTTTTAATTTTATATAAACTAGCTTAAAGTGAAACTTGTAACAAAAATATTTACATTGTATATGTAGAATTTAATATATAAATCAAATAAAAAGAAGAGGAAAAATGAAAACATGAAATTTCATTTGCTCAAATACACGCTCAAATCGCGTTGAACCTAATTCTCATTTTGCACAAAATCATCTCGATTGAAAGGAGCATTATCATCATTATTATTCAAATTCATTGCTTCAAATAAAATGTCAATACTTTCTCATTTAAGATTATCTTCCAAGTCATTCTCATCTATTAAACTCAGTTTCTCAAAAATTCAATTCGTCAAAAGATCCATATGACCAAAACAAATTGGCCTACAAAATTACTTGATCTATTAAGAATATAGTAAACAAATAAAATTAAACTATTATAAAATTACAAGAAATTGTATCCAACTTAATAATAATAATAATATACATTTCTTGAAGTTTTTAATTATATCAAACAAAGACCAAGTTTCTCAAACTTTTGTTCTCTAATCTATTTATTTTCTTGGAATAGATGAATTCAAATGTCACACCTTGTTTCACTCACAAGTTGACTCAAATTTTGAATTACAAAGTTTTTTAATTCTGGAACACTACTTCTGAATTGATCCCATTAAGCAAATGTAAAACAACAAAAATAGTATTATAAATAAATAGGAATATACTTAATATCTCCTACATTTTTCAACATCAAGTTAATGCAATGTACAACATAAGGATCCAATAAACAAAATTATACTTGCTTTGCAATCTTTTCCTTTCTACTTTATAAGCAAAATCATTGTCAGTAATAAACTTAACAATATTTTCAGCCCAACTTTATTCACAACTTCATCAAATATTTGAAACAGAGTATCATCATTCCTAATAAGGTCATATGTGTTAAGAAACTTTAAAAACATTATCCCCTTTGTAGAATAAACCAAAAATTAATAATAGGCTCATGTCTTCTATTTTTCTTACTATCACACATGATTGTACACCCTAAAGTAACCCAAATCATTCTTCTTCATCCAAATAACTTTTTTTTTGTAAATAAAGTTTCTTAGAAGTTTATCTCTATACTCATCAATCGAAAGAACTTTATATCCCAGCCCGTAGGATAAAATAACGTCCACCATAGGCTAATAATAATATAATTGGGCAGCAATGAATGTTATACTTGAATCATACCACTATCTAACTATTGTCATTTCCACGTTATGAGTCACTTCTCTATATTGTAAGGTACTATGGATTGAAGGCTGAGCTCTAACAGTTGTTCATAATGTAAAATATTTGATATATGTCTTCTTCTTTTCTTAACATCAAGTGTAGCTTTTCCTTCTTGTTGGGTAGGAATACTACCACCTTTAGCATCCCCATTATCATCCTAACCACCAATAATAAAACTTCCACTACCAATTTCGTTGTTCAATCTTTGCATTATATCTTTCTCATACTGATACTTTTCAAACAAAGTCTTCATTTGTCATTTCATATCCAGACTCACTTTTTTACAAGATTCCACATCACTTTTCACTCCAGCTAAATGCTTCTTTAATGTAGTGATTCTCCCACTTTTCAAATGCTTGTTACAATACAAAGAAATAGTATGATTTTTCTTTTTAAGAATCATATGAGCTCAAGCTAGATCATCGAATTTTCTCATACATGAAGCCACCGAATTATCAGAAGTACTTGCACTTCCCGCCATTTATCTTTAAATAAATAAGGACATATGTTAAAATTAAATTAATAACTTCGTATCAAAATAAAGAATACTTAATTTCATTATCAACTACTATTACAAAATATGTTTTGTTTAACTCAAAACTACACAAAATTACATACATTTTATATAACATATTTTGCATGATTACATATTTCAACTGTAAAGACATACATTCACAACTATAACCTTTTCAATTTTAACCATAACTCACAACTAGAAATTTACAACATATTTTATGTAATCACATAATTCAACTATAAACTAATATGTTTTGTTTGCTTATACAATTCAATTTGTAATGCTTATGATTATTTTATTTTCTTAACTAATTTTAATCAACATTATTACTAAAATCCTAATTCCCATATTTAATTTAACAAATTTACATTCAATTTTTAGTTTCTTACTCAAAATTAACTTCATACCCAAGAGTCAACATACACAATATAATACACATTTCAATTTCATCTAACATAATTCACCAAGAACCAACAATTCAACATACACAATTACTGTATAACACAAAGTCACAAGACACAAATACACAATTCAATATTCATTTTTCTGTATACAATATTCTGTAAAATACAAATACACAATTCAATATTCAAATCAATAATCAACACAATTCAATATTTCAATATCCATATACCATAATTCCATATTCCACAATTGCATAAAATTTGTAGCATTTTTTTGCAATTTTCACTAAATCCATGTCTCAGACACACTATTGTTTGTCTAGTCTATGTAATTTGTAAATTGTAAGGATGCAACTCTGTAAGTCAATGCAACTGAGACGAAGTAGTGGATTGGTGCAAGTTAGGTTAGTGGTTTTGTTTGTGGACATGATGTAATGGTGAGGGTCGGCAGGTGCAGTAACAAGTATGTATGTGAGTACAGGTGCAAGTACGGGTGCGGGTGTGGGTGTGTGTGCATATAGTCTGAGGTGCAAATGCGATGTGGTTGATTGGTGCGAGTGTTCGTTGATTGGTGCGAGTGTTAGAACAGTCTACGGGTTGACTGACACATGTGTGATAGTATAGGTGCAAAAGTGATGATGCAAGAGCGATAGGCAGATGCGACGGGCTGAGAACTAAGACCTAAAGGCTGAAAGTGATATGAGAGTGAAAGAGGTGCAGGCGATAGGTGGGGTGGAGGATTGAGTAGGTTGAGTTATGGTTAAATTTTTAAATTTTTAAAATTTTGGTACTGAATAGTATCATTTGGTACTAACTGATACAAAATCTCTGTACGAGATAACTTGGTATCGTACCATTTTTTGCTGATAAATCAACCAGTACAATACGGTACTCATAACTCTGATTTGTATAATAAGTTGTACTAACTTTTATCATGTACAACTTAGTATATATTTTGTATCTAATGTTATTTGTATTATACAAATCTGTTTTTTAATAATGGTATATTAAAATATTATTTTGTACCAGATAAAAAGACACTTTCATATACATAGCCAGTTGTGGTTGTTGCACACAGTTGGCTTTCTTTCATTTTTCTTCTGCCTGCATGCAATGTTTCTTCCTTCTTCTTTTGACTTCTGAAGTTGAAAACAACAATATATCCATCCTTTTTCGTTTGAATAAAAAACAAAAAAAGAACTGAATCATTTGTCAAGAGAATAATAACGTTATACATAATTTGTACTTGATCCCCAACCTTTCCATATTTCAATCTCTACACTTTTTACCATTTAATTGGTAGGAAAAAATCCCAATCAATTATAAGCTTTGGATTTAGGGTTCATACCATAAAATTGAGTGTAGCTTTTAAAGGCCAAGGGATAGGGACCATTAAGTACATGATCCTGGTTAATCAAATTGTCACCAATCACGACTACCAAATATCTATTTAAACCATTAAAGTATATGATCCGAATTCTATTTTAATCTGGCTCGAAAAGTTCGCAGCGTGAGTTGTGGAAAAATTAAATTACAACCCATATTGGACCCACTTGAAATTAGGGTTTACTTTATATATCTTGTTTGATGCTAAGGTAAGAAAGTAATATTTTGTAAGCCACCCTAAGCTCTCTGGCTTTGTATTCATCCTTTTTCATAGTGAAGCTCTCCTCCTTCGCCCGTGGTTTTCTCCCTAATTTGGGGTTTCCACGTAAAATCTGTGCGTTGTTCTTTTGTTTATATTGTTTGCTATCGTGTTTTGTCTTTACAAATTGGTATAAGAGAAAGGTTCGTTGATTGCATCAAAGGCAACCATAAAGTATGTTATTTCGCTCCTAGATCACAACACCAAGTTCTCGTTATGGAAGGCTAAGATGCATGTTGAACCGGTACAGATGGATTTGGATGATGCATTATTAGGGTTTGATAAGATGTCATCACTTTGGACCTCAGAGGAGAAACATCGTAAGGATCGCAAGGCTCTATCACAGATGCATCTTCACCTTTCGAATCAGATTCTATAGGATGTTTTGAAAGAAAATTGCCGCTTCATTATGGTTAAAACTGGAACAGTTATGTATGGCGAAAAGCCTAACTAGTAAATTGCACTTGAAGCAAAGGTTGTATTCTCACCATCTAATAGTGTACATCCATTGATGATCACTTAAATGTGTTTAAAGAGATTGTTTCTGATTTAGAGACTACGGAGGTAACGTATGAGGATGAATATTTGGCTTTAATATTGTTATGTTCATTGCCTGCATCATATTCCACTTTTAGGGATACTATTTTATATAATAGTGGTACCCTAACCTTAGAATAGGTATATGATGCATTACTTTCTAAAGAGAGGATGAAACAACTCATTTACGAATCTGAGGCTCTTGCTGAGGGTCTTGTTGTTCGAGAGAAACTACAGGAGAGAAATCCTACTGGTAACAGAAGGGATAGGTCGATATCTAAGCATAGAAATAAAGTCTGTAACTACTGCAAGAAGAAAGGCCACATTAAAGTTGAATGCTGGGAATTACAAAACATAGAAGAAGCGAATTCAAAGTGAAAGCAACTTGAAAAATCCAGCGAAGCTAGTGTCGTACATGATGCATTCGGTGATAGTGAACTCCTAGGCATTTATAAGGGCAGGTCTAATTCTAACGAAGAATGGATTCTTGAAATGCCTTGCAGGTTTCATATGTGTCCCAATCGACAGGTTTCAACATATGAAATGGTGTCTAAGGGTGTTGTTGTGATGGGAAAGAACACTCCTTGTAAGATAGTTGGCATGGGAACAATCATAATCCAGATGTTTGATGGTGTTATCAGAACAATTGCAGATGTGAGACATGTCCCAGATTTGAAGAGAAATTTAATTTCTTTGAGTACTCTGAATACCATTAGGTATAGGTACACTAGTGAAGATGGAGATCTAAAGGTTGGCAAAGGTGCTATGGTTGTGATCAAAGGGAAAAAATAGTCTGCTAGTTTATATGTCTTACTGGGTCCTATAGTTGTTGGTGATGCAGATGTTATTACCCAATCTATGACTGATGGTGATGTTACGAAATTATGGCATATGCTGCTTGGATATATAAGCCAAAATGGTATGGTTGAGCTTAGTGAACAAGGACTACTTGACGGACAATGTATTAGCAAATTGGAATTTTGCGAGCACTGCATTTTTGGGAAGCATAAGAGAGTTAACTTCGAGAAAGGCATTCATAACATAAAGGGAACACTTGATTTTATACATTCTGACCTCTGGGGACTAGCCAAGGTGACTTATAAAGGAGGGGCTAATTATATGTTGACGGTTATTGATGACTTTTCCAGAAAAGTCTGGGTGTCCTTGAAGAAAAAGAGTGATATGTTTGTGACTTTCAAATAGTGGAAGACTATGATTGAAAAGTAGATAAGTCGACAAGTTAAACATCTATGTACTGATAATGGTTTGGAGTTTTGTTCTAATGAGTTTAATGCCTTTTACAATATAGAAGGAAGTTTGAGGCACTTAACAGTTCCTGGTACCCCACAATAGAATGATGTTGCAGAGCAAATGAATAGGACTTTGATGGATAATGCACAGTGTATGCTCTCCAATTCTGGTTTATCTAAGTCATTTTGGGCTGAAGCAGCAGCTATTGCGTGTATCCTTGATAATCGCTATCCTTCTACTGCCATTGAAAAAAAGACTCCAGAATTGGTATGGTCTTATTCTCCTACTAATTATTGTGATTTGAGAATTTTTGGTAGCCTTCATATGTTCATGTTGACAATGGAAAGTTAGAACCCAGACCCCAGGAAGTGTGTCTTTCTTGGCTACAAGTATGGCGTGAAGGGATATAAGTTATGGGATTTTAAGAGCAGTAAAGTCATTGTCAACAGAAATGTTATTTTTGATGAAACTGCTATGCTTAAGGGTTTATCTTCTAATGTTTCGGGGATAAAGATCAACAGAGATCAAAAGTGCAAGTGGAGTTTGATATAGGGATAGAGAATACAACAAAAACTACGCCCCAGTCTAGTCCAGGGATAAAAGATGATGTCAAGACATCCACTTAGTCACCACAACGCTGTATAGCTAGAGACAAACCTAGAAGAGAAATTAAACCTCCACAAAGATATGCTGAGGCTGATTTGGTTGCTCATGCTTTGAATGTGGCAAAGGGTATTGAGTTTATTAAAGAACCTTTTACCTATTCAGAGGCAGTTAGTTGTGACGACTCTGGCAATTGGATGATAGCTATACAAGAAAAGATGGCATACCTTAATAAGAATGGTACTTGGGATGTAGTGAGATTACCTGAAGGTAAGAAAGCTATTGGTTGCAAATGGTTATTTAAGAGAAAGGAAGGTATGCCAAGAATTGAAGAAGCCAGGTACAAGGCCAGGCTAGTTGCTAAGAATTATAGTCAAATTCTGGGTGTCGACTTCACAAATATGTTTTTTCTAGTTATAAAACATAGCTCAATTTGAGCTTTGCTATTTGGTGTGGCTATATATGATTTTGAGTTGAGTAGTTGGATGTCAAGACAACATTCATACATGGAGAACTTGAGGAGAACATCTACATGCAACAACCAGAGAGTTTCGTAGCTACAAGGAAGGAGGATCATGGGTGTCTGTTGAAAAAGTCCCAATATGGTTTGAAGCAGTCACTTAGACAATGGTATAAGAGGTTTAACTCATTCATGATTACTCAAGACTTCAGAAGACACAATTACAATAGCTGTGTCTATTATAAAAAAGGTCATTGATGAGTCATTTGTTTATTTACTCTTATATGTTGATGGTATGTTCATAGCAGCAAAAGATAAATCAGAAATATTAAAGGTGAAAGCCCAACTTAGCAGAGAGATTGAAATCAAAGATTTGGTTGCAACAAAGAAGGTAATTAGCATGGAGATTTTGAGAGACAGAAAAGCAGGTAAATTTTATTTACCCAAAAGGGTTATATTCAGAAAGTTTTGCATAGATTCAATATGGAAAATGCAAAACCTGTTACTACCCCATTAGCTGCACATTTCAGACTTTCATTTGCTTTATCTCCTAAATCAGACGAAGATATTGATTACATGTTATGAGTCCCATATTCTAGTGCAGTTGGATCTCTCATATACGCTATGGTATGCACACGTCCAGATTTATCGTATATTGTTAGTGCAGTTAGTAGATACATGGCAAATTCAGGTAAAGAGCATTGGAAAACAGTTTACTGGATTTTGAGATACTTGTGTGGCTTTATTAATGTTTGTTTGGAATTTGGGATAACTAGAGATGGGATTATTAGGTATGTTGATTCTGATTTTATAGGTGATCTTGATAAGAGAAGATCGCTTACAGGATATATGTTTACTATTACTGGTTATGCTATCAGTTGGAAAGCTTCTTTATAGACTAATGTGGCCTTGTCTACCCTGAGGCCGAGTACATAATAGTTACGAAGGCCTTTAAAGAAGCTATTTGGTTGAGAGGTTTGTTTGCTGAACTTTGTCAAGATATGCAAGTTACCACGATTTTTTGTGATAGTCAAAGTGTTATCTTCCTCACTAAGGATCAAATGTTTCATGAGAGAATTAAGTATATTGATGTTCATTATCATTTTGTTCATGAGGTCATTGTTCGCGATGATATTGTTGTGAAGAAGGTTAGTACCTATGACAATCCAGCAGATACGATGACTAAGACACTTCCGGTAACTAAGTTTAAGCACTACTTAGACTTGGTTGGTATTGCTTATTGAAATTAGCCCTTAAGGGCTTTTGATGGAAGAGGAGGATAATTTTTTGTTTTGAAGGTTGAAGACTTCTTACGATAGAATTTGTGTCTAATGTGGAGATTGTTAAAGTTTTTGACCAAATTCTATTTTTGTGTGACTTAGAAAAGTTCACAACGTGACAGATGTAGAAAAATTAAATTATAGCTTACATTGGGCCCACTTGAAATTAAGGTTTACTTTATATTTTATGCTAGGGTAAGAAAGTAAAGATCTCTGCCTTTATATTCATCCTTTTTCATAGTGAAGCTCTCATTTTCTACCCGTAGTTTTCTCCCAACTGATTTAAGGTTTTCATGTAAAATGTGTGTTGTTATTTTTCTTTCTATTCTTTGCCATCGTGTTTTGTCTTTACATAAACAATCAGTCTATAGATCTTGGTGATAGTCTATCCTTACTAAGCTAGAAGCCACCTTTCAGCAATTGTGGGCAACAGCTGCATACCCGAAGTTGCGGCAAGCACAGAAATGATTTGAAGTGAGCGAGACTGGAAAGAAACAAGCTCCACATAGGAAGATACGTCTAAAGGTAAGTTACTCTTCTTTCTTTCTGCTTTAGAATTTTCCAAGTTCTCATCACTTAGCGACATATTGCGAACTGGAACCTTTTCACTTGTATTAATGATCAAGTTTTGGTGGCTACATATCCTTGAGTCAAACGACAGCCTCTTCTGCGTTAATTAGCTCTTCTGATATATCACTGATATGTTTTTGTCTGTTTTTCCAAAATTTTCCTGATCTTGGAAGGTGACAAAAAGTATGGGATTTCTTCCCTCACAACTATTAGATGATCCAATCTTCTCACCTTCAATTTTTCTATACCTACACCTAAAACTGAGTAATATAGAGTGGTGATATGTCTCCAAGCTTATTAAATTCCGTTGGAACTGCATCTGCTGCCTTTTGAGGTTTACCATCTTAATCTTATTTAGGCGTTTATGACCATGTAGAAGACAAAGCCATGTCTGACATGAACTAGATCATCACTCATATGGAGAACGTGTTCAATCACCTACCTTCGATGCCATCAGATCGAATTTTACTAAGAGTGCCTAATCAACTGCGAAGAGTTAAGAATGAAGCCTATGAACCTGATACAATTTCAATCGGTCCATACCATGGAGGGAAGGATCATTTAGTTGCCATGGAAGAGCAGAAGTTTCGTTATCTCAAACTTCTTCGGCAACGAATAGGCCAGAGTGGCATTGCAAAGTATGTTGAGGCTCTCAGCAAATTAAACGAAAGAGCTAAGCATAGTTATGAGAAACGATTTCTAGAAGAAAGACAGCATGACGACTTCTTGGAAACAATGCTGGTTGATGGGTGCTTTATTGTGGAGTTGATTCGTAAGGGTGTATCAGAAAACGTGAGCCCTGAAGATGACGACCCCATTTTCAGATCGGAAATGACTTTATATTCAGTGAAACATGACCTACTTTTACTAGAGAATCAGATTCCATTCTTCATATTACAGAAGTTGTTTGATATGACTTGATTACCAAAAGAAGAGAGCAACCTTGTGGACATGATCTTCCTGTTCTTCAGGATACTTCCGGGCCCGGGCTACTGTCAAAGAGGAGAACATAATTTGCCAAAAGTACCGATCCGTCATTTGTTGGGGTTAATACATGACAATTGGCTTCCTTCTCCACAAGGAGTGAACGCTTACCTGAACATGACAGACCAGGAAAATGAAGGAACCAATGATGCAGAAACTCACATACGATATTCCACAGGGCTCCATGAAGCAGGAATCAAGTTGTCCATCGATTGCGGCTTAATTAAAGAAGCAAGCAAGCTAGCTTACAT
>JAOTAY010000002.1:11319728-11338086 GCA_025629805.1 Erythroxylum baracoense | reverse complement strand
AACAACCATGAAGATCAAACTAAACAAAAACATACAAAATAAGTCCTAAAACACAACAATAATAACCTATTATGCAAAAAACACTTGCCAAATACATAGAAAAATAGACACTAATGCGCAACTATCAATTATCCTAAGAAAAGTATGTATAAATGCCACCTATCAAGATATCTTATGGAATTTAATTGTATTTAAGTATGTAAAATAGTGGGAGACTTTTTAAATCAATCAGTGTTGTCATATACACGAATCAAGCTATAAGTGTCTTTCTAAAGTTCTTGAGGGCCAATTCTGGTTCGCCCAATGTCATCTATATGTGATTATCTGGAAAAGAAAATTGTTAATTTCTCTTTACATATTTGAATATAACTTTATTACTTTCACTTTTCATACATAAACATGTTTAACAAAGAATGTTATGTTATAAAATTGCAAGCTGATAAGTAACACCTTATAACCCTTTAATTAATATTTTTCAATTTTTATATTTACTCTTTAAAAAATTTTAAATTTTTTATTTATTTTGTACAATTTAGTTGGAATGTTTTTCTACTTTTACTTTCATTCTCTTTTAAAAGAATCATAATGTAGAAATTTTTTAATCTTTCAAAGGCTAAGGACATTACTGTTAGGCTAAACAATGAAAATGATCTTCAAGTTTAATAATATATACAACATAAGTAATATTCATATGATAACTTGGACTTTCAAAGGAATTTCCTTTTGTAAACTATATTTAAACTGTTAGTTAGTTAGTTATCTAGTTGTGTAATATTAGTTAGAAAGTTTGTTAAGTACTTAGAGCTTAATATTAAGTGGTTACTCCTCTTATACATAAAGCATTGTTCTATATTTTTCAGTTTAAAGATTAATGATAATATAAGTTTTTCTCGATTAATTATTTAAATACTCTACATAGAAAAGCTTTGTTTATGGTATCAAATCATATCTTACCCTAACTTCACTCAAGATTTGTTTCTACTTTGAATGTGAAATTTCTTCATAATCTTCGCTATATGAGATAGATAACTTCATTAACAAATTAAGGATGTTGTAAATGAATTAGATAAAGTAAATTTGTGAAATTCGGGATCGTAAAATAATGGAGAATTAATAATTATGTAGATTTCTAATTATATAGGTATAGTTCTCATGAACATACTTCTTACTAAAGGGAAATTATTTTTCATTGAGTTGAGTTATCAAAATAGCCTTAACAGTGAAGGATAAGCTATATTTCATTTATAGATGTGAGAAAATTAGTCTAGATTATATTAATTATGACTAATGCATTAGAGTTAATTATGTAGTCATTTCTTGATTATTGAATTTTATTTCTAAAGAGATTCTTGAGGCATTCATGTATATGAATTTTGTAAGACAATTATGGTTAAATATTGAAGAGAGGTTTGGGGAATGCAATAGTCCATAATTATACATTTTATAGAGAGAAATAGCCTTCATCTAGCAAGGAAACATAACTGTAGTGAAATATTACAGCAAATTAAAGAGGTTATGGGATGAATTGATATATAAACTACAATGCACATGAGGTCGATGCACTTGTAGATTGGTTAAAGTAGTAACTAATTATACCTCTTTTAGTCAATTGATTTAGTTCTTAATGCGTTTAAATGACAAGTATGAAAAGGAATCAATTGATATTAATAGATCCATTAATTAATATAAACAAGGCATACGCAATGATTTTGAGAATAGAAAATTAAAGAGAGATCCATATGTAAATAGAAGAAGGTATTAAGAATAGTACTATATTAGTGAGAGGTCAAGATGCTAAGAAAAGAGAAGCTAGAAAATTGAATAATAAAAGAAGAGGAATAGCTAGGATTCTATCTTTCAGAGATGATTAAAGAGGAATTAATGAAATTGATGAAAGAATAAGTTCCAATTGATCCAATTATGATCAACTTTGCACATCTGCAAGATTTTATAGGTATCGTTATAAACCATGCTTTAATTATAACTATGAATTATCTTGAGTTTATAGAATCTAATGATTGGATAGTTGAATCTAAAGACTATAATAATATGTATGTTAACTTGAACTTGTTAACCTAACCCATGAAACCAAGCAAATAACTCCTATTTTCTCACCTGATAGCACCATTAAGTTAGTACATCACATTGGCGATGAAGAGATAAGTAAGATACTTATTCTCACAAAAGACTTACACATATTCGAATTCAAATTTAATTTGCTATCTATCAAGAAGTTAGAAAATATAACCTGGATATAATTTCAATTTGTTTTCCTTCATACTACATTTTGCAGGACTTGAAGACTAAAGAAATATTAGCAATAGGGAAAAAAATTTTGGGGAGGGGGGTTTATACATTCTTGAGAAGACATGTTATAGTGGATATACTATCAAGTTTTATTATGCTAAGTTAAAATTTCCTTTACCAGTTGCATCTTAAGAAACCTCAAATCATATAAATATTGTTTCTGATTATTCTATATGGCATCAAAGACTTAGCCATTCCTTAATAAATGTACTCAAACATATTCCTTCCATTAGAAATAAAGTTGAAGATTTTGATGATCCTTATAATGTATAATCTCTTACAAAATAATACAGATTACCTTTTCCTTTTAGCCAATACGAACCATGCAAAACTTCAAAATAATATATGCTGGCATCTAGGGACCAAATAGACAACACATTATTTTTGGGGGCATTATGTTCTTACTTTGGAAGATGACTTTAATAATTCTACGTGAGTATATTTAATGCATCACAAAACTCAAGTCACTAGACTTATTAATATCTTTTACAAGAGGGTCCAAAACCATTTAACACTTAAGTTAAGAAGATTCAATCTGATAATGGAACAAAATTTTTAATTGACACATGTCAGTCCCTATTATACCAACTAGAAATCTTACACTAGAAGTCATATGCCTAGAGCCTTAGGAATAATGGAAAAATGGATAGGAAGCATAGACATCTACTGTAATTAGTAAGAGCCTTAATGTTTTAATCTTATTTACCTAGAAAGTTCTAGGGAGAATCCATACTTACAGTAACATATATCGTTAATAGACTTTTCACGCTTGTTCTTAACTAGAAAACATACTGTAAGATTCTTTATAGTCATTCAACAAACTATGATCACCTTAATTCTTTTTTTTTTTGCTTATGTTTTGCTACTAACACTACTCCACATAAGAATAAATTTGACAAATGAGCTTACAAATGTATCTTTATTGGATACAATCCTGGACAAAGAGCTTTCAAGTTATTTGATCTTGACTTAAAGACCATTCTAATTTTAAGAGATGTAATTTTTCATAAAACTCAATTTGCTTGCAAATACATTCATATCTTGACAATGACACCAATTTTCATATTATCTTAAATTAATTCAAACCCATAACTCAAACAAAATCAATATAAATTATTGATTCCATAACTCCACCAAATATACATTCCTCTATCTTACCTAAAATAGAAATCAAAAACCATGAACATGCACTCATACTAATGGAATCTTCCCTAGCTCCTCGGTTGAGAAGGATTAGTATGATTTTTAACAAAAAAAAGAAAAGAAAACTTTATGGTTAAAAGATTTTGTATATTATCTTATTGATCATGACAACTTAATCACTGTCAATATGTTTAATAACCTTATTCCTAAATTCCATTCCCCAAAAACACATTCATCAATTACCACTACATATATATCACATGCATATATGCCCTTTTTAGCAAAATTGTCAACTATCTAAGAACCAAAGATAAAAACTAAGCCAAGTTAAATCCTAATTGGGCCAAAGCTATGTGACAAGAAATGTTAGCACTTGAATCTAGTCAAACTTAGGAGCTTATTGCATTACCAGAAAGGAAAGAAAACCCATTGTTTCAAAAGGGGTTTACAAACTTAAGTCTTGATGGAATTATTGACAGATAAAAGACAAGATTCGTGGAAAAGGGCTATATATTCAAATAAAAGGAATTGATTATAGAGAAAAATTTCCCCAATGGCCAAGATACTAATAGTGAGATGTATAATAATAGTTACATCTTCAAATTCATGGCAGTTATACCAACTTGACATTAACAAAGCATTCCTTCATGGCTTTCTAAAAGAAGAAGTAAAAACTCATCTCAAACATTTTGGATTCCAATAATCTAAATATAGTCACTATTCGTTCACTAAACCATCAGGTACTACTTATTTGGCCTTACTTATATGTGTAGATGATGTATTACTCACTGGTTTATTAGAAGAAGATGTTTTTCAGGTAAAAAAAAATTTGCATTAAAAATTCATACTTAAAGATCTTAGATATGGAAAGTGTTTCCTTGGTTTCAAAATAGCAAGATCAAAATACAGAACTTATATGAATTAACAAAAATATCTATCAGACACTATCAAAAATGCAGGTTGATTGATAGATTTGTGCTTATAAAGATTTATAAGTTTTAATTCCATAAGGATTGTAAGTGTTAGTAATTATCCTTTTTCTATTATCTAACTGTTGAATTAGATTGTGAATTTAATTAAAAATTAAACTAATAAATAAACTAATAATTAAAACAATAATGAACTCAAAACAAAGAGAATACTAAGAAAAGTTAATATTAAATAATAGTGCCTAGGTAATGAATCCCCCTAAGAATCCTTAAATGTTAACCCTTTATCATGCAATTAGATTATTGATTATTGGATCGTAGAAATTCCTATCTTATATTAGTATCTTTCTCAAGACTATTAATAACTAATCCATCAGTTGCTTAACGTAAATCTTTCTATTTAAAGCCCTTATGATTGCAATATCAATTTGTGAATTTCACTATTAAGTTTGACCTTAATCAAGAGGATTTATGTTGACCTATCTCCAAGTTTGCATGTAACACCTTCCAATTATAGTAGATATGTTCATGAAAAAGGATTCTCAACCTTAATCATATGAAATCAAATTATGAACTAATATTCTGGATATATTAGACAAGAATATAACGCATAATTGAATCACAATAAATCAATCAATAAAATTGCATTAAATAAAAGATCAAATCGTATTGTTATCATAACTTAGGGTTCATCACACCTAGATACTAAACAACTTAGCTCCTATCCATAGAAAATGAAATCAATGATAAATATTTAGAAGAATAAATAGAAAGCAAAGAAATCATAATATAAATCTCCCTTTTTCTTCTAATGGATCTTTTTGTAATTTGGATTGAATAAAGCTCCCTATCTTATATTGTGACGTATTCTTTGAGTTTTCTCCATCTTTTGCTCAGAATTTTCTATGTTTCTTACAACGTAAAATTACTGTAAAACTAGTCTCCTTCATTTTGCCTACATTTATGTCCTTTTATAGTCAAAACTATGATTTATGGGATATACATGGTCAATATACACGATCATTTAGGTAACCATATATTTCCAAAAATACCTAAATTTGCAATTTTATAGGGACACAGAAACTTACATAAGTAGCATATATGGTCATGTATATCAATACACACAGGTGTGTTACTTCACACGACTAGAAACAATATGATTCTTTAAATCTTCATTCATTTATAGAGACTTACACAATCGCTATACATGGTCTTGTAGGTCCAAGTTACTTCAAATCTTCGTTCCATGCAACAATTTCATCCTAATTCTTATCCTTTTAGTCCATGAAGGTAATTATCACCTATAAACACGCTTGAAGCAAATTAAGTACCAAAAATATTGTAAAACTATTAAATATCAAGCAAAACACATTAAATATGGGTGTATAATTATAGTCAAATAAGCATTTATAAAATGTCCCCACACTTAAGCTTTTGCTTGTCCTCAAGCGAATCACAATATAAAATATCAATCTTTCAAACATCTATCCTTCATTAACCTCATCCTATCCATCCACACTGTAAATCATCATATCATATTAATTAAATTAAGATACAATTAGATTTAAGTTATCCTAGAACTAACCATCATAAGTCAATATCAATAATAATCACATCGATAATCTTTTTGAAATCAAAAGAACAAATCTTTACACCCTTGCCAAGGTTTCACTTAATGCAATCAAGTGCTTAGGGTGAACATTTTAAGAACTCTCAAATCAATACATAACAGAACTCTTAACTATAAGCTTGTAATGTTATCATTTCTCCACCACTTATAAGTAAACTAGAAACAAAAAACAAAAGGTCTTAATATAGGGCTCAAGACACTAATTTGACTATTTTTCCAGTCTGAACTTCCAAGCTACATATAGAAGCCTCCGTTTGTTGATTTCTTGTGTTAAAATCTTGAGTAATCTTTAACATCATCTCCTTCAAGGTAGGCTTCTTAGCTTAAGGTCCTTGTTGCTGAAATACTGGTGGAGGGTTATTCCTTGGTTGACCTTGATTCCCCCATGAGAAATTAGGATGATTCGTTCATCCCAAATTATAGGTATTGCTATATGCATTATTTTGGGGTCTAGGAACATTCCGCATATAATCTACATGCTTAGATTATACTACTTGATAGTTTTAACCTAAATATTCAAGCCCACATACCTCACACTACATAACTTAACCTTGTGGATTCATTGTTACTCTATCAGTTTTCTTGCCAAACGCTTCCATCTGGTTTGTCAACTGTGCCACTGCATCCACTTTACACACCCCCACTGGCTTATTAATTCTTACTCGAGCAAAGCACCACTAATAGTTGTTTATTTTCATATCTTCAATAAGGTCTTGACCTACTTCTGGTGTCTTGGTATTAAGAGTACCCCCCCAACCATTGTATCTATTGATTGCCTTGTGTTCTGATTCAACCTATTATAAAAGGTTTGGATCTACATCCAAAGCGGTAGACCATGATGAGGATACTTCCTCAACATCTCCTTAACTGCTCCTTTGAATCATATAAAGCTTCTGAATCAGCCTGGGAGTAGGAGGAGATATCATTCCTCAATTTTGCAATCATTGTTGGTGGGAAATACTTCAATAAAAATTTCTCTGCCATTTGATACCATATAGTCAGTGATGATCATGGCAATGAATTCAACCATTGCTTAGGTTTTTCCCTTGGAAAAGGGAATAACTACACTCTTATTGCATCATTATTATCCCCACTGTTCTTAAAAGTGTCACAAATCTCTAGAAAATTTGAGATGTGTGTGTTTGATTCTTCATCTAGAAGTCCATCAAATTGGATAGATTGCCGCACAATTTGAATGATACTCATCTTGAACTCAAAAGTATTAACGTTTACAGTCAATCCAGCAATACTAGCTAGACTTCGCTCCTGTTAAGTCTGGTCTAACATAATTGAGCATTGTCTTTAGTTAATTTGTCATTGTTCTTGATTTCTTATTATCAACTTGACCTCCCAAGTCCTCTATTTGCCTATCTAGCTTAAACTCTCTTAGTTGCATTATAAAGAGATTTCAATAAGTTGTTCTCTTGATTTCTAAATCTTTAACTATTAAGCTCGCTAGATTACTCTAGATCATAAAATGACCAATAGTTAAGATCTGAAACTAATAAACCAATCAAATAAAATAAATTAAAAGAAAAAGTAAAACAGAATAAAGTAAAAATGGCTAGATTAATAAAAGCTAGGCTTTCCTATTATTACTAATCCCCAATAACATCACTAAAAACTTGATTGATAGACTTGTGCTTATAAAGATTTATAAGTTTTAGACCACAAGTGCATAATGTAGTTATAGCTAGCATAGGCAAGTACGAGTCGATCCCACAAGGACTGTAAGTACAAGTAATTACCCTTTTTCTATTATCTCACCGTTGAATCAGATTGTGAATTTTAATGAAAAATTACACTAAACAAATAAATTAATAATTAAAACAATAATTAACTTAGAGCAAGGAGAATACTAAGAAAATTCAATATCAAATAATAATGCCTAGGTAATGAATCCCCTAAAAATCCTTACATATTAACCCTTTTATCATATAATTAGGTTATTGATTGTTAGATTGGGGAAATTCCTATCTTAGTTAATATCTTTCTTAAGACTGTTAACAACTAATCCATTAGTTGATTAACAGAAATCTTTCTAGTTAAAACCTTAGTATTGCATTATCGATTTGTGAATTTCATTATTAGGTTTAACCCTAATCCAAAGGATTTGTACAGACCTATCTCTAGTTTGCTTACAACTCCTTCTAATTATGGTATATCTATTTATACAAAAAGGATTTCTCAATCTCAATCATATGAAATTAAATCATGAACTAATATTTTGTATATATTAGAACAAGAATATAATGCATAATAGAATCGTCGTAAATCAATCAATAAATTTGCATTAAATAAAAGATCAAATCATATGGATATCACAACTTAGGGTTCATCACATCTAGACACTAAACAACTTAATTCTTATACATAGAAAACGAAATCAACGACAAATATTTAGAAGAATTACTAGAAAGCAAAGAAACCATAATTATAAACCTCATTTTTTCTTCTAATGAATCTTATTGAAATTTGGATTTAATGAATTTCTTTATCATATTTTGTGACATATTCTTTATGCTTTCCTCGTCCCTTTCTCAAAATTGTTGCCTTTTATGTTTCTTACAACTTAAAATTACTTTAAAACTTGCCTCCTCTGTTTTGCTTCCGTTCATGTCCTTTTTTAGTAAACACAAATTTTTGGGAGATATGACCTACACAACACCTGAATTTGTAATTTTATATGGGCATAGAGATTACTTAGGCAACATACATAACTGTGTATATCAATACACATGGGTGTGTAACTTCACACGACCAGAAACAATATTCTTCAAATCTTCACAAGTCTACAGAAACTTACACAGTCACTATACATAGTTGTGTTGGTCCAAGTTGCTTCAAATCTTCATTCCATGTTATGATTTCATCCAAATTATTCTCCTTTTGGTCCATAAAGGCAGTTATCACCTATAAACATACTTAAAGCAGATTAAGTATTGAAAATACTATAAAACCATTAAATATCAAGTAAAACGCATTAAATATCAGTGTAAATTATAGTCAAATAAGTAGTTATCACAGGTCTTTTTAATGTAAAGGCTACCACCATACGACTTTCTAAATGAGTCAAACTTAATGAAGATGTAGACCACTTTTATCTAATCTAAAATTGTCCAACAAACTTATTGGTTGATTGCTTTATTTAGGCTCCACTCAACCTAATATCTCTCATTAAGAGTACCTCAACTTAGTCAGTTCATTCAATCTTAATGTCAACTTCTTTGGGATATTTCAATTCTTCTATTGAGATGTCTTAAGCGTTGCCTTTCAAAAGGATTGTTCTTTCCTTCCAGCAATATTTAACAACTCTTAACACATTCTGATGCTAATTAATCCTTATATAAAGATACTAGAAGATAATTAACTAGCTACTATATATTTCTTGGCTCTTGCCTCATTTTATAGAAAACTAAAAAGCAGATAATAGTTTAAAGATCATCAACTGAGGCATATATCGCATCATGGCCTTGATAGTTTGTGAACTTCTTTATATTTCTTACATCCTTCATGATTTTCACATCTAAGTTCATACTCTCATTACTTTTGTTGTGATAATCAGGCAGCATTACATATTACTATCAACCTAGTCTTTTAGGAACATTCCAAATACCTTGACATTGACTTCCATTTAGTGTGGGATCAATACAAGTTAGGTTTCACAAATCTGTAACATACCTTCACTAAAAATCAACTTGCAAAAATATTCACCAAAGCTCTGGAAACTATAAATTTCCTCTTCTTGCTATCCAACTTGGACTTAGTAGATATTGACTAAGCTTTAACTTGACGAGGGATGTAAAATATATTTATACTATCAATTAGTTAGTTAGACAACTATGAATAATTAGTTAAAAAGTTTATTAAGTAGCTAAAGCTTAATTATAAGCTATAAATAAGTAGTTACAAAGTTCTCATGTTTATTAAGCAATATTTTGTAATGTGAATATAAGTTTTTCTCCATTAATCACTTGATTACTCTGCGAGCTTTGCTTACCTTTAATATAATTGATTATCCTATAAGCACATTCATATAATATTTAAAATCATCAGCTTTCCTAAGAATAAAAAGAAACTTTGAAATAGATATTAGATAAAGATGGTATGATAAAAAATCAGTAACCCTCTACCATTGTTCCCTTGTTAAAATTACTTCTCTTTACAATACTAGATTCTCCATTTTGTACAAATATTATTAAAAAACACATTTTTTAAAATTTTCAACATATGTTAGAAAAGTATAATACATACATTTATACATGAGTTAGCTTATTAATTCTTTGAAGGCTTAAATGAAGAGGATGTTCTTTATCTATAAGGTCTTCTATCCTTTTACCAAAAAGCCTTCCTTAACTTCTACAACAACTCAATTGAAGTGCAAACTGCGTGAAGTATGCATATATATGCTAGTAATTTTGTAGGTAAAAATGGATGGATTTAACATAAGATGGAGGCTTATATGCATATGCTATTACAATTTTTAAGCCCCAATCAATTACTACGAGACATTTTTCAAACATCGATACTTTCAATAGTATTAATTCGTAGCCTTGTTTAATAAAATTAATGGAACTTATATGGAAGGACTCGCCAACTAAAATGATAAAGAAGCAAGACTCTTTCGGCTTCTATTGTTTTCTAATCTACCTCCTTGAAACCATTGTACTCATGCTTCTTGCAAATACATTAGTCACTTTAATTTCTTCAAGAAAATCTTGACCAGTCAGCTTATTTTCTAAATTTCTTATTATCCTCTTTTGCTTGGATAAACTTTAATTTAATAAACAAATTGTTATTATATTATATTAATAACTAATGAAAATAGCTATTTATCAACAAAAGACTAAAAGAAATAAAATGTGTGCACTTTATATCTAATTCTTATTTGATAAAATCTTGTTGAGATATGAGTGATGACCACAACAAAACTAAATTTTAATTACATTTTACTTTTAGCGATAATTTTTTAATTATCCCAAAAATGTAATTAAAATTCAATTGGCTTTTAACAATGATTTCTAAATTCGTCACCAAAAGTCCAACTTTTGCGACATTTTACCTAATCATCGCAAAAGAAATATATTTTTCGATGCAAAAGGAGTGACATTTTACGACGACTTAAAAATTTAATCACTAGACATTGAGCAAAGAATCATTGCTAAAAACTGTACTTTTGGCAACGAATAGAGAAATCATGGCCAAAAGTTGATATTAAAGATTTTATATCTCATGTATTTCTTCGGAGAATTTTGATGAATTTTTTTGTGTGATAGTATTCTTAAAAATAATAATGATAAAAAGATAATTTTTTAGTGTAAGTGCTCTTAATAATCCTAATGTTAATTATAATTGACATTTGTATGATTTTTCATATTTTTTCATTCGCCTTCGTTATAAATTTGTTTAACTAGCTAATGCATTCAAAATTGTTTGAGTCTGTTTAATTCTATGGATTTATACACAAATGATTCTTTAATGATGCCTATTGTGTATAGTACTATACCTCCATTCATACAAATATTTCATGAAAATATAATGAAGCATCTAGAAATTGTAAAATGTTTTCAAAGCTTTAAACATATTGTTGAAAAACATATGATAGGTAATTTAAATTTTGAAAAGTAAATATTATTTGGACATAAAAAGATAAACATACCTAAATTTTAAATATTAATGAGATCAAAATATAATAAATTTAAATTAACTACTATTCTTAGTCATTAATATTTCTTAACAATAAAATAATAATGCATATAAATATTAACATATGGTAAGCAATATAACATAATGATATATGGTAAGTAGTACAAGATTTTAATTAGAAGTTTAACAATTCTTATAGACAAAATAATAAATAAAGTTTCAAGTTTATTCCTTCGAAAAGGAAAAGAAATTTTTTTTTAATTCCAAGTGACATGAGACTTGATAGAAGTGGTAAAGGAGTTCCCTATATCTAGATTCCCAAGAAGGGTACTTGTACGTTTGAAGGCATCAATTGAAACAATCAAAGATCTTCCCTCAAGTGTTGGGTTATTGACACTCTTTTCCAAAAACTTCTTAGCTTTAACTAAACTAACAGAAGATACCGTAAACGAATCCCTAGAAGCAGTATGGATCACTAAAATAGATGAACTACCTATACGATGCGTTTCATTTAAGAAACAATTAGCATATAACTTAAATAGATAATTAAGTCAAACAACATAACGAACCCAAATTCGAACACATGCATACCTAATTGAACAGACATAGTAATTGGAATAGATGACTATTTTAAAACAATCAATTTCCCTAATTCTGTACCAATCATCAGGACATTGCCATCGCTTTCATTTTCATCTATTTTCTCTTGAAGATTTGAGGAAGCTTTACATAACACAGAGTATATACAATCAAACATTCATCTGATATCTTCCATATAGAAAATGAGATACAGATAATTATAGAAGAGAGGTAATTTAGATGATACTAAGAGCCTTGAAGAAGAAGATCGGCCGTTGAAGACAAGCGGTGATTAAACTTTGATGAGAAGATTATTTTGTGACAATCCTCCGTAGAGCTTATTTTTGCCATTGTAAACTAGTCGCCACGTCGACATTCTACGATGCATTAGTGTTAACAGTTTTATTCTGAAAAGTCAATTTAGCATAAAGTTCATTATATTTAATTAAATTATTTTGGTAATCAAATCTAATAAATTCTCAAGGGTGGAATGAACTAATCCAAAATTGAATGGAACTTTACCACATAAATCCTAACAATAATAAGAAAAGGTCATTCCTTTTTAGCGATGTTAAAAACAGCCTTCACCTTGGTAACTTTTTATTTATTATGATCAAAAACAATATAGCTCAAGTCCAACATTAGATTTGAATCAATTCTCTTGTTGAAGATACACTTGATTCGATCATCTCAGGAAAAGCTTTTGTATATTGAACACGTAATACAAGAGTTTAAGTTACATACATAATAACAAACTTACAGTAAAGAAAAGAGTAGAAGAAGCAAACCTAGAGAAAGTTGAGAAAGAGAGAGAGACAGAGAGATAGGAGGAAGATAGGAAAAGAGAACCGATTAAATGTTGAAAACAAAAAGAAGTACATAAACATCCCTTTCATAAGTTAAATAATCTCACAGACCTTTCATCAAATCGTTAGAAGGTTTTCCTCAAAGAAGCATTGAAGTTAGGAAAAAAAGAAGACAACCCATATACAACCAACACAAAAAAATATTGACCATCTTCTAAACACAAACATAAACAAAAACCCATATCGTATAAAAGGAACACAAACCCACATAAACTCCAAAATGTAGCAGAAAAACAGAGCACACTAGAAGGAGGGTTCTTGAAAATAGAAAAGAAGAATAGTACCAGCACAGGACAACACACTTCATTCAACGATGATGAACACATCATAGGAGACAACAACCATAGAGGAGACGATGCTTCATCAGAAACACAACGGCTAACACAAAAACAAAGAGAGCTTCATTTTCGTGTTAATAACCTATTAGAAAATGATGTATTTTATTATTAAACAAAACAACGTGTTTTTTGTTAAGCAAAATGACGTCATTTGTTGTTAAGCAAAATGACATCGTTTATTGTTAAACAAAATGACGTTGCTTTTGATTAATTTAAAAGAAATATACCACTAGGCAATTATTATCTTAATCATCACCAAATGGTGGCCTATTACCATTTGGCTTGGCCTTTAAAGACGCAATTATATAGAACATATAATTTTTTATAATAATACCAAATTTATATATAATAAATACAAAATTATGATTAAATAGACTAATATATTACATAAGTAAGATATGAAAAAATTAGTCTATGATCTATGCATTCATAAATCATTATACTAGTTACAATTATTATCAATACGTTCATATAACATTATATTAATTACCATATATAAATATATTTATTGCAATATAATTAAAAATAATTGCCATATAGTAAAAAATGAAAATGAATATTACATATTAATATCACATTCTTTAAAAAATTTAATATTATGGACAATGATTGTAGGTCTACAAAAAAAATTTAGTTAATAACAAATTTGCTATATTAAAAAATTATCATAAATATGAAAAGAATTAGTGATGATTTTATAAAATCATCCCCAAATATGTCCATTTAGTGACTATTACATGAGATCGTTGCTAAAGTGTGTCTAGGTTGGTGATGATTACCATAATTGTCACTAATCGGTAAATCTTTGGTGACATTTTATTGAATCATTGCCAATTGTGATCAACAAACGACATCTTTGTTATCTTTGGCTGCAACATTTAAAAATTCGTAGAAAACAACGTTATTTGTTTTAACAAGAAATGACATCATTGGGTGCCTTCTGCTTCAACGTTTTGAATAAAAAAAATGACGTCGTTTGTTTTAACAACAAATGATGTTGTTTTCCTTAGAACTTAAACCTTGTAGCCAAAGCCCCCCTCCTTTGTTGATTTTGTGTTCTTTGTTATTTCCTGGGTTTTATTCCTTAATCGCCTTCGTTTGTCTTCTTTAACCATTTTTCCATTGTCCATCCTCTCTGATTAATTGTCCATTGAGGTTATTCATCCATGTTCTGTTCTCGGGTTTATTTTTTCTACTTTCATTGTTATTGTTAAATGCTTATATGTTACCGATTTTGTTGATGTGCTTTAAGTATTCTGCACTTTTTTGGATTTTGGTTGGTTCATTTTTTGTTTCATTGTGTATATGTTGGTGAATAATGGAAAAATACAGTGGTTGTTTTAATAGTTAAGGATGAATTCGGTTTGCATATGAAGTGTTCAATGAAATGTCTCTCAGGAATATTTTATTGATGTGGTTTAAGTATTTTGCATTTTTTTGACTGTGGTTGGTTCATTTTTTGTTTCAATGTGTTTATGTTGGTGAATAATGAAAAATGCATTGCTTTTTTTATTAATTAGGGATAAATTCGGTTTGCAAATGAAGCGTTCGATGAAATGTCTCTTAAGGATATTTTGGACTATTTTTCTAGATATTGGTGAGACTTGGTTAATGAAAAAATGGTTTTTTGAATTATTTGGTTTTTTAGATAACTTTTTTTAATTATTTGGTTTGTTAGTACTAAATCCCATAATTTTGAAGTTATGGGAATTGTTGTTTTAAAATGTGTTCTTAAACTTTGCATTATTAGTGGGTGAGGTATCTTAGCTTCACTTTTAACACGTTTCTTTTATCTAGTAGTGAACTTAGTAATTTAAGACGTTAACTACCTACTAACAATTTTTATTCCTCTCTATCAAGTCTCCAAATACCTTTAAGTGGCTCATTTCACAAAAAGATTTTCAATATAGAGAGAGTTGGAGCATTACTTAAACTTTTATCTAGAAAAACCTAAACATAAGAGATTCAACAAAGATGAGTTAAATTGTGCAAATGCAATTATTATGTAACATATGCTACTTTCATATATTACTCTATATATTGTCTTGAAAGAAAATTTTCTTATCTTAATTTTATACATACCACATAAGAACTAAATGTAATAAACTTTCTTTGTTACCTTAACTTTCCAAGTCTCATTTAAGCATTGCTAATTGTATGATCAACCTAGATGAACATTTCATTTTAATTTGTATGAAATGCCTTTTGATTTAAGGTTCTTTAGCATTTTGGTTTAATTTTCTTTATTTCTTCTAAACGCTTGATTGATTCAAACTAGGGCCAATTTCACATTCAATTCACTAACTTTTGTCGTTCGTCATCCGTCATCTCCGATTATCCATTATTCTAGGTATATCATGGTCACTCCTGTCAATGAATACCATTCATAGTTGTCCATGTAGTAATATAGTCGTAAAGACTTTGTTTTACTGCTTGAGGTGGTGATTTTATATTTACTTAATTGTAAGCTTGCATATTGCTCTTCCTATTTGTTTTCTAGGCTTTCTTCTACCAAACAAAACGAAGACAATTTCTCTCCCCTTTTTTAAATTTTGTTTAATTTTTATCTTCTGATTGAATAGATAAGATTTTGTGTGAATGGAAGGAAAGCCTGGGTTTTGTATGTGAACTTGTATTGATTAATCGAGAACTATTAACATAAGAAATTCACATATAATTATGGATGATCTAAGGCATAATAAACCCTTATGATAGTATATAGGCTGGAAACTTATGATGTAGATCCCATGAGACTTATAGGTGAAATATTTCACAAAACTAGGAGTCACAATGAGAAAACCCTTTCTTGATTCAATTATGTACTTTTAATTATATAGCTAGATGGAAAAAACTTGGATGTCTCATCAGAAATGATCCACTTAATATTTAGGAGTTAAGAGTTTCATGCAAATTGTAGAAGATCAAATGTGTGTTGAATGTTGTATTCATTATCCATGCATAAATTGCTCAAATCTCAACATTCAAAGTTAAGATGTGGTATATAATCACTTTGCTAATCTGAGGCATAGATAATTTTTATACTCCATGGCTTTTATCATAGTGAACATTCAGAAACAAGTTGTAGTAGAATTGTTGATACAGGTGTTGATGATAGTAACAATAATGATGTAAAAGATTGTGATATTAATGACGATGGTGATGATGGGATTAACAAGATGTTCGAGGATTATGGGAATTATATGGAGACAATGAATGAAGCCAGTCTGCCTATCATAATTGGTAGTATAACGAAGATAATTTTGGGAACTTATTAAAAGTTACTTAGGGACTTATTAAAAGTTGCTCAAGAAGACTTATATCCAGGGTGCTCAAAATTCTCATAGCTCCCTTTTATTGTTAAGTTGTTGCATTTGAAGGCCTATAATAAATGGAGTAACAAGTCTTTTGACATGTTAATTAACTTACTTAATGATGCATTACCTGCTGGACACAAATTTCCCAAATCTTACTATAAAGCAAAGAAATTGTTAAGGGACCTTAGATTAGGATATATATCAACACATACTTGTAAGTATGATTATGCTATATTTTGGAAGGAGAGTAAAGATCTTAAAGAGTGTCCCAGTTATGGTACATCAAACCATGACTATAAAGGCTTTTTATTTTAACAAAAATAGCCTTGCATATAAGGTGGCATAAAGAGAAATGCATTAATGATAACATTATACGTCATCTAGCAGCTCAATGGCATAGAAAGACTTTTATAGAAATTTTCCATGGTTTGCAGAGGATTGTCGTAATGTTCGACTTGGTTTAGCCTCAGTTCGATTTAATCCATTCAATAATATGAGTATTTCTAACAGTATATGGTTGATAATTCTAGTGTCGTACAATTTACCTTCATGTAAGTGTATGAAGGAACCTTTTATGTTATTGTCTTTACTTATTCCAAGACCTATTACTCCTGGTAAAGATGTCGATATACAAATGCAACCACTAATTGATGACCTAAACCATCTTTGGGAGGTTAGATTAGAAAATTAAGATGTTGTTAAAGGTGAGACATTTATAATACATACGACTATTTTATAGACTATAAATGATTTTCCAGTTTATGGGAATTTGTCTAGACGGAGTACTAAAGGGTATATGGCATTTCTTCTGTGTAACCATCAAACTCATTCTATGAAGTAAAATATGTTATATGGTAAAGAAGCAAAATTTTTAACGGTAGAGTATAATTGGGTAAAGCTCCTTTGCACTTGTCTAGTGATGATGTGGTTTACTAACTATCATATTTAGGTGACATTACACCTGGAAAACAGCCAAGTAATAGAAAACAAAAGCAAAGTGTTGTTGAAGTTTTGTTGAGCTTAATTGGAACTAAAAAAACATATTTTTTAATTTTCCATATTGGAGGGAATTGCAATTGAGGCATAATCTTGATGTGATGTATATTGAAAAAAATATTTGTGAGAATATTTTAGGAATTTTGATGGGAATTGATGGCAAAATGAAAGACACAATAAGGCTAGCTTAGACTTGGAATACATGAATATAAGAAAAGATTTGCATTTGAAAAGAAGAGATTATAGGTCATACATCATTCCACCTACTTGTTACAACATATCAAAAAATGAGAAGCAAACTTTTTGACAATTTCTTAAATCAGTCAAGTTTCCTGATGGGTATACATCTAATATAGCCCGTTATGTCAATGTTAAAGAGGGAAAAGTATTAGGGTCGAAAAGTCATTATTGTCATGTACTTCTGCAATGATTTCTTCCTGTTGGAATACATAGGTGTTTGTTAAAGGATGTTTTTGTAACTTTGGGACAATTGGTGAGTTTTTTAAGTAATTACGTTGTAAGATACTGAAAGTATAAGAGATTTAAAAAATGGAAAAAGGAATAGCTTTGATTCTATATAAGCTAGAACTAGTATTCCCACCACCCCCTC
>JAOTAY010000002.1:11216558-11233197 GCA_025629805.1 Erythroxylum baracoense | reverse complement strand
ATAATTACTAGCATTTAATTTCACTCCAATATTGAGGTTTCTGAATTGGATTGATTGTTTTGACTTGCTGTGTTTGTTGTGTTGCTCAGGCCGTTTCTGAGAAGATCAATTAGTTGGGCTGCAAGATCATGAGAACCCTGTGTAGTTCCAGATTCTGATGAAAAACTACCAGTTCTGGGAGTTTCGGACATCTTGAACAGACTGCACAAAACTCTTCAATGATGACTGTGTTCTGAGAAGAAAAGGCCGAGAAAGGTATTTGGTCGATGAAGCTGGTAATGGTAAATGATGAGCAATAGAAAATTAGAGGTCCAAGACCCTAAACACTGCTATGATACCATCTCAAGATGGTAACAGAAGTTTTAGGAAGAATAAAGATTTCATTTCTATTGATTTTTTGTAAATTTATATAATGTACATTGATATAGGGATCACTGTATGCCAAATATGGTAAGCGTTTAATTACAAAAAATATTCTCTCCATGATTTCTGCTTTGACTGTGATCTCGGTGCTTGATTTTCTCCTAATTGTTCTCACACATTTTAATGGGATTGTCAAGTGTTGTTGTTATTGCATATATAAACCAGGGATGGACTATATCCACTTTAATATGTAAGTTCGAATTACTTAGATTTCGTGTAACTTCAATTTGAACAAAAATTAAGTGATTTTGATAAATTTAATAAGTTTAAATTATTGATCAAAATGATATTATTTTATTAAAATTATTTGTGGATTTTTTAAAATAATTTTCAGTAACTAAATTCAAATATAGATTTTGCGATAAGTAGGAGTGGCCTAATTGGTTTCAATTCCTCATTTAAGGCTCTCCTTTGTAGGAGGTCTTGAGCTCAAGTCACCAAAAAAGAAGAGAGAAGGAAAATTTTCCCTATTGATGATCCTCTAGCCTCCTGGGTATGCTCCTTGATCGGATCAATTGCAGATGTCTTGCTTCTAGCGGCAATGTGAGAGTTGAAATTATTAGGAAACCTGAGGCTGAAGGGAACTTGATGCTGAGCAGGGCTAATGAGCAGCTGACCAATCAGTATATAATGACTCATTGTGCACAGAAGTGTACAGACTATGTAGGAATATGAGGGATTTTAGAGTTTCAGATTTACCTCCTCTAAGACTCGTGGGATACTATGCTCCTTGATCGGATCGATTGCGGATGTCTTGTTTCTAGCGGCAGTGTGAGAGTTGAAACTATTAGGAAACTTGAGACTGATAGGAACCTGATGCTGAGCAGGCCAAGTGATTAATCAGCAGCTAAGCAATTAGTATATAACGACTCCAAGCAATTAGTATATAACGACTCCTTGTGCGCAGAAATATACAGGCTATGTAAGAATATAAGAAATGTTAGGATTCCAAATTTACTTCCTATAAGACTCTTGGTTGCTGTCTTAGAATAAATTTGACCAAATTGGAATAAATTATGTAATATATATAAAAACAAGATTTGGCACTGTATCGATAGAAAATTGTCACATCGTGAGAATTTAAATTGAAAAAAAACAAATTTAACAGCTCTCTCAGAGTCGCAAAGTTTTCACGCCTCCGCCTCCGCCACTGTCACAGGCTGTCAGTCTCCTCTCACGTCTGCCCCTCGCCGTTAGTGTCCTCATCTTGTCTTCTCCGTCGCCGTGAGTCCTGATATCTGGTTTGGTTCTTTGGGTATGTGCTTTTCTCAGAATTGGTAAATGCTTTCCTGTTTTTATTTTTTTTGACATCTGAACTTGGGTTGATTAAATGCATCTTGGATCTCTTTCGTGCTTTGATGCTTCTTTATTGATATCTGAACTCGTTGTATAAGAACTGCAATTTTCTACTGATCTTCAACACGTCAAAGATGGTCCAATGACAAGATTTCTTACCTCTTGATGAATGCATCCGTTAAGTGCAAACTAGTAAGCAATTTTGTTTGCATAGTTTGGAACCCCAGCTGTTCTATGTCCAGAGTTCAACACTGCAAATACTTGTAGCATATTCTCTGCGTAATCTAACCGTGCAATTTTAGTTTCCTTAATAGAAGTGTTAATAGCTTCCTCAAATGCTCCAATACCCCAATCCAAATTCGCCAAAACTGCTTGATCACAGTACCTAGCCCGATCTTTGTCTGAACTCCCATTTTCTGTTGCCAGTCTCTCTGCACACTGTTCTTTCTGTTTGATCTTTTGCTCTTTATTAACCAACCTATATTCAATGAAACTTCCCACAGCAGTGATCAATGAACTAGCGATCCTCTTCTAGCAATTTTGAGTTATCTTCCATCTGGGTGGTCTTGAGGCAAGAAGTAGCGTGCAGTCAAGCTTCCACATATGAACAGACCAAGATAGTGGTATAATTGGGTCCCTTAGTTACCACATTTGTTATGTTCCAGTTTTATGTCATCCATTGTACAACAAAGCTACTGACATTGGAAGCATTTTGCACCTGATAATTCATAGTGCCCTTTTATCTTCTTGTACTTGTGATCTTTGCTTTTGTCCTGTTATGTATGTAAGGTTAATTTGAATCCCCATTCAGGAATTAAGTGGGGCATAATACATATCTTCTACTCAGCTTCACCCAGGATTGTTGTTAAAACCTGATAAAAACAAGTTGTCGGTCTTCTCTATCATTGATGACAAGTACTCAGTAAGTTAGTAACCTTGAATCTCATTCCTCTTTTTATTTTCCTTGTCTGTCCTTTAATTCTCTCATTCTTCTGTGTTGCTATGATATCTACCTCATATTTTGCTTTGTGGCGCTGCAAAAAATGCATTGTAATGAAACCTAATCCCATTTACAACCTCCTTGTAGCACACAGAAGATAGACACCCAACTCCTCAAACCAACACCACCTCAAGTGAATTCAAACTCGCTGAAGCTTACTTTCAGCTGTTGGAAGTTGTAGCCACAATTAAGGACACAAGCTAACTCTATTGGACTAACAAGTTCGAGTTGCCAAATCCTTGATCACTGATCCTCTTATCTTTTTCCAGTTGCTTTTGTGCTTGGTATAAGTCCCAGATAAATTCTTGAGACCACCCCTTCATCCTCTCATTCTCAATAAAAGCCTGTAAATCACCAAACCTTTCATCTGGTAGATGGTGAATCCTTTTACCTTGTTTGTAATCTATTTCAATTTTCATATTCAAGATCGTGCCCTGGTGGTAGTGAAAGCAGCAGTATCTCTCCATCTAATAGGATTTGTATCCTGCGGGTGTTAGGGATGATAGATTTTTCTTTATGTTTCCAATTCCAATGTACCAAAGATTTAAAAAAGAAAAAAAGATTGTGCCTGTGATGAAACACTTCAGTTTGCCACTTGTACTTCCCCGACGTTGTTGATTATCAATCAAAATAGGCTACTTTTATTCTATATTTAGGATCACGTGGGTTATATTAATAAAAAAGCAAGAAGATTTTGGGCTATTATCTTGGATTTGATTGGGAATTCAATTTAGTATTAGTTTTTCTAAGCCGTTTTTAGATTCAACAACATAAGTATAGCAAGGAGCTGCCCCATCTTACTTATTGCTTGCATGTGTCATACTTCTTTGTTTCCTTATTAAAATCAGCTACGAAGCCATTTGTATCTCAACTGATCTTTGCTCATTGAAGAATAACATTAAGGCGAGAGTTTATTTTCTTCCATTTTGTGTTCTTCAGCTCTTAGAACTTTGTTGTCACAGAAAAGCTATCTTCCATTTTTTGCTTTTCAAAAATGCTCCATCGTTCCTGAAATGCACAACGGCCATTGATGCAAAATAGCTTAACCAAATGAATTTTTATGGAATGAGCAAAGATTGAGTACATGTATTCTTTGTAACGGTCAAAAGAGTCACCACTTCAACCCTGCGTCTTATCAGCAACTACAATGGAGAATGATATTAAACACAGAACGACTTTGCTTAATCGGAACCTCAATTCCCCAATCCTCACCATCTCTTCTCTTCGCAGCCTCCTCACTATCGACCCCACCGTCCCCAGACACCCCTCCACCCAATCTTCTTTACTGTCTGTGCGCTTTCGTCTCTCACCGCCCTAATCACTGTCACTGCCGGCGTCACCATTTGTGGAAGCGAGGAAGTGAGAGGGGAGCACTGAGTAAACTTGTCTACAGCGATGATGGCACATTGGAGTTGTCCACTTGAGGCGGCGGCGGCGACTTCTCTAATGATTTGATGGGAGAGGGGAGTGGAAATGGAGAGGTGAGTGAGGCAAGTTGAGATGAATCTGAGACTCAACCAGATTTGTGTGGAAAATCTCAATATGATATTAGTAGGGAACTATCATTCAGTTTATTGAACACCAATCGATTAAACCTGTAGCTTCTGCTACAGAGGCAAAAGCAAGAACCAGAGAGAGAAGCTTGTGGTTGACTAATTTTTTTTCTATATACTTTAAGCTCTTTTGCATCAATATTCATTGTGGATTTTAGGAACGATGGAGCATTTTGAAAAGCAAACAATGGAAGATAGCTTTTCTGTGAGCAGTCCTAGAGGTGTCTTGAGTTTTTCAAAGAAGAGAAAAGCAACAGTATCATTCGCTGATCCTAATGACAAAGCTTCTGGATTTGGAATTTCTGGGCAGCAAGGTCCTAAACCTCTTGAAGTTTATGGGTTCGTTGGATCCATTACAACTGTTGTTGCTACAGGTCTGTCGCCGTACTGTGTTTTGTTCTCATTTCTGCACTTCTTTGATTCAGTCAAAGTTGACTGATTGTTTGTATTTGTCGATAGTACCTTAATTTCTGCAAATATTTTTCAAATTTGTGGATATATTGCAGAACTCATATGAAGTGTTTAGCTATTTGGCTTGCGCTATTTCTGTCTAATTTTTGTATAGTTCATGCAATCCTGATGTAGTTTTTAAGTCTATCTCACTTGATAGCACTCTCGGAACAATCTTGCATCATAACTGTGAAAAAAATTGTTGTCTCTGGCAAGGAAATCTTTCTAGTATTTTTGAAGACTCTTGAAAACATGAGATGTAACTTTAGTCCATTGTTATTGTCAAGTATTTAGTAAAACTATGGTTCTGGTAGGGTTGTTATTGCTTTGATGACCAGAGAAAATTTTGAATAAATTTGTGCACCTAATTAGCCATAACACTTTTTGACTTCAGTTATTTTGTCTTAGCAGTAATCTTCTTCGTTTGGGCTTATGTTCCTGAAGCGTGGTTACATTCAGTGGGGATTTATTACTATCCTAACAGGTCAGTGGACCTACTACTTTGACTTCATTTAGTAGCTCTTTTCTACCGGATTAGTAGTGTTATCAAAAGACTGGAATAGATGTAAAGTGCATTCAGCTACAAGTCATGTAATAATAATACGAGGTTGTAGAGTTGAGAATTGTCTTTGGACTAAAGATGGAGGAATATCAAAACCGAGTTCTAGCAGGCATTTTTCTGTTTCAGGTACTGGGCATTGGTGTTGCCGACCTATGTTATGGTGGCAATAGCATTAGGACTGATTTTCTATCTTGGCCTTAATTTCATGTCAACTCCTGCACAAACCTCCTGTTATACGATATTTGGTAATTCATATTTGCCTGTTCTTGATGGTTTTGGAGATCTTTGTTTGTAGGCGTCTTGATTTCTTTCGAATTTCCTTGTGTTTGCAGACGAATTTAGCAGGGACCCTTCAGACTTTGTTCCTGAGGGAGACGAGAAGCCAATTGAGCCCATATCAGACATTGACCTGTATGAAATCAATGATCTCATGTTCGGAGATAAAATGTGAATGAACCCATTAATTTTATTATTTTTTCTATTTTGGCTTTTTAACACTGTATGATATGGGCGCTACTGGGTGGATTCTATATGGTTGCCTTGTAGTGTTGTTTATGATTTGTTTTAATATACGAAAAATAAAAATGTTTTGTCACTGAACCACACAATAAAATTGCAATTCTAACCCATACCACACCAAGCACTTTCAAATCCAACAATGTGATAATAATAATTTCCAAAAAAAAACAATGTGATAATAATATTATAGAAGCTTAGGGTTAAATTATTTTTATTTATATAAATAAATTGGATGTACATGCAGGTGCACGTGCACCTGCAGGTGCACATGCACAGTCACGATGAAGAAGAAACAGCAGCAGCAACAAGATCCGGTGATTCGCCACTTCTCAAGTTCAGTTTCTCCTTTTCTACATTCGCTTTTAAAATATCTTCAAACTCAAACTGAATCCACCAACAGAGCCTCCACATCCCTCTCCCTCTTCCTCCCATTTTTATCACACTCACTTTCTCGTTCTTTCAGATGTTAGAACTGAACTGCAATTAAAACATAATTATGTCTTTGATAGTCACCGTGCCCGTGCCCGCCGCCACTACGACGCAGCCTCGCAGACGGCGTTCCTGCTTCTCATCCCCTGAAAAATGCCCCTTTCATTTTACTCCATCCTCCTCTTCCTTCTCCCCTTCTCCTTCCCCTGTTGCTCGCAGCTCCTCCCTCTTTTCAGTGATTCGCCGCCCCCGCCTTTCTCCGCTTCCTGCTCTCGGCTCCGACGTTCCACACCCTCATCCTCTTCGTCAGGTATCTATACATACAAGTTGTTTTGGGTATTATTAATTTTCTCGGTTAATCTCAATTCTTCTTCTTTTGTTTGATTTTGTGGGATTTCCAACGGGAGTTGAAGAATAGCAAGAGCTTTGAAGAATGGGATTCTTTGACAGCCGGATTCGCAGGAGCTGCCAATATCCCGTTTTTGATCATTCAAATGCCTCAGATCATCCTCAATGCACGCAACCTTATGGCTTCAAATAAAACTGCCCTTTTGGCTGTACCATGGCTAGTATGTCACAGCATTAAACTGAAAATGTCACATCTCTTATTTAAGTAATAATGCAGGAACTGAAAATAATTGCTTGAAAATTGATGTTACAAAATGCAGGGGATGCTTACGGGCTTATTAGGAAATCTTTCCTTACTATCATACTTTGCCAAGAAGAGGGAAAAGGAGGCAATTGTGGTGCAAGCACTGGGAGTCGTATCCATATACATTGTGTGCTCCCAGCTTGCAATGGGGGATGCAATGCCTCTTCCTCAGTTTGTGGCCACATCAGTCGTTGTAGCCACCGGTCTGATCTTGAATTTCTTGAATTACTTTGGGATGCTCAATGCTAAAATCTGGCACTTTTGGGAAGATTTCATAACTGTCGGCGGAGTATCAGTCCTTCCCCAGGTTCTCTCTTGATTTTAGAATGCGCTTGCAGTTCACTTTTTCTGATCAAAGATCCCTGTCTATGGATGCATCTTAACATTTGAGGCTATGACGTAATGGATGTACTTTCAGTAGCTTCTTACTGATTCTTGGTTTTCTTCAATATTCATGGGCAGGTTATGTACTTTCAGTAGCTTCTTACTGATTCGTGGTTTTCTTCAATATTCATGGGCAGGTTATGTGGTCAAATTTTGTCCCGTATTTACCAAACAGTATTTTGCCAGGGTCAATAGCATTCCTCATAGCTTTGACCACTGTTATCATGGTAAGATTTTGGGTTTCGTTAAATTTTTATCATATGAAGTAATATCATAAGCAATATTTTGTGATAGCGAAAAAAGTTGAAGCATCAATGATGTGGTTGTTTTCATATTGACATGGTGTGAGCACACTAGTTTCCCTCTTGGGTGAACATGAGGAAGCAGGTACTGCTAATCAATTAACAATATGACATCCTCCTCATGATTAGATATCCTGCGCTTGGATTATGGCCTACAAGATCTCTTCCTTTAATTGCTCTTCCCTTGTCTGGTGACTTTTAGGAGATAAACTGTATTAAGATATTTATCTTATCTATTTTCTCAGGCTTCATTTTAGTTAGCTGGTTGTTTTCCAAAAGATTTAGGTATCTTAACTTTTGTATGCTATAGACTAACTGCTTTTATTGTTTGCAGGCAAGAACAGGTAAGCTTCCAGAAAAAGGTGTCAAATTTGTCGAGTCAGTATCTGGATGGACAGCAACTCTTCTCTTCATGTGGATGCCTGTCTCACAAATGGTGATATTTTCTTCCTTCTTCAAACGTTTATCATTCAGACTATATAATTAATTTACAAGCGCTACTTTGACCTTAACCTCTCCTCTTTAGTGGACAAATTTCTTGAATCCTGATAACATTAAAGGCTTGTCGGCTTTCTCGATGCTGCTTGGTATGATTGGAAATGGGCTCATGATCCCCCGTGCTCTGTTTATTCGTGATTTGATGTGGTAATGTTCTACTTTGCAATGAATTCCTTGGAGTCTTGCTTCCTATCTATTATAATCCTTGGGTGCTTGAATCCTAATCTGGTTGCAGTCGCTTTCTAGATGAACTTTTCACTCCTAGGGCAGCTATTGCAATGAAATGGGCAATAACCGTTGATATTATCTTGATGCTCTCACGTATTTGCTTTGACATTACATTTAGCCTCCAATTGTTTCCTTTTATCGCTAAACTGACTTCCTGATATTAACCAGACCCTCTCTTATTTTCTGGGCTGAACTGAGAACTGTTCCATGGTACATGCTCTTTAAGAACTAGAATCATCAGAATATGCATTCCCCACTTCCAATGCAGTCCAAAGTACTTTGGCAACAGTCCATAGTATAAAAAACTATTATACATCATATTCTGATATAGTAGATATCACCAAGAGGACATTAGGAGCATATTGGGTTTTATTTTGCATTCCAATTCCCAAAAGCAACTCCTTGCTTGATCATGTCTAACTCGACGATTTATTCCCCAGATGGTATGATATTTTACTGTTACAAAAGAATTATGAGCACAAAATATTTTTATATTTGTTTAGTACGCATTGACGCAAATGACTCGTCAAAAATAGTTGTTTAGAAACAACTTCGATTTTAGTTTCACTTAATTTTTGGAAAAAAAACTTGGACTTTAGTTGATATTCAACCAATAAGTCTACAGCACAGTAAAGGTGGAATACAGCATATGAGACTTTTTTTTATCTTTTACCGAAAGGCTACATTAGATTCAGCTGAAAGGCTACATCAGATTCAGAGGCATTGTGCGGAGTGTTGAAGTTGAATTGCAGCATGTACATACATAAATTACTAGGAACGTTTTAAGCTCTGCCCTAAAATGATGTTCCGCAAGTGAGAGTTTCCAAACAGCAATCATTGGGAATATATCACAGAGATCCTAGAGAGGTTATTCATCAATTCTATCGTAGTTGAGAATGATGACAGCTGCACTCATTACAGACCATCTTGTGGATCTAAGAATGGTTTTGAACTGAATCTTTTTGATTATGCCCTGGTTGACCATAACTTGTTAAAGATGGGCAAACATGGATTTTATCAAGATGTCGTTGAAATTTGAATTAACAACGATTGGGGGATCATTTTTCTGCATGACTTGGATAACATTTTGGTTGACTGTGTCACAGGTTCACTGGCTCTACTTGGGCTACTCTTTTCTATGGATACGGGAATATATTATGCATGTTCTGGTAAGTTCCCTTTTCTTTGGTAATCTTCACCCTCTGTTATCTCGTATAATTGTTCTTTGCACATCTAAGATAGCTAAGACTAACTGACAAACTTGGTTGTCATCTCAGCTTTAAGTCTGTCAGCAGGGAATTCTTTATGGCATCAACTATTGGTTTGATTTCATGGATAGGTTACTCTCTATCCTTCTTATAGCTCTTTCTCTTTCCCCTCTTCAGTTTCACTAAAATGCTGACAGCCTAGACATTCAGTTGATGTTGAACTGAAAGTGTCTCTGTGATGTGTTTTGGTTTAACAGGGATGACTCTTTGGAGGGACACAGCAGTGCACGGTTATCACACGCCTATGAGTTCCTTAAAAGATTTGGCTTTTGGTTCATGACTTGCGAAATCCGAATTTTTACTGCTGAAGTTGGAACTTCGTTGACGCAAAAGTAACCCGACTACTAGATGTTTGAAAATTGTAAGTACCTCCGGGATTTAGATGCCTGTGGTCGTTCTTATCTACAATCTGAAATCATTTTAAAGTACCTCCGGGATTGAGATGCCAATGGTCGTTCTTATCTACAATCTGAAATCATTGTCGAACTCAAACCCACCAAGTTAATTAGGCCGTCATAATTTTTATATTGTCTAAAAAAAAAAGATATGAAATACCATATAAGCCTACATGATTTCATGTTCTTCTCGAGCAAGAATAAGAAGTTGATCATTGAACATAATTGTCATTTGATTTAATAATAATAATAAAGATATTTGATATGAGTTATTGAAGTGAATTTTTTATACCTTCAATCAACTTTAGTAGCCTAAAATTTAGAATGATTTTCGCTTAAAACCTAATAAAGGGTAAAAATTTAACATAAATTGAACAATTTGAACCGATTTCTTGTTCTTTTGCACTGACTATTGGCAATGTTCATTTGATCTTTACTTTCTTAGCTCCCTAAACATTTCGCAATTCAAACTAAATTTCAATGTGTCAAAAATGTTTAATTTAAATATTAAAATGATGTTTTTAAAAAAAAGGAATACCATATGTTTATATTGGTCTTTTCGTAATAAAACTCATGCATCTTAATTAAACTCATGAAATTTATATGCCCAAAAAACATGTTTTTGGAAATTAATTAGAATTTTTTAAGGTAATTATTATTGCTGTTGAAGTTGTTAATAGCTAGTCACATGACAAGGAAACAGTTGATTGAGGAAGGTCGTAGACGGATGAAGAGAGGAAAATACGTGAAGAAGAGAGACAAAAGATTGTATAGAATATTTGGTTGTTTTATGTCTCCTGAATTATGACAAAGGCATACTTATATTATGAAAACATTGGTTATTAAATGTTATCAATAACAAGACAAAAGGGTTCAATTGAATCTTAAAGTTTTCAAAGTTTAATTTGAACTTCAATATTTTGAAACATTCAAATTAAATCCTAACGTTTATCAAACATTTAAAATAACTATTACTTTAACATACCAAATACAGTTTTGTTAATTTTTTCTGGCCTAAATTTTCTTTCAATGAACCCACATGTCACATCTACATTAGTCCTGACATATGGAACCCACTAATAAATATATTTGGAAAAATTAATAGAGATGACAATGGGTGGGTCGAGCCGAGCCCGACTTTGCACAAGCCTAACCCCAACTGTTAAGGCTCGATCGGACTAGAGGTAGCGGGTCTTGACGACATAACTCTTTTAGAAAATTAATGGGATGTTTGAGTGAAACTTATTAGTGTTTTTTTGTAGCCGTTAAGACTATGTTACTAATCTTCTCTCCTTAATTGAACTTTGATAAAAAGTAGTTTGAATCACATCACACTGGTAAAATAAACAAAATGGAGTCATTAAATATAATATGTTTGTGAATTAGGTGTATGGAGTCAATTATATTTTTAACTACTAATTTTTATATACAATTAAGTGCTCTGGTTTGTTATTAAATCTTTTTTTTGTTCCTTAATAAAAATGTTTTGTCATTATTTTCCAAACTCTTTATGTATTAAGGTGTCGTGTTTCCATTATGTTTCTTGTAAGAATTAGATATTTCTTAATTGATCATTTTTTTCTATAGTATTAATTGATGTGCGATAATTTGAGATTGTTGTTGCTTGGTTATATTATGGCCTATATTAGAAAAATGGAGTAGTCAAGGTTAGAGGGGTCATTTTCTAGGTCTTCAACTAATAACAATTCTTCATCTAGCATTCAATGCTTACGTGGATTCAACACTTGTTTAAGGACTTTATGGAGTGAAAAAAATCCCAATCATAAATTTTATGGGTGCCCAATGTACCCGTTTAGTAAAATATTTTATTAAAATATTTAATATAAGAATATAAATAGAATATATGTGTTAATGAATATTTATTTTGGTGATGATACAAGGCTGGGATTCTCAGATTGACAAATGTTAATGCTAAATTAAAGCAACAATTAGCATCGAATAACAAAGGAACAATTGCAGACGAGGAGTGTGAGGGAGTTTTTAGAAAAGCAAAAAAGAAGAAACAAAAGGAACAAATTGAGTTAGGAGAAAAAAATGAAGCAAATGAAGTATGAATTGAAGCTTTCTATAAATGATTACAAGGAGCTGAAGAAGATTTTTATGACAAACATTGATGTTGTTATGTTTCTTTCACTATTAAAATCATGAGGCTAATTTGATATGCTTTCTAAGAATTCATTTGAGAATGTTGCATATGAATGAGGTTAATGTGAGAAGTACTTGTATTACACATGAAACTTTAGTTAATATATTGAGATTTGAGAATGTTGGATTTCATTACTAAGATATTCTAGTTACTCTATTCATATGTAATTACATTCAAACTCAATTCAACTTGGACACAAAATGTTTAATGGAAAAGGTCATTGGCTCCCAAAATTTAAGAAAAAAAAGTCCAATAAGGTAATCATAAAAAGACAATATGCACAGTTCCATTTGACTTATGGATATGAACAATGTGAGAACCCCAAACTTGTGAAGTTGAGATTCTTATAATACGAGCCATTAACTTTGATATCCATATGATATTGGCCTTTAAAAAGTAAGAGATTCATTTAATGTAAGTAATAATGCAAAAGGGAAATCGTATAAGCCATTAAAAAACAAACATAGAATGGCTACAAAGTTGTATCATATGCATTCTACTATAAAGTTGCTATTCTGTTTGACAATTATATACTAACCACCATTGCATTAGCTAGATCCAACCAAAATCTACACAAAATAGATCTAATTAGGTATATTCTCCTATATTAATTAGTATCATATTTGACAATTATCCACTTAAAAGATTATAGATTTAACCAAAATTCTTTATAAACCAACTAATGCATAACTAATTATCATTCATTTACACTTTATTGACTTCCAATTTGAATATTAGTTGCTTGTTGGTTTGAATTTATAATAACCCTTCATTTAGAAACTTACTCCTTCAATTATCATGAAGTGATATTTAGGGTATCTTTACATCTCAACATTTTTTTATTAAGATGATAATCGGAAAGTGTTTAAATCAATAAATCTAAATGTTTTCTGTCTCCTCAGTGGTGGAGTTGATATAGTTGGTTGTTATAGAGTTAAAATAATAATTTATTCATGTAAGCAATATACACAAGAATAACAATATATAGGAATAAAAATATATGGTAAAATAACATTAATGTCAACCTAACCTCAGCGCCACCTTCTTCGGAAGGTTTTCTATTGGAAATTGATGAATGAGGGTTACACAAGATTGTTATTATTGGATATTTGTTAGGTACAATCAATTATCTAATAGTGACATATCATCAATTAGTAGTTATTGAAAAGCACATAAATTATAAATTAATGTTTAATTATAAGCCTCAACTCCAACTTCACTAAAAGGAAGTGGAACAGATTGAGAGCTTCTCTTGTTATGAATAATTTTTTTCCACATTTTTCACATAGTTAGAATTGCCCCTTTTATGATAGCTTACAAGGATTCTTCACTCTTTTTCATTCATCTTTTATCTTTTCTCGTATTTTTCTTAAGCCTACTAAATATAATTCTTTCCAAAGTTGGATATATATTTTCATGAGTGTTTGGTGGCTAGGATTTTTTTCCGTTCTTATAAACTTTCATGAATCTCTCTTTATGATAACACTCATCTACATAGACCTCAAATTATTTCTTGGCATAAAAATAGCACTAATCATATGACTACAAAGATACCTATAGAGTTCTTATACCCTATAATTGCAAGTGTTCTCCCTCCTTAATTGAACAATATGTGTGTTATCTCCACACTTCATACTTCCTATCGTTATTTATGCAAATGTATGTATAAATACTTTAAGTTAGATGAACTACCTTTTGTATATCATAAATCCTATGAAACTTAAAAGTTTTCCCTAATACTTTGTTTTCAGAAAATATCCATCCATATTGATTATAAGTTGTAACTTTTTCTTCCCCTTCTTAATAACATTAAAAAATATATACATTCTCTTCAATAGCAAATTATCATCAACCCTTCTAAGTTGAAGCTCGATTGTAGAATTTGGATTCATTTCTTTCATCTCAGAAATATAAATATAAAGCTTTCCATATTCGTTATGTTGCTCTTTTGCTTTTTCTTTAAGAAACTTCCTCCTTACATACTTGCACATGCTATAATTAACAAAAAAAATTTATTTCTCCCTACATTCTTCAACTATTTTCTTAATTTTATATTAGGCTTCTGTAGGATTTTTAAAAAAAATCTCGTGATAATTGAATGTAACGAGCATTGGCTTATTTGTTGGATTTAGGTATACTCTAGATTTTAATTTTTTAGCTTTAAGAACTCATCCTTTTTTTGTCAAATGAAATATATGAATTAAATAGATAGCCTTCAGTGCAAACCTATCATATATTTTTTTTTGTTTCATGCCTCTTAAAACTTAAGTTAACTCTTATTGTTGTTGCATAATTAGCAACCATTTTCTAAAAATGTTTTTCATTATCAAACACCATCCCTAACAACCATTCAATTGCAACAACTCTAGGAACATGTGTATTAATTTCAATAGGTCACCTCAAAGAAGCATATGGTTTTTTAGCCCTGGGATATTCGTCAATAGCTAATAAACTCTTAGGATTGTAAGAGTTAATGTAAACTATTTCATGAACTATTTCTAGAATTAGAAAATAAGCCTAGGCTTAGGATTTTTTGAAATTTTTGGGCTTTAGGCTAAGTTTAGAATTGGGTTGTCCAGCCCGACTGGGCCTAAGGCCTAAAAATTTTTAGAAAAATAATCTCATTTTTCAAATTTTAATTTTTAAAAAGGAAAATTCTAATTGAGTAGAGTTAGATTGAGCTTTGGGTTGACTCAGCTAGAGGCAAAAAATTTTAGACTGATCTTATGCCTAAGTAGGCTTGACCCATTGCCATCCCTACCTATATTAATACTAATGTTGAAATTCTAGTCAAATTGACCTCTATTAGACGCAACCAAATCACCTTCATCAAAAGCACCCAATTCACCTCCATCTTGAGCACCCAAGCACTCACATCAAGATCACTATCATCACTCAATTCAGAATCACTAATAGTTATTTCTTAATCTGCTAGATCATTTCCACCATCCAAATCAACACTAACATCAATATTACCTCCTAAATCCAATCCAACGTCATTATTACCTCCCAGACTAACATTAACATCACTTTCACATCTCAATTCAACATGAACACCACTATCAGATCCCAAATCAACTCCTACACCAATTTCAAATCCCAAATCAACTTCAGTATCTCCTCCTACAGCAACTCCTACATCACTATTATATCCTCAATTAACTTTAGTATTACCTCCCAATTCCTTAACAATATCATTTTTATGCCAATTATCATGCCATATTAACATTGGTATGGATGGTGTTCGTTCGTCTACATGATCCAAACTAACATCAATGATACCACAAACCTCTAAAAATTTACCAAATCTAATGCATTCTATTTAGACCCTAACCTCTTTAAACCTTCTTCTAGCCCCTTCTTAAAAATTAAATACCATACATAACAATATTTATATTGCCTAATATAGCACTCATTTCACATACCTCTCTTAAACTCATATAATCCAAGTCCATATTTTAAATTTTTCGATGCCTTAGTAAGGCATCTACATACTTTACTACACCTTCTTAAGTAAAATGTTTACCATAAAATAAACTTATATTAGCTCTTTCATTTACTGTCATCTTATACAAATAAATGAAAAAAGTCAGTACATACTATGAAAAATAACATATGCATATAGACCATATTAAAATAAAACAAAAAGTACATAACTAAAAAAAGACCATATTGATTAACCAATATTCATCAACCATGTTGAAAGTTCAAATGATATATAACATGTGGTGAGGCTAACCTTTATCATCTTTTGATAATATGAAAGGAAATGGTGGTGTCTATTAACATTTATCATCTTTATTAGAACTTTTTTCGTCACTAAAGTGTACCAAGCAAGCCTTTTATGTTAATCAAATCCCTAATAAATAGCTACTACAAGATTTTTCTGTGTTAGACTCTATATTCCAAAAAACCATATAGACTGACCTTTTGTCAATATAAGCTTTGTAGCTTCCTAGTCCATCAATTTTTACCATAATTGTTGAGACTATATAATTGTAATATATTCTTAGGTTTCTAATTTAATTTCAATTAAATCCCTAACTTCTACTTGCAAATTAATAATTATTTAGTTTATATTGTATATAGATATGTACTTCCTTTTCAAATAAATAACATAATAGACACTACAAGAAAATAGCAAATTACATACGGACATTACCGACGGAAAAAGCCAATATACCATCGGTAAATTTATTTCCCGACAGAATAAACCGACGGAAGAAAACGTCGGCGATTCGGCAGTAGCTAAATTCACCGACGAACCATCTTTTACCATCGGTAAAATTACCGACCGAATATCGTGTCCGTCGGTAATTTGAACGGAAACGTTGCCGACCGTCCACCATATTCCGTCGCTAAAATTACCGACATGCACAGTTTACCCGTATGTAAATTTGACATCGTACAGTCGACAAAGGTGCCGACGGTAAGGGTTCCGTCGCTAAAGAACTCTGTATTACCGACGGAAGAGTATATATTCCGTCGGAAATATTCAAATATGTAGCGACGG